>LR989857.1:10062500-10662500 GCA_905146925.1 Autographa gamma
GAGAGGCGAGAGAAATGTAATTAAATATTATCGGGAATCGGGCTTTAATACACAAACAAAGCTTAACTATAAATGTGAAACTATAATTTAAATTACAATATACATTTGTGGAGTATGGAATTAAATCGCGTTACACTTCATCAGTCGCGTTACTCTAAAATAACTTAATCGGGATTATACGATACGCATGTAATTCTCATGTCATACAACTTTACTGGGTGCTGCAACCCACGATTTCATTCATTTCAATCGGATTATTTTGCATTTTGTAGCTTCTTACGTAGCTGCCCACGTAGTCATTGTATTATAACTTAACCTCTCCCTTTGACCTCTGACATACATTGCCTTCGGAAACTTAACAAAAGGGAGAACTGGTTGTAATGTATGCAGATATGTTGTCGACCTTTGTAATGACGTAGGTGCAGCATTTTAGAACTGCTCGCTAGCTAGCTTTAAAGATTATAATAGATAATGATACAATTCTCAGTAGCAGGTCGGAGTTTGGATTTGTGCCCGGTTAGTGGCAATAGGCTCGCCCTCTATTACAAGGGACCTAAACATATCGGCGAACTGTGGGTGTACATTGGTACACCTCTGCCTAACCCTTCGGGGATACAGGCGTGATGATATGTAATGTTATAATACAGCCTATAAATATCCCAATGCTGGGCACAGGCCTCTTACCATACAGAGAAGGCACGAGCATTGATCACCACGCTTGCTCTCTGTGGATTGGCGATTTCGATAGCGACGCTTTAAAGATTTAGCAGTAGATTAAAACTTCAAACGAAAAAGAATGATGTTTATTGAGAATATTTGAAAATTAAGGGTCTTAGTTCAAAAAGCTTTCTAAGGAAATATTTATCTAACTTGTTGGTTTTAGATTCTTAATTATAATAAGTGTTTGCTGGGTAAATAAGCTTTTGATTTTTAACGAGCAGCTACCGCGAATCGTTTGAACATATAGATATCGATGAAAAGGTTTTTGCTTGTTTGTCAATTGATGACTTACGTATACGCAAACACTAGTAAATGTTAAACGAATATGATAAAAACTTGTGTTATGTATTCTTAATTATGTATGTTGACGTAGCTCACTTCTAAATTAATATAACATAATATGTAAAAGTGTTAATGATATAAGTAGTAGGATTATAATTATTTCAAAGAAAAAGAGAATTATGGCTCATGAAAGTGATTCTTGGTATCTAGTGAAATTTCGCATTATATGAATTGAAAAATTGTATGCTTAAAGTAAAACATTATGTTTACTTTTAATTTATAATTTAAACTTTCTCTTTACGAATACTGAATGCAATTTGTTAAGAATAATATTTTGTGTTAGTTATGTCGTGTTAAATTTGATACGTAAATATTTTTTTCATTTATAATTAAAATTACTAAAATAGCATATTTCCTACTTAAAATTGCGATAGCATTATAATAAATAAACTATCGCAATCGTTTTAATGTGACTTTTACAAATTCTAGAGTAATTTTCAGTGTTTCTTTAGTAATGTGAATTATACAACGTCAAAAATTATTTTTATATTTACATTCACTAAAAAGATAATTACTTACTTGAATGAATATTAAAGGTTTGAAGTGACGAACATAAACTGTTTTCTCAGCCTACTCGATTACGTATTCCTAATTAACACGCATCTTACATAAACACACGTAAAACTGTAGGTTCTAATACAAGCTTTTACTTTCGCGAAGTTCAAATAAACGGATGCGTACATGTGTGAATAATTAACGGATTCACACCTTCGATTCATTCACATTCAATACGTAGATATGACGCCATGTTCCTTTTGTACACGCGTTTGTCTGTTTTCAAATTGGTACCTTCTTTATTCAAAATTTGAATCTACATATTTTGTTTCATAATAGCGGTTTAACGCTGGTTTTTTACGGTCTGCTAACATTTTGTATTATGGATTAATTTTAGGCGTTTTTGGTTTTTGGGTATTTTATTTGTTTTTTTTTTTTTTGGTAGGAAAAGTATATGAACTGGGTCAGAACAAAGAATGTATTTATTGGTAACCTTTTAAAAGCTATGCCGTTCAGTTATGATCTTATGTTACCTAAATAATTATTTATACGGCATGTGTAAAATGAAGAGAGCAATGCGTGGTGATTAATGCTCATGCCTTCTCTATATGGGAAGAGGCCTGTGCCCAGCAGTGGGACGTTTATAGGCTGGATTATTATAATATTAATATTTCCTTTATTTTTCAATAAACATATAAAATTATTATTATTATGTGTAAAATGAAGTGCATAATTGTATTTATGTTTATTAAATATTTCTTAGTACCTATTATATTACGTTTTATGTTTGTACCTACATCCAAAACTGAAGTAATGGTTTATGAGTCAAATCAAAGTTCCTTAACAGCCTTTGAATTGCAAAACCTGTAGTTAAAATCAAACGTAAACAGCCTTCACAAGAATTCATCAAGTTCCGTGTAATCACCGCACGTTAATTCGTACCTGATGTGATTTTAGACTCAATCTATTTCCTAACCTTAGTCACTTTAATATCCTAATCACTGAAACAGAAATAACAGGTTACAGGTTTTCACGTCATAGACACAACAGGCTATTCTAAGACCTTACTTTAATGGACTTTAAAATATCTACTACTAGCTGACCCGGCAACCTCCATACTGCCTCAATCGATAAATGAAAGCCTAAACTTTTGAATGTGTTTTTTTTATTTAATGCGAAGCATTCTCGTATTCATTCACCTTTTAAACGTATCTGGACTTCTTCGAATAGTGCAATACCAAAATTAGCCAAATCGGTTCAGTCGTTCTCGAGTTTTAGCGAGACTAACGAACTACAACTAATTTTTATATATAGATAGATAAAAAAAAAATCGTTTTACAAAACCAAAACACAGGCGAATGGAGAACCTCCTTCTTTTTTAGTTGGATAATAATAATAATCAAGACAGTACAAACTTTTTGTTTCAAATAATTGAGACTATCTATACACTTCCTTGAGAATATGTTTATATAAGTTGAATGATCTAAGTATAGTTACGTTATTCGTTATTCTAGGAAGATTAACAGTAGTCAATGTGTTTTTAATGTTGCCACATAGATATGCGATAATGATGAACCGTGTTGTGTTCGATTTTGGTTTAATATTTCAATTATGAATATGTGAAATGTTTTATTTAATGATGTGTTGTTTTGTTATTATTAAAGATATCAAATAACTTACAATCGCTTACTAAGTTACTCGTTATTGGTTATCATATATTTATATCATACATAGTATTAGTTTGAAAGGAAAGCAAGTTTGTTTGTCAATATGGCCTATGAAAGAACAAGACCTAAAAAATATAACTTCTTTAAATTCTAGTTACTTTATCTAAGCATAATCACTTACTTTTACGTAATTATAACATAAGATTGAATAAAGCACGCCACATTTTAATCTAAATTACATATTTTTTTAAATTTTGTTATTAGATTTATTTCATTCCTTATCCTTAACTTAATAAGGCACCTTTTTTACATGTTTTTTTTTAATTTTAATTTGACGTACGTTCCATTCAGCCAAAGTGCCAGTACCTATTTTAAAAAGAAGAACCCTACCTAGTCCTTTAGACAAGGTGTGACAGTAAGTAATCTGGGGTCGTCTATGTTTGATTACACAAACCGGGCTTGTAAAGGGTACGTATGTCGGGAAGCAATTTCCTACGCTAATTATCTGGCTGATGAAAACGTGGTGCCACGTGACAAACTCAATTCATTACGACCTACGTTTCGGTGCTTGATTGGATATAGAATTCTTTAGTAGGATTATTTGATTTGTTTGAATTTTGAAATGCAAATGTATTCCTTGTACCTAACGCTTTTCATTGGTTAGACGTTATTTAAAATCTGTTATTTCTTTCTTTATTGATTAAGATCTAGAGTTTCGTGTCTTCAAATGTCATTAGAAGTTCTGCTACACCTTAATACTGAATAACATACGTGAGTTTTCTTTTGATTCGTAAAGATTTTTCCTGTAATCTATACTGATATAAAGCGTAATTTTTCAACAAGCAATAAAACGACAACTTTCACTATTATAATATTATTAGGATACTAGAAACCGCACGAGAAAATTTATTTGATATGCAATCGACGTGCTGAGGAAACTCATTCTGAATAAGAAAATCACTTTCTCTACATTTCCCATTTGAATACGATTAGGTTATCTGAAATTCGTGACTTAACATGTATAGTGCATCACTCGCATCACTATTATCTAAACTTACTAACTAAACATAATAAAGGTAAAGAGATTTTTTGTCTGAGTGCTTTTCAATGAAATTTCCGTCTGAAAAAAAAAACAATTGATGGATTACTCTTTGTGGACGGTATAAAGGCCATATATACACACTAACATCTTGTTAGTTGTTTTAGGAGAAAAGTAAAGCATGAAAAACCTCGGGCACAGGTAGTATTTGATATAAAACATCTACATATAAACTTTTCAGTCCATGTCGGTCTCCAGTCTTACTGGATACAGCTAAAACCAAGGTTTACATGGAGTGACTGCCTATTTCACCTTTACTGGCTCACTGAGTACGTGGCATATACTTCTGAATATAATTTACGATATAAGGGTTAATTTTCATAATGAGTGTTTAAACTACACTCGCTAATAAAATACGTAGGAGCTGATAATGTTTCGCACCGCCTGTGCTTTATAGTCCACAAAATATTTCAGTATCGCTCTAAACAAAGATAAATTGTTTGCGGAATTTAATTAAACGGCTACATTTAGTGGAGAAAGTGTTTGGTTTCTAGAAACATTAACTTTTAAAGCAGGTTGGTCTATAAGCTTTAGTTTAAAATTTGCATTCAAAACTAATTCTAGTAAAACAGAACCGACTTCAAAATCAGTCTGATATTTATTTATTTTTGATCACACTGTCAAAGTCATAACTAGAACAAAATAAAATGGGCCCAAACATAAAAAAATATAGTCGTATTGAGTACCACCTCCTTTCTTGAGGTCGGTTAGAAAACAGCCTGAGTTATAAATCTATATACCCAAATACCTATCGCATTTAACATACTTAAATAAAAATTCAAAAAATAAATACATATTGAATATGAATTTTAACAGTTATTAAGGACATGAGATATAATGGAAAATGTTACATTAATATTTAATCCCTGATTTATTTTCATAACAAATGATTAATTATAAATAATTTCTATCAATATAAACGTGAAAACATAATCCCAATATTAAATTTCCTTTCATTACATTGGTAATCCGAATCATTCAAAAATTGATGCTGGCTTGATTATCCGCGTGACGTCATAGAGATAGATAATATGTTACATGCATAGAACACTAGTTAGGTCAGTTTTTCACGTCTGGTCGTGAGTGAGAAATACCACAAGATGTAGTCACCGGCTATGATTTAGCTAAGCGGATATTTACGCAAGGTCGTTAGAGATCGCTGTGAAATCGATGGAGTATATCTTGTTGATCTATGTTACATATTGTGTGTAAGGTAATATGTGGTAAGTGTTACATTGTGATATATTCCTCCTAGTTTAAAAAGAAAAGTTCTATATTATGCATCATGTGGTGATCTGTCTCACAGGTTTTACCCACTACAGACACCAGTCTCTATTTTATGTGCAAATAAATAATCAAAAACCGTACCGTTTTTTAATGATGAGAAAACAAAAATAATATTTTTATTATTATTCAAAAATGAGTTTTATAAACAGCGTTATTCTTTCTGTTAATTCCATGTAGATTGATAAAAATGAGGTAAAATTTATCTTAAGTAAAGGAATGGCGTCAGTAAGTTTATTTATCTGTACGTAACTTTAAATCTCACTATAATAGACCACCTTTGTTCTAAAACGTGTTGATATTCAAATATTTACGATTCCCATAGTACTAAAGATTGCGTATAAGATTTGTTTCGTAATGTTTAAAGCAGTGTAGGCAGTTTCTAATTACAATTACACGCCTTAATAGAACCTTCTAAGACCTAAACACTGCGTAAAGCTTACACACATGATTAATCGTTCATACACTTCATACATTGTATTAAAGTCCGAATATTAATTGCTTGTTTGCATAACTTACATACAATTTGGTGTAACCGTGTAATCTTAATATAATTAATATTAAATATCATCAACTACACATCAGTACAAACACTTTTACATTAAAATATCCCTTATCTCGGCGTCATAAGATTGATTTTTCGTTGTACTTTGATAGCAATGAAGTGTGGTCGTCGGTACCTAGTTTGTAGGTTATCCCATATACAAATACACTACATCTTTAGTGTAGTTAAGTTACGTATTTTGGAGGATAATATAGTAATATGTTAAGGTATAGAGAACAGTAAGCAAGTGTTAAGTTTCGATATTAAAGTCGGTTTAAACTACACGATATTGTGATAAGATGTCTAGCCAACCGATTACTTCGAGAGAAAGCGTGTATTGTTTAAAATGTATTAGAAGGGAATTGAGTCCTCTTTATGATTATGTGTATGTATTTCACTTAATATTACATTATAATACACTTTTTATCGTATCGGAAATACATTGAGAAACAAAAGTGGAAAACAATGACTGATTTAAATAGGACGTCCTGTCATTTAACACACGAATTTATTCAACAATTGAGAAGTGTTGAATAAGCCCAAATAAAACAATGAAAACATATACGGGGTGTTCATTAAACCGTTAAAACAATTTAGCGAAGTTTTATATCCCCCTAGAGGTAAACCAAGGCTCCGATTTTAATTAAATAGAAAGTCGGATCGCCCTTTCAAGTTATTCAAAGTATTGGCAGAAGTTATATGAACAAAAATTAAAACAATAAAAAAATTTACTTACCATTTGGACACGTGAAGAGGTTGCCCTGTGGAAAAACAAAAGAAAAATTAGATATTTGTAAAGAAAGAGAAATGAGGGATGACTCGTTTGTTTTTATCGTTCTTTGATCTTGTACACAATGGTTTTGGATAATTGGTTATTGGGCCGATGAGTTGGCTACATAGAATTCGTTAGCTGACCTTTTATAATCATCCTTCTATGATACGAAGAAGACACGTATCTAATTATTTTAATATTGTAACGTAATAAGAAACATATAGGCCAAAGCAGAACATTGATCTAGAATACAAGCAATGATACAAGCTAACGTTTTTAGTTATTGTTCAATAAGTATCATAGTTTTCTATCAACTTACAATATTTTCCATTTGACCCAAAGGCTGACTGGTAGATAATGCCTTGCGGCATTAAGTCCGCCTTATGTACCACAATTGTACATGAAATTTTAAATAAATAAATATTTATAGCTTAAGATTGTTTTGTGTTCGAATTAAATATATACCATTTAAATAAGAAAATAATAATGTTTTAGTCAATCAATCTATTCCCATAACGACACGCAATTAAACGTTCCGCTGATGGACATCAGCCCAAGTTCTTTCTTTGAAAGCTTAGTTCGAAAATCAAAAGACAAGATACCATTAATTATTCAGATTGTATAAATTCCTTTCGTTTAGACTTATCACAAAAACAAGGTTGATCAAGTTTAAAAACTTTTGGCCTCTGCTCAAAAGCGACCGGCTGTTGCCTAATTGCTTTTTATTTGTTCTCTTTCTGAATTAAGTAATTTATTAAACAAGATTAGAGATTACCGTAATCTTGAGTCTATAATTCTGGATAGCTGCAATGCTTTCTAATGCACGGTAACAACCTGTTATATAAGTAAGCGAGCACATAGGAACCGCCTTGTTTATCTAGGTAACTTAGTTGCCTACTTGTTTCTTAATATATGGGCTAGTAAGCTTGTAAAGCCTTTATGCTGAAGTAAACTTTGTGTGGGCTCGGCATCATATTACTGAGCCCATATTTGAGAATCTCGTTACACCGCCCCGCCCGTCAATTTAGCTTGTATGTGACAACATTACGACAATGAATCTCTGTTATGGTCGAAACTGTAACGTTGGACGGTAAATAAATTTTAATAGGAAAGTGCATTGTTGCAGAAATATGTTTATTGTATAGTTTGTTAGACCACGCCTGTAATGATGTCAAAAGCAATACCGCACAATAACAATCCTGCATTACGAATAATTCTAATACTATATTCTTCCATAAAATTTTATATCTTCTGTAAGAATATGCTTTACTTTATAACAAGCTTTTCATTATAATGTAACTACATTTTACAAGATCCTTTGGTTTACAAAACCAACAACTAGGCATAACATTTTATAATTCAACATTGTTCATACGAATATAACTCGTAAATTTTTAATTTTACATTATCATTTCAGATCCCCGTCTGCTGTTGATTCAGATAGATATTTCCATGGAAATGACCACTGAATTAATAATGGATTCGATAATTAAAAGGATAATACGCAACTTATTGCCTCCGGACACGCTTCACTTATTCGCTGGCGGCCATATAAACTGTGTTTACCAAAAAAATACCGATTTAAATTTTCAGACCACACTCGAAACAAATCAGAGTTGTGGTCGCTCGTACAGTTTTCAATTCGAAAATTGTTATAACGGGTCGGTCACGACAGAATGAAACATTTCGAGTGGCTTGCCAAACAGGGGAAAGTGAGCTCGCGAGGACACTTGCCACCCGTGACCGAACAAAATAATTATAAACAAACCAATAAGTTTTGTAGGATAAAACAATTGGAACGTTCAGAGTTATTCGTGGTTATTATTACGTAAGATGAAGGCAGCAGGTGAGAGTAACAGTTGGTGGCCAAGTATCGATTATAGAAAGTAATTAATGCAATAGGCACTCCATCAACAAGTACAATAGTCATTCCAATTCGTTGTTCTCGCGACTGACTGCAATCATACTTTGTTCGGCGCGTTGTGGGATACGAAAGAGAATAGACGGATTTATGACTACGGGTTTCAATTCAGAAAATACCGCTGATTCGATTCTTCTGCGGTTTGTCACAACGCTGCACTACAGTAATATTGTCAACGGTACTCTTGACGCTGAATTGGAAATTAATTAAGTAAATAGCTCTGTGGTCGAAACACGATGGTATTAGCTATGTATAGGTATGTATGTACTTTTACTAAACCAAATATATGCCGAAAGCGCTAACTCGTAGCTCGCAATGTTTGCTGTCAGATAGCCATCAATTTGAACTAACACGACACTCTAATATGAAAGTTGAATGTTTTATAGTTTTTGGGTGTAGCCAACCTGTAATCGATGGCATAAAACATGGCGGGAGATCTCGCGGTTATACAACTCGTTAACAGTTATGAGACATTACAAACTTATTGGAAATTAAAAATTCACGCATTAATTACCTTGTACTAGGTAATAAAATATGATTGGGCGCTTAATAGCTGTATCTAATCCAACAACTTTTAAAGCAAGTATTTTTTGGAAAAAAATAGTTTTAATAATATTTATGTAATCATTTATTGTTATAATTTTAGATTAATGTTTAACGGCTTTGGCAGATTATGGTAACTAATTAGACCAATCAGGGTTGCCACAATCAAAACGCGCAATTATTTGCGTGATTCTAAACAAATAAAGTCGTTAATTGTACAATAGAGATGTGATATTTAGCGATCGTCGATATCGATAATGATATGGTTTCGAACGGATCGACTAATGAGCTATTTGATATTCCCAAATAGAACTAACTAACTATGCGTACAGTATCAATTAATGCACTAATCCATACTTAGTACTACAACATGCTTAATCAGCATTAGAGTAAGTACTAAGACTAAGATGCTACTGAAGAAAGACCAAACAATAAAAAATTAATTACCATATTTAAGTCTAAGCTAATTCAGTCTCAAATATTACAGATTTTCAAGTTTCATTTCTAATACAAAACATTTATTTACAGAATCTCAGATTTTCTAAAGTACTATTTTTAGTCATAAATGCACATAAAAGTGTATTTCTGATCAAAATTAACTTCAAATAAAAGCTTCATTATTGACCGGAACAATTTCAAAGCGGAGATAGGCTTGTTTCCTATCTACGTTCAAAACATCTGTTTAGCTTTGAATCTAAATGAGGAAACGAAAATTTTGTCTGATGTCAAGTATTGCCAAGTTCACTGTTTTGCGCGTTTGGTGTCTATTGACTAAGTATAGTAAGTATACATCGTAGAAAACCACATTTCAAATAGAATCCTAATAGTAAAAAAATATATAAATCCTCTCTCAGACACACATTTAAAAATAGAAAAAAATATGAAGTCAGTTACTAATTAACTTATTTTTTTTAAAGAATTGGTTGGTTTAATGTCGAGTGCCAAACGTTTTTTTACGGCCAGTGAGCAGTCGGGTAAAAGTTATCGCAATACGTTGCAAAATTGCACTTGCATTGTCTAATATTGTGTGTTTGTTTACCATACAATGAGATGTTACGCTAATATGATTGAGAGGCTGTATGTACATCCGCCCGTGCCAACAAACAATACCATTTTACTAAGATCAGTTTTTAATTAAAACTATATTGTTTTTTTTTAGGTCACTGCACATATCACTGTTCCAAACGATATATTTATTAGTTCTTAATTGCTTTTATTGATATCCGATTAAATTTTAATGGGATTTATAGTCGAGTGGACTAATCGCCGAGATTGTACATTGCGTAATAAATATTTGTCTTTGAACTGAAAAAACCTAATGGTTATTGTTGAAATGAATGTTTCGGATTATGACTATTTCCACTGACCGAGTGCTACTTTTACGATTAGTGGATGTAAAATTTTTCATTTAAAAATACGAGCTTCGTAATGTTCTGCAATATACTACAATGTAGCCAGACAAAAACTTAGTACTAAGTCTACAATTTGAAAGAAACTATTAACGGAGTTATTCAGAGCGAATTCGTAAAGATGTCTGTAAAAAATTAAGTAATTAAACTTTTATGCCTTATTCTATTATGTAATTTTAATTCTAGAACATTTTATTACTCATTCTTTATTTATTTTTATGAGTTCTCTTTTTTAATAATTACTTTTTAATGAACGGATGAACAAAGCAAATCCCAAACCTAACCTAAAAAAAACAAAACATAATATTTAAATGTGTCCTTTTTTCAAATCTAGTGAAGTACTGGTAAGCTAAAACACTTTGTTTTTCAAGGATTCCATTTTCAAATAATTTTCTTTTTAATCTATTGTTTATTATAGAGTAGAAAAATGACACTTACCTCATTACTGGCGTGTACTGCAGCCAGTAGGAACGCGACGACACAAAGTGCCGCCGGACACCTTATCAACATCGTAAATCTGCGAACAAAACATTATAACGTTAGCTTTTCTCCAACTTTGTCGAGTCTAGTACTCGTACAGTACGTGCGAGTAAACTTAAATCGTAAACGAAATGGCCAGAACGCTAGTGGCTTTTATAACGCTGGAAATGTGCTTCTATGCTTAGTTTGTATTTGTTAAGTGTGTTATGTCTTATTCTGTTGAGTACTTTGAAGAGAAAAGCCTGGAAAGGTACACTAACACAACAAAAAAAAAAACACTTTTTTTTTTTTACTTTTACAGCTGTGAGGAAGGGGATACTGAATGCCAATTATTTATCCCAGCATTGTTTTAGAACACATACATTTATATACATACGTATAGTCATACCCACATATTACCCTATTCATCATAATAATCAATAACCCCTGCAATTATAATAAATTGAAAGTCATAAATAATAATGAGAGGAAACAACAAAAATCCATTCTGCACCCGTTTATGTATTAATTGAAATTAACGTTCGCATATTTATACAGAGATTCCGAATTGAATCACAAAATGAAAAGTGTAGCAGAATGTACCTCTGCCGTTTACTTAATGTTCCATTTCAACAGAGTATGTTGCGAGTATAATGTATGTGAATTAAAACGTGTATATTTTATACTCATTTCGTCTTTCGCGTGCTCTGTTTTTGGTTTAGAATGTGCTGGTTTTACTTTCGTTTTTAGTTCTGTTGTCGTTCTAATGAGTAAAGCAGTTTTTGGGTACGATTATGTAGATTCTTGTCAAAATGTGCTATTGTAGCTCAAATGAATGACCCTATATGGCCTTTTTAAGTTGTTAAATGTATATAAATTACTAAAGAAGCAGTTAGTTACAAACATATTTAAAGTTTAACAAAACAATTATACTCAACAAGCCTGGTAGCGCCATCTATCTGTTTAAGACGGACTACTAGTCGTCTCATCCATATTTCGCAATATTAGTTCCATTCATTCATTTGACCACTTTTGGAATGAGCGATGTGAACCCCGCCACTTCCTGACCAATCCTTTCGCACGCCTGGCGCGTAACGCACGTACGCGCTTTCGCAAACCGCCGGAAATAAACGAATCGCCGAGAGGAGACACACGATATCGCGCCCGTGTCGCTCCTGTGCTGCATCGCCTCCTTACTGCTGCTGCCGGATAGCGAACTTTTGTGATAATCCGCCCGCGGGTGTGAACGTGACAGTTTTGTGATCGCATCGGGAGGAACGCCGCCCGCCATCTTGGACTGCCCAACGCTGGAGAGCCAGGTATGCGTGCTTTTTCCCATAGACCCACATCGCTCGCTCCCCTCTTGGCGATAATCAGCCATCCTCCAAAAATACAGTCCACTTAAATCTTATACCTCGTTTATTTCCAAACCATTTTTTTGGTCCGAACGACCCGGATTCATATATCCGTATTCCCGCTCGCGTAGGTATCTTTTATAAGTGCCTACCTAGGTAGTTGTAGCACCTAGCTGCACTCCTAGTTCATAAATATATACCCATTACGTGGTTATTCCCGCACCCCCAGTAGGTAATATACTCAACGTAGCTACCTACTGACTTACAATAATAATTATAAATTTAGTATATTATAATCGTTTTGTAAATTCATAATTTCAAGCGCCTTTTACCACCGCCTTTAAAGTCGTTGCCTTATTATTAGGTACAAGTACTTACTTTCCGCATAACATAAAACTACAGCATAATTTTAGGTTATTTACTTCTACCTACATTTGTAATATAAAATGTCGCAACAAAAGAAATATACTTCTGACGAGAATGAATTAGCTATCTTAGAAGCTAAACGCAATGTTTTATTTGAGCGCATACAAAACATTTACGAGCGTTCAAAAACCGCCAAAATTTCCGATGTCAACAAGGAATCATTTCTTAGTTATTGTATGACAGTAGACGATATTCGAACCGATTTTCATAAATTATTAGACGCTTATAACGCACAATTACTTTCTATCAATCCTGAATCTAAACCAAATTATCAGGCCTACACCTCATTCGAAGATCTTTATTGTATCATAAAACGTATACAATCGCAGTTAGATAATCGACAGTCCGCGAAGCCCAGCGCCGGACCGGCTGTCCGAGCACCGAAACTGCCCGCGATTGAACTCGTGTCATTCGATGGCGATATACGAAACTGGCCATTATTTTATGCAAGTTTCAAGTCTACAGTGCACGATAACGCCTCGCTGACGGACGCTGACAGGTTGTACTATTTAATAGGTAAGCTGTCGCCGAAAGCGCAATCTACATTCGCAGGTGTCACACCAAGTGCTGAAAATTATCAGGTCATTTTCCAGTCACTTCTTGATAGGTATCAGGATACTCGCATCCTCGCGTCTACTTACTTTGATCAAGCTTTGAATCTTAAATTGTCTGGTCCCGCGTCAGTTTTGAATTTCCAACTGTTTATTGATAACTTTGTTACCGCAGTAAATTCCCTTAAAAACCTAAAGTTAGAAAACCTTGCAGACTTTATGTTATTGCAACTCGCATTAAAAAAGTTCGACACGGAAACCGTTCGTGCATTCGAGATGACCGAACGTCAAAATAAATTACCTACCCTAAATAGTTTTCTTTCATTCATTAATGATCAGTGTCGAATATATCAGAATACGCAGCCTAGTTCGTCTAGCTCGTCTAGTAATAATAATACAAGTAAACAAAACTTTAATAAATCGCGAAGTGGTAATAATAAGTCGGTCCCTAACCCACAATCTTACGTAGCATGTTTGGATTCCGCAAATGACTCACACAAGTGTCTGTGCGACAATATTGTTCACGACCACCTTTTTAAATGTCCAGCCTTTAATAATTTAAATCCGACTGCTCGTTTTAAATCCGCTAAAGAAAATAAAGCTTGTGTTAATTGTTTGAGTATTAAGCATAAAACAAGCGATTGTTCTAGTAAAACTAAGTGTCACTCATGCAATCAACAACATCATACGTTATTGCATTTTGAGAAAAAATCTCCGTTATTTGACCGCGGTAACCTTAACGTTAACGTAAATCCTAGTCCAGATGTTTCGTTCTCTGTACCGCAGGCACAGGCCGCTCGTACCACGGCGCCTGTCCTTCCCGCGTCTCAGCCCGGAGTTTCTTTGTGTACGACATCCATTGCGCTCGCACGCCGGCAGTGCGCACGCACTCAACATACTCAGCGCGAAGCAGAGCGTCAATGTAACGCGTCTACTACGATATTATTAGCGACCGCGCAAGTTATTATTTATGACGTGAACAACACACCCCGCGTGGTTCGTTGTTTACTTGATAGTGCATCACAAAGTAGCTTCATTACTTCGGATTGTCTCAAATGTCTTGGACTTTGGAATAACTTTAAAAATACTAACTTAGTAGTTAAAGGGATCGGTGGTTCAGAAAAATCTTGTAAGGGTTCCGTCGATATTAAAATACATTCGCGTTTCAATAATGATATTAATTTCAACGTTTCATCTCTTATTGTGGAACGTATTACGGACACGTTGCCTAGCGCTCACGTGGACGTGTCGTTACTCGCGCACCTCGAGACATTGCCGCTCGCTGATGCTCACTTTGCGCAGCCGGGTAATATCGATGTTTTGATCGGTGCTTCAGTTTTTCCGCACTTACTACTACCTAATGTTGTACGTAGTGAGCAATATAATTTACCTCCCGCTATTGAGACGGTATTTGGCTATGTAGTTATGGGTGCCGTACCTACGCTGCATAATACACATTATACTACGTCTTGCTGTTCTGTTCTTCAAGAAAATAATATTAATTCTCTTCTTAAGCGATTTTGGGAGCTTGAAGAGGTCTCCGCACCGCCCTCGTTGAGCCGTAAGGATCTCGAGTGTGAAGAACATTTCCGCGCTACCACTGTTCGCGACGATAGTGGTAGATATATTGTAGCATTGCCGTTCTGTGGCGACCCGTATTCTTTAGGCGACTCGCACGCTGCTGCACTTAGGCGCTTATACTGTTTAGAACGTAAACTCGATGCGTCGCTTAAATTACGCGGTGCTTATAATGACGTCATGCGTGATTACATAAATAAAGGTTTTTTAAGCCCAGTTGTAAACGACGAGGGCAATTCTCTTCCCGCGTATTATATTCCGCATCACGGCGTGGTTCGCGAAGATAAGACCTCCACTAAACTTCGTGTGGTTTTAGATGCTAGTTGCCGAACTACATCGGGTCAGTCGATCAATGACATTTTGCATGCCGGTCCTGATCTACAGGGTGATTTATTTAACATCTTAATTAAATTCCGCCTTTTCAAAATTGCACTTTCAGCTGATTGTAGACAAATGTTTCTCAATATCGGCATTCGCGAATCCGACCGTAGATTTCAACGAATTTTATATCGTTTTGACAATAGTGAGCCTTTAACCGTGTATCAATTTAATCGCGTTTGTTTTGGACTTAAGTCTAGTCCATATCACGCGTTACGAGTTGTCCGCCAGTTGATCGCTGATGAAGGCGACAACTTTCCCGCTGCAGCCGCTGTTGCTGCTTCCGCTTTATACATGGACGACATTGTCTGTAGTGTCGCATCCGCTCCGCAAGCAGTTTCGCTTTGTGAAGAGCTTATTCAGCTTTTCAAACGAGGCCAATTTGACCTTGTCAAATGGACAAGCAACTCCAAAGAGGTTCTCGCGCACATACCTGATTCGCATAAAGCTTCTCCGGACATTGAGTTCGAGAGGTCCGCACATCACAAGGTTCTTGGTTTACGCTGGGACAGACAGTGTGATAACTTCCGCTTTGACATCTTATCACCAGGTGATAAGTGTACCAAACGCGCAATGCTATCCACAGTGGCTCGTTTATGGGACATAATGGGTTTTGTGGCTCCTACCATTTTGTATGCCAAGCTCTTGATCAAAGAGCTTTGGTTAGCAAAATGTGATTGGGATGACACTCCTCCCGACCATATTGTCGCTGCTTGGAAACAGTTTTGTGCTGAGCTTCCCGCACTCAATAAAATAATTGTGCCGCGCCATCTAGGTTTAGTAGATGGATGTTTTGTTAACTTAATAGGTTTCGCTGACGCCAGTGAACGCGCTTATGGCGGAGTCATATATTTGCAAGTCCGCATTGGATCTAACTACTCTGTGCAGCTAGTTTGTGCCAAGTCTAAGGTCTCTCCTGTCAAAACCATTTCGGTTGCGAGACTGGAGTTGTGCGCGGCTCTGTTGCTGTCTCGGTTGCTTCGCAAAGTTCAAGACACAATTGCGCCCCATCACTCCATCAATAAGATATATGCATTTTCAGACTCCAAAGTAGTGCTCGCTTGGATTAATTCTTCTCCGCACCGCTGGCAGACCTTTGTCGCCAATCGCATTACTAAAATAATTGAACTTATTCCTGCTACTTGTTTCAATCACGTCGCGGGTACTGAGAATCCTGCGGATTGCCTGTCTCGTGGTGTTACTCCGGCTAATCTTCTGGATCATCCTTTGTGGCATCATGGCCCTTCTTGGATTTCTCGTGATCCATCAGAGTGGCCTATACATCCATCTGTCCACGATGCAGAGGACGAGGATATACCTGAGCGGAAGTCTGTCTCTCATCCCGTGACCATTGAGGTTGCGGAATCTCTTATTTACGCACTCGCGCTACGCATGTCATCGTGGTCTAAGTTACTACGTGTCATCGTTTATGTCTGTAGGTTTATTAAGAAATTACCTAATGGAACTTCTGTTTCAAGCTCTGATCTTGAGGTCGCAGAGTATACATTGTTGCGCGCCCTACAGGCTGTTCATTTTAGTAAGGATGTTCAAAATTTAAAAAATAACATTCCTTGTTCTCCCGCTCTTCTTAAACTCAAGCCGTTTCTCGATGAGCACGGCATCATACGTGTTGGCGGTCGTTTGTCAAATTCGGACGTACCTTACAACTACAAGCATCCTTGCATCTTGCCGCGTCACGACCATGTAGTCAACCTTCTTGTTGATTTCTATCACAAGAAGCATCTCCACGCAGGTCCAGAGTTACTCATGTCCTTACTTAGGCAAAACTACTGGATTCTCGCTGCACGACGAATAATTCGCCACATAATTCATAAATGTAACACCTGTTTTAAATTCCGTCCGCGTCCGATCTTTCCTCCAATGGCAGATCTTCCTAGCCAACGTGTCAACCAGGTAGATAAAGCGTTTACACATACCGGTTGTGATTACGCAGGACCACTGCAGTACACACCAGTTCGTGGTAGAGGCGTCAAAAGCCGTAAAGCTTGGCTATGTATTTTCACATGCCTTACAACTCGCGCTACGCACATCGAAGTTGCGACGGATTTAAGTACGGTTTCATTTCTCGCAGCTCTAAAACGTTTTCTTTCGCGACGTGGTCCCGTAAAGTGTTTATACACGGATAACGGCACATGTTTCGTGGGTGCAAGTTCTTATCTACGCGATCTCTATAAATTTCTCAATAAAGAGTATAGTTCACGTCTTCAGGAGGAACTTTCCATTAATCGCATTGATTGGAAGTTTATTCCGCCTGCTTCACCACATTTTGGCGGATGTTGGGAAAGCATGGTCAAAGTAATTAAAACGCATCTCTTCAGAGTCATAGGTCAACAAATCCTTTCTTACGAAGAGCTTTTAACTGTCCTCGTGCAAATCGAGGCACTTGTTAACTCGCGCCCGCTCACAGCACTCAGTAGTGACCCTGATGAACCATCCGCATTAACTCCCGCGCATTTTTTAAATACTGTGCCATTGTCGTCACTTCCCGCGCCTGAAGCAGACTCTTCTAGCTTGCTTCAGAGACATACTCTTCTTGACAACCTCGTACAGTCGTTTTGGCGGCGCTGGCGCTCAGAATATCTTCACCAACTTCAGGCTAGATCTAAATGGAATAGTCCTGCATCCCCTATACAGGAGGGTACGTTGGTAATTATTATAAATGATAATTCAGCACCGCTTTCATGGCCACTGGGCATTGTTGAGAAGTTACATACCGCAAAGGACGGCACAACCCGCGTCGTTACTGTAAAAACCGCTAAGGGTAGCTACGTGCGCCCTGTTGTACGTCTCTGTCCGCTACCGACTCAGTAAGATCTAGCTTGAAGTTGGATCTCTTTCTTAGTTTAGGTATTTAGTTTGTAATTCAATTATAATTTGTTCCGCTTTGTTAACGCAATTAATTTAAAATATTTTAACGCTCGCTGTCTTAGACTGTGTATAGGTTATGCGGTAGTACACCTTACATATCTAGATTATTATTATTATATTTCTTTTAAAGGCAACCCTTTAAGGCCGGGGGGAAATGGTAGCGCCATCTATCTGTTTAAGACGGACTACTAGTCGTCTCATCCATATTTCGCAATATTAGTTCCATTCATTCATTTGACCACTTTTGGAATGAGCGATGTGAACCCCGCCACTTCCTGACCAATCCTTTCGCACGCCTGGCGCGTAACGCACGTACGCGCTTTCGCAAACCGCCGGAAATAAACGAATCGCCGAGAGGAGACACACGATATCGCGCCCGTGTCGCTCCTGTGCTGCATCGCCTCCTTACTGCTGCTGCCGGATAGCGAACTTTTGTGATAATCCGCCCGCGGGTGTGAACGTGACAGTTTTGTGATCGCATCGGGAGGAACGCCGCCCGCCATCTTGGACTGCCCAACGCTGGAGAGCCAGGTATGCGTGCTTTTTCCCATAGACCCACATCGCTCGCTCCCCTCTTGGCGATAATCAGCCATCCTCCAAAAATACAGTCCACTTAAATCTTATACCTCGTTTATTTCCAAACCAAAGCCAGTAACCCTATAACTAAGTAACTAAATCATAACTAACTATTTTTCTTCCCAACTCGTTATTCTTTTCGTAAGTTAAAACTATGAGAACTAAACAGAACTATAATTAAGAGATAAGATAAAAGCTCTAAGCACAATGAGTGTTTCGTCACGAGAGAAACGGTTGGACATGCGCGTGAGCAACTAAACGTGCAATAAGTAGAGCAAGGGCAGGTGCTGTTTCGGATATAAGAATTAATCAATGTGTCATTGAATGTTATATAAAATTGGTGGTAAAGGAAATTAATATGATTGCAAGGTAAGATTAAAGCTTAACTTCCTATAATTTTTTGATGTTGCTCTGTTTTTGGATACTGTGTCGTAGGTGTAGACAGTGCTGATAATGTTTATGAAACACCCAATTATTTGTCAAGAAAGAATGGATTTTATATTGCAAGGTTGATTTAAACTTCCTGTTAATTTTAAATGTTGCTCTGTATGTGGATGCTGGGTGTAGGTAGTGCAATTAATGTTTATGAAACACAATTATTTGTCAAGCAAGAATTGATCTCATAGTATGTTTCCAAGTATTCCAGTAGTTAGTATAAAATAATTTTTTTATTAGCTTGTAGCTGTTTATCTTAATTAAATATGTGAAACAGTTGTATTGCTCAAATAATTTTTAATTATGGGATTTACAAATTAAGAATAATTGGCTGATTAAAGTGTCTTCGTAAAAAAATACTGTGAAATATATGATATAACGGTTATATTTTTGCATAGTACGAACAATATTTTAAATTTTACGACTACTAAACATAAGGTGCATGCAACGAATGTCTCAATCCGATGGCGTTGGTATTGTCTATGACTTAAACTCATAAATTATTCAGTCGCATCATAAATAAAACTGAAAATAATGTGCGTACACGTATATAACGATAGTTAAATTCATATACATATTATGTAAGAATAAGTATCTATAAAAAGTCTGATGAACACAGTTAATTGAAATGATCAGTGCTTATATGTACAACATAATAATATTCTGATACTACATAATACTCTTTCACATAATGGAAAACCGGGATATTCGATAAATGCATCTCGTAAATGCAAAAACTACGAAAATGTCAGTGAACTTAATTGACTTGTTACACAAAGGATTTTAACGTGACATAGCTGACATACTTCATAGCTAAGTGTGTATCAGAAAAATATATAAAAAAGAACAATTGAGAAATTTTAACCCGACTGTACTCTTGCAAAGATATCAAAGGAGCTCTATTAGATTTGGGATCAAAAAGATCCAATAATTATGAGATCATAAGCGTCGATACTGTATAAAGTGTTGGCAATGTTTCAAAGTAATTATTAATCTATTACCCAAATATGGTTATTCTATAATCACCGCAAACAGATTTCTGTATTTTTGAAGGCCATATTTTTTCGTTGACGGCCAAGTTTACTAAAGACAAGTCAAAAAGATTTTATTCATTCACCAATTATATAACGTGTAGTTTCATTGGATCCAGTCGCGACCTTGCTGCGAAAGTCAACTCTGAAACTAGTCTGGCAATCCCAAGAAAAAATACGAGTATACTAAATATACATGTAAATAATTATAACAGGAAAATAATTAATAAAATACTAATAATCAGAAAGGAATTTCATATCTAGGTGCTACGTTGGTACTTAAATACCATGGGTTTTTACACTTTTTACCTTGTCTTTAAATCATAAATTAAATCTTAACGATGTATTTAATATAACCTCATACTTAAGATATTATTATACTTACTTCCTCGAAAAAATCTGTGATGTGGAGGTTTAAAAAACATTAATTGTGTGCAATACTACAAATTACAATTCCTTGCCGATGATAACAGTCAATTATAACAATTCTACTTTTATATAATATGTGGAATAGATGCATTAAATGCAAGCACTTATATAACTTTGACTCGAGATTAAGAAATAATGTAAGCTCATTACAGCACTTAGGGCTAGTTTGTGAAACTGCACGAGGAAGTTCTGGCAAATTTCAAAGTACGAGCGCATTGAATTTCTAATGTTGTGAATTAACGTTCAAGGTTCTATAAGTTAGTTGTGTAACGTGTTTATTTATGAATATTAGGGGAAGTTAAGTGGTTTTTGTTCTTTTTAGTAAAGTTAACAGAGAAATACTGATAGATGAACAATCTTTTTCGTCATTCAAGAGAAATGAATTCTAAACTGAGCAGAATCTCTTTTTAATATAAATTTATAATTTATACAGTGACTACACCTCTACAGCATGAGTTGGTGAAGTTTTTGACGTAATGCATCCAAACTGGATGTATGCATGCTAGGTCATGCAATCGAAATAATCATCTGCTGTATAATGCACTGAGGATTTCTTAATAAATAAAAAGAAAAATATACCTACATAAGTGGTATACCATTCTTGATTATCAGTATATTACTTTGCGTTGTCATGGCAACTAACATAGCAGTTATATCATGGTTATACATTACTTCGAAATCATCAATGTTGTTCACATACCATTCATTATATTATTTCTGCAGTGACCTTTACATTCAATGATGTCATTCGTGGCTGGCTCTGACTGTATATTTTTTATCACGAACAATCGATTAATTAGCATAAATTGTAATTGTGAGCTCCATAATTAAATATTTGTGGGCATTGGGTATACTATTAAGGTGTGTTGTGAATAGTAAAAATAATGATGATTAATACTATGTATATTGAGTTCTGAGGTTTACGCGAATGCTAGACATTGAAATAAAACTACTTTTATGGATTTTATCGCGGTTTGTATTTGATTTTTAGTTCCCGACGTTTCGACATCTTTGATTAATAGATACTATGTTATGGGAATCCCTACCTATAACCTATTTGCTTTTTAACAAGGGTTAATTAACATTATGAAGGTTACAAATTCTTTCGATAATATCATGAACAGTTGTTTTACTTCCACTAGATAAAGTTTTTTGGCAATATTTTGTCAGTTACCTACAACCAATGATATTTTAATAAACAGATATGTTATACGCATACAAAACAATCGAAAAAAGTGTTCCGCGCAGCGCGGCAGCTAGCGAAAGAGATAGCGCGATAAAACCCATAAGAAAAAAAGAGACAAATAGTGTTGTTGTTATTGGCAATACGTCCCAATTAGGACGTTTTCGAGTCTTCACGATTACACGCTTATAACATATCTGTTTATTAGAATATCATTGCCCAACACATGTGTTTCACATAATAGTTAAAGGAACTAGGTATTAAATTAGTCATTTTATGGCAAGAAACCAGGCAAAACTATGTTCTTACCTGTACAATGATGTCATGTCTTTAAAATCTGGTTTCCCAAAGGGTTGTAGAGGTCACGCGGCATTTATATCGCTTTAAACCGGAATCTTGCTTCAACATGTTTTTGTTGCTTTATTAATTAAACGAATTACTTCTTTAAATTTTAGTTGCAATTAAAATGTATGAACCAATGATATTATAATAAACAGATATGTTACACCCATACAAAACAACCGAAAAAAGTGTTCCGCGCAGCAGCGGCAGCTCACATGTCAAAATGATACAAAAGAGATAGCGCGATAAAACCCATAAGAAAAAAAGAGACAATTAGTGTTGTCAATTACGCTTCAATCTAAACAAACGTCATAGACTAACAAATTTAACGAGACAGAAGGTACAAACCGCGTCTACTAAATTTGTATCCACGGTTTGTGCCTATAACAACTAAGCAACACTACTAAAGGTAGGTAGGTGAGAAATAAATCACGATGTTAAAGCGACAAAGTGGAAATAGAAATAGTTTTATTTTAACATTTTCTGCGATATATTAAGGTAATAAGGGTAAGCTATTCATATTTTCTTTACCCACACATGACATGTTTAATTTATAATTAAGTATATCGACTATTTCAAAAAAACAAATGATTAAATAATCCAACATTAGAAAAAAGGAAAACAGAACTCTGGGGTAATGATGACTTTAATGCCTAATAGTCGCATCTGTACTTTTATTCTATATGTGTGCGATCACGCGTCCTTGTCGTCCTCACGACAAAAAATGTATTTACCGTCTCTTTCTTTTTTCTAACCTCCAATTATCAGAATATTAGGAAAATAAATAAAAAATATTATTAAATCGAAGTATATTGCGTATTTACGTGTGATTTTCAGATTCCTTGTATTTTATTTATTTCGTTATCATAAATGATACAGTTTCTGGATACACACAATGACATTTAAAAGCTGTTATGTAAATTTCGTTCGAGTGTGTCACTCGTCGAGATGCGTGACGCAGACTAAAGGCAATACGTCTCCATTAGGACGTTTTCGAGTCTTCACGATTGCGCGCTAACAACATATCTGTTTATTATAATATCATTGGTATGAACGAATTCATTACCTATCTAACGAGCAATCGTTTTTGTTTTCCAAGATGGCGACTACTAGCTTTTATTTTTAATTTTCCTAAAAAGTTTTCGTGTCAACTGGGTTGCTTTATTTTTTTAAATTATGTTTGGAATTGGAACGCTTTCGGTGGCCAGATTAAAACTATAGAAAAACAATTGCAGTCATACTCCTTTAATAATAATGCAAATTAACGAACTTGAGGTGTGTTAGTAAATTACAACACTTCAATTAATTAATCACTTTAAGTTTTGTAATGATTACATCCGAAGAATTAGTGTTAAAACTTAAATGAGACATTAAACAGCTCTTAAATCACATGTTGGTAGTCACTTCGTAAATTGGTAGTTACTTATTTAAATATTATTGAGTACTTAATTTAAAACTTATTAAGTACGAGGCAGTTATTTTTTCAATATCGAAGGTTACGTCAATTAACAAATACTTTAATTTTGGTTATAAAATCAACTTTTAGCAGCGTCATGAATAATTTATAATTAATGGATAAAGGTAGTTTTGTAAGAAGGGAAATCGATATTACAGGAGGTAATATTAGTGTTAGGATATTGCAACAGTGATACGAAGTAATAAGAAACCTGTTATAATTTAACCAATTATGTTGTAGGAAAAGCTCACTTTCAAGTAAACTGTGCGGTATGTTAATATGTTATGCTATGTATTTATAACTCGCTACCTGTTATTAGCTCTGCCCGATTTTTATTTTTTTGATGTTGAGGAAAAATGCGAAGTAAACTTAAAGGCGATAATTATTTAACAAATAGGTGGAGTGTAAAGAAACAAACATATTTATAAAGGAAAGCGTGCATTTTTTCACTTTCGAACACGATGCCTTTTTAATTTTGTTTTTCGTATGTCGTTCTGAGACCAAGTTTTTATATCTTTTTCTCTAAAATGGAGGTGCTTCTAAAATTGACTGTTTGTATTGATTATAATTGGTTTTGCTCCTTAGACGTGATAACTTTATAAGCAATCTGGACATTCATATTACTCCTATTTCTCTATCAGTTGTCTATCAGTGCATGAGTGTAAAGATATTCAGGGCACAGATATTTCTTTATAATATAACTGTCTCATGTAAGATAGTGTTAGGTTTATCGAGTGCAAGTGCATTAGGTGTGGTTCCCGGTTCAATGCCTGCGCGTCAAATAACCTTTCTCAGGGACTAAGCTACTAGACTGGAAAGATTAGCCGACCATATATTTGGTTTTCTTTACTGTAACGGAACTAGAGCAAATTCCTTTGCATACATGTCAAAGGTTGAATGAAGAAGAACGAATGAGAATCGTCGTGAGTCGATGGCAATTGTTTCGTTCCAGAAATCAGCTAAGAGTGAACGAATGAATGGTTTTGTGTTCTAGTTCAGCATGCTAGTGGTGATATCACTTTAAGTGATTATTCAAGCTGTATATAATTTCCTTTGCCTCGATAATAATTGAATTTAGACCGCGTTTTTTTTTCTATTGCTTGTAATGTTGTAATTGGTAGTGGTATTGGTGTAACGAGATTATGCTTATAAAATGCCAATACGTTCATGGTTTATATTTTTTTTTTCTCCGATCTCATTATAAATAAATAATACGATTGACCCTCATGAAAGTTAATATAAGAATATTATGTATCTGACTGTCTAGACTTCTAATATTTACTTTCATAAAGCCTGTTTACTATACGGCTTGGTAAACATTATTAAACGATAAAGATAATGTCTTTCGAACCGTTAACCGCAGCCAGTTATTTAAATGATGATCTTAGCCGATGTGTCTGCAGAATAATCAATGAGTTATAGCAATAAATATTAATTGAGAGAGCGGTAAACATATTTTACAGTAGGATGCGGGGTTTGATGAAAACTGTGAAACATATCGTCGATATTTAGGGTTAAATTGCTTACTTATGTAAATTTTTAGTTAGATAATTCGTTAGTGTTTTGTCAAAACCTACAAATAAGCTCAAATGATATTGTTTTCATGCTTTAGCTAAAGGATAAGACAAATCCTAGTTCAATCGAATTATATTTTGTGTCCTTAATGCTTGTGTACATTAACTTCCTAAGTTCTTGTATAAAAAGTGGCACATCCGCAGGCAAGCATCATCATTTTAATCAACACTCGTCTACACGAAAATGATTAACTTAACAGTAATCTCAAATACACAGAATCCCTAATGATACAACAGAGTAACCCACTTTCGCTTAAATAATAAAATTAATTAGAACGGAACAAAATTGTCTTATCTGTTCACAGATAGTGGCAACATAAGTAATCTCACGCTTGTGTCTGCGCAGACGCAACTTACAACAATGGCGGCGGGGTGGGGGGAGGGCGTGTGAACAGGCCACGGGGGCAAACGATACAACACGGAGACACACGGAATTGAGGAAGTTGTTCCTATACGTCCCGATTGAAAGGTGATGAATTGATTCCACGGATGTTTTATTGAAAATAATAGTTTTGTCTTAGCATTGTCTGTGTAGGAAAAGTTAGCGGGAAGTTATTGAGAGATTAACAATCAACTGTCGTTTCTTTTGTGATATTGCGACACGTCAAGATTTTGAAAGAAGCAATATAAGATTCGAAGTACATCTCAATGAATCGCTGAATTTGTTGCTAAGCGCAAATATCGAGAGCAGCTGAAACGATTTCGCTATTTCTTTCTTTTTTATAATATTCCTTGAAGTACGAGGATGGTTTCTACGGAGAGAAAAAATAAAAAAAATGCCTGGAAATCTGTCTGTTAAAATATGTCTTACGTGCTTCCCTTTCATTGCCCAACATTCCAAGCCACTGTAAACCGTTTCGTAAATAAACATATTATTAAGTTATTTTAAGCACTCATTTACTTAATATCTCAGCTAATTAACTCACACATACTACTCATACAATAAGTCGGTCTATTGTAAAGGTCACCTCTATGTCAATTGTCACACGTTCACAATACAATACAATTTACTCATATTCTGTGACCGGCCTGACTTACAGACTGTGTCTAATGTAGCCCTTTTGTTTTAAACTTACTTATTATGATAATAATTAATGGTTACGTCCTTAAAGGCTGTCGTTTTTCACAATACTTGTGTTTAAGTACATTGTGGGACGTTGGTACAAAGTTTTCAATGTTATAAATGGCACAACGTGTCGGGTTATAACACCTGATTTTGAAGATTTTTAAGTGCTAGAGTTAGTTCGATAATATATGAATAACCTCGTAAAATTATGTTGCTTCTAACATACTGAAGTAAACAACGATTTACCGTAGGAAATAAAAACAAAAATATTCCGCAGAGCATTTACGTAGGTAGTTCTTACACTAAAATACTAAACGCGCTTGTAAGTCTTGCTTCCAGAAATTATGAACAATTTTCATAAATATTCTTCCCTATAAGCAATTATTAAAGTCCAGGTAAGGTTGACAGGGTTGAATTAGAATGCCGGGCCCGTTGTTTTGGGGTGCTTACCTACGGTAATTTTGTAGCGATAATAGCAGAGCCAGGCAATACGGGTCCCATTGTTCGTTCATATGATTGCTGATTTTATTAGGATGCCAATGTATTCGATATTATTATCAAATAAAAGGGTATGAATGAAATTGTTGGCTGTTATTATGTGTTTGTTTAACAGCAATTGTTATGTTGAGGCTGATGTTTTCATCTCGATTTTATGTTCAAATTATTGATGAAATACCTATGCTTAGTGCTTGAGACCACGCTTAGGCAAACGTAGTGTAGGATGCCCCCCGACTAGATGGACCGATGACCTGAAGAAGGCAGCTGGCAGTGACTGGATGCAAAGGGCGGGAGATCGTGAGCTGTGGCGTTCCTTGGGGGAGGCCTATGTCCAGCAGTGGACTGCAACAGGCTGATATGATGATGATGATGGTGCTTACTGCCTGTGAAAATCTAGCTTTGTATTTCTTCCTAGTTGGTTCACGCACAATTAAGTTTGAACCTTTATGACGTCACATTGTCCTTGATAGAAACAGAAAACGAAGCAAAAACTCACAAAAACAGCTTTACCATATTAGATTGACTGTTATTTACGTTTGACCTTCTCGTCTATTTTTATATTAGCTATGATATTTTTCTTTGTAATTAAGAGCCTACATTATATACAGTTAACAAACGAATAGCAACACTTGTAAGAATATGTCTAAAGCGCTTTTTATTTACAGGAATTATTTACGTCCGCACCCAGAGAGAGTAAAGTTAGTTAAGGTATTTTTTTATTATCGATTGAACTAAGCCAATACACAGAATTCTCTCGCTCTTCTAAATTGACACTAAAAAACCCTTTAAATAACTATCAACGTGTTTACTGGAAATCAGCATAACTCTTTTGGAGCCTAAAAAAAATATGAATTATAACGAAAAAATAAGCCGTAGTGGTACAGATAGTGTGAACAAAGATTACCATCTTTTCTTAAATTTGGTCTTCTCTCACGTGGTGTCTGCGATGTGCCACATATTTGACCATTGTGATCTGGGAATCTTGCGTCGAACTGGCCTGGTTATTGAGTTGGTAATCAGGTGTTTCTCGAAATAACATCCCACGCTTCTAAGTGAGCGTGTACACGGTATTATGCAAACAATGTCCAATAAACTGCGCTTCGAGGTTAAAATTAGGCTTATTGTGTGTAATTAAAATGAAAATTATACTTTTTTTGGGTGTTATTTATACAAATGTACTACTTATTCTGGTATGTAATAACAAGTGTCTTTAATAGTAAGTGACACTTTGATATTCACAACTTTTTATGTCAAAGACGTATTCAGTTTCATGTAACACAAGGCTAGCTTATACGATATTGTAGACATACATATCATCACGCCTGTATCCCCGAAGGGTTAGGCAGAGGTGTACCAATGCACACCCACAGTTCGCCGATATGTTAAGGTCCCATGTAATAGGGGGCGAGCCTATTATTTAGATATTAGATATTGTGTTCATAAATATATGAATAAAAAATACCAAATTTATTACGAAACTTGAAGTATTTCAGCCCTTTGTAGTTTCAGTTAATCATTACCTACACTCATTTTGATAGGAGCTTGTTTAAAGTGACAAGAAAGGATCTTTGCTTGAACTTTCAACCGCTTTGGCTTGTCAAGGTAAAGTAGCTTTGTAAAGGCAGACAGATGGGGCAAGTGCTTATCACGAGTGATCTTTAAGACTTTTGACCTTAATCATTAATTTGGACATCTCTACGTGAAGGTATAAAACTTTTTGAGGTCTTGCAAATTATATTTTACATATTTATTTTTTGTACATATTACATGAAATAAATAAATTCACAGAATTTACCAATCGATACGTATACTAGTAGTAGTAGTACTTTCTTAATTATTCTAAGACACTTCTGACAAACGGTGAAGGAAAACATCGTGAGGAAACCTGGATTCCAAAAATTTGGGATCTGAAATCGCCAATCCGTAGAGAGCAAGCGTGGTGATCAATGCTCATGCCTTCTCTATATGGGAAGAGGCCTGTGCCCAGCAGTGGGACGTTTATAGGCTGGATTATTACGTATACTAGGCTCTATTAATTTTGAATATAGCTAACATGTTACAGTTAAATGCTTCAAAAGACCTAGAATTTTTATAACCCTCCTTTTTATATCTTGCCGACGAATGCTCGACTAGGCTATTAAATGGCGAATAATAATGACGCAATACGCGCATATATCGAAATAGTCATAGAATGATATTGAACTACTTTTATAGACTCACAACCATAATTTGTGTACTGTTAGGCTTCGAAATTAATAAGCTAATGACGAGTTCTGATTTCCTGGTATTAATTAACTTTACTGTAGGTTCAAAAACTCCGACAAAAAGCTTTATGGGAATTACCAAGTCGTGCCCGACAGTGTTTTGTCTTTAGATTAGAATGCAAAAACAGGTTGTAAAATGGTTAAATTAGATAAGCTTAGGTTAACAGCTGCGACGACACGCTTGAGTGGACAAACAGTTGTAAATACATTGTAAAAATAGACGAATTTACAGAGAATTGTATCAAAAGCGGTTTATTGTGTTTCCAATATACCACCTACTTGGTATGGTATCTGCTATTTGCAAATCCGTTTATCCGCCGGTTTCGCGCTCCTGTCACGGCTGTCACTTACAAATGGAATTTTTATTAGATACACCACGGTAACAGATATATTCTGCCAGCTTTATTATGGAACTCGTTTTGAGGAATTTGAATAATATGAAAAGTTTATTCCAATTGAAAATTCTGATGGCCAGTTGTAAAATTATTGAAACTTTTCGTTACGAAACTCTATGTTTATTTGACGGGAAAAGTAGTTAAGAGTTATGACTTTTGGTTGAGTAGTGCGAGTTAGATTGCGCACACGGCACGATGATATTTATTACTAAAATTTAATGTATTGTTATGTATGTGGGTTGCCAAACAAGTTCCTACTTTCGCTTCCTACTATTAAGGGCCTAACAATTCGAG
Source organism: Autographa gamma (assembly GCA_905146925.1). Taxonomy (NCBI): domain Eukaryota; kingdom Metazoa; phylum Arthropoda; class Insecta; order Lepidoptera; family Noctuidae; genus Autographa; species Autographa gamma. Next base: position 10,092,476 of record LR989857.1, read on the forward strand.
ATTTATTGTAAGAGATAGACACTTAAATCCAGTTCCGCTACGCCCTTCTAGCTTCAAACGATGCAGTCACACGCCTCTGACGTAATATAGTTGAAACGCGAAGTTTCTACTAATACAAATAAAACATAACGACGTATTATGTAATTTTGATAATCTGATCTTCCGTGACATTAAGAAGCTCATAAAAATTGCATAAAATAGTAAGCAAGTGTAATCTTGACCCTCACTACATTAATTCATATTTCATTAAAAAAAAAAACATATTTAAATGTCGAACGTTACATAAAATTGCATACGATTCAAAACCAGCATTCGAATGAATCACGTTCGAAAAAACGTGAACTCGACTTACAAATTTATTCACACCAAAATCCTAATTTTAAATTAATTTTACTCTATAACTGTCAAAGTACAGTTATTAACTAGAATATCTAGTTCTTCCTTTCCTGACACCAATATTTGTGTCAACAATAACTGGCCGTTATGTGTATAAGGATTAGTATTTTAAGGAAGGTCACCAAACTCGCCCTGAATATTAATTCACGATTTCGTTTATAGAACTCTATTACATTTTACCGTTGTATACCAATATGTAAGGTTGGATACGGAATTCAATTAATTATTTCAATTGCTATTCAACAATCAATTTATATTAACAGGTGAGCTTTATTTGGTTAGTTTAATTCGATTGTTTAATCGATAATTCGATCCGTGTGAATGAATGAATGATTTCGGATTGAATTGTTGTGCCCATGCTGTGTCAAACATAGTGTTCTGTTATTGACTTAATTATGTAATGAACTTTAAACAGTGTAATATTGATAATATCGTACCAAATTCATTAATAATACCTGCATATTTAATCGATAAGATGTCTGGGTTTGTTTTGAAGTCTGAAATATCACAAGCAAAACTAGAAAGCCAGCATACATTCAAGTTTATTTTGTGCTAAGATCAAACATTTTTTAGCCTAATGAGAATCTCTTTTTTATAAGATGAATAGGATATCTATAGCAATAGATCATGAGATCCATCTATATATCACTTTCATTGATAGTTGTTTTCCTTTCAAGTTTCAGAACTTTTCAAAATTGTATTCAATGTATAGAACGTAGAACCATTCAATGTATTTTAAAAGTATCCTATATTTTGATATAGGTGTCAAACAATAATAGCTCTCAATTGTTTTTTTGGAGAACGATTTATGAGTACAAATTCTATTTTTTTCTATGAATATAAAAATGGAATATTTATTTACATTTCCGAGGTTATCATTTATTTTTTGGTGGCAATTGAACTTCAAATTGTTTTGTTCAAATTAATCTATTTGTAATCATGTTAATGTGTATTTGTAACAAGTGTCATTATAATCGGCTTATATTGGCTATTCTTTGTTAAGTAACATTGTTTTCCCTATTCTAGAATACTGTACATTAGTAAATAATTTTATCAATATACGATGTTATTAGCTTAAAAATTTGGAAATGGATTACCATATAGCGCGATAAAATCATGTAAATCTTAATAACAGCAAAGGTTTTGTTTACAAATATATAATACTGTAAGACTATAAATTCACAGCAAATGATGCATTCAATGTTATAAATAACAAAACCTAATCTTATGTAAGAATATCTAAAAAAATACGAATCAAAATGTGTCTGAAAAATACTTATAAATAAACACAAGCCTTCGTTTTTATTCTTAATCTATGCAGCACGATTTGAATTAGAATCCTAGACTAGACAAGGTTACATCAAGAGTTTTGTTTTAAAACTTAAATGGCTGTGTTTGCGACTGTTGAATCCGCAATTAGGAGTTTGATGTACAAATACTTATTTGTATAGACATTCAAGCTAGATTTAATAACGCATTTGGCATTCTATATCTCTGAAAAGGGTACTGTCAGTGTAGAAAGTAGAAAGCATTTTTTTATAATTTAAAAAGTAATGAAAATTTCTCATAAACCAGTACCAAAAGATTTCGAAATTATTTACTTATGAGAGATGAATGGGCAAGCACAAAACGAGTTAAACTCGTTTGTTTTAACTAAAGGTGAAAAGCTATTAGGTTTACGTAATAACATGGTTTAAATTCCAAGTTAATAAGAAAGTCATACAATCCGACAATCAATACTAACTGGTAGGCAATAAATGGTTGGTGAGATGTTCTGACGAATCACTTTCACGTATGAGCCCGAATTCGAGATATGATCCGAAGAAAGTGAGAGGCGTAACTTTTTCTTTGCTTAAACTGTTTGAGCACTTGAAGTTAACCGGTCGATGATGTACGTATAGTGCAGTAACGACTGTAGTAACAATGATTTACGAGAATCAATTTTATGACTATAGAAATAAAGACGATGTTATGGATGCAATAGGTTAAGACGCATTTTAGACTACGCGACAATAATAGCATACGGAAATTCAATGAATGGAAGCTGAATACGAATTCCGCCGACCCCTAATAAATGGTAACATTGCAGAGAAATGATGATGATAGCATATAGTTCATAGCACAATAATATCGCTCATCATTTGCTTATTTAAAACACTTTAATACTAATTTATAAGATAAGATAAATTTGTGGTAAGAGTAGTCTAAATTAAATTAATCTTTATGCGACATTAACATCGTCTTTATTTTCAAAGTCGTAAAGTCGATTATTGTTAATCATTGTCACCACAGACTTCCTGTTGACTGTATACACATAATAAATGCTCGCGAAAATGAATGAACGGATTTATATTTACTCATTTTCGATTTCGTTTGCATTCGTTGTTGAATTATTCTGTGGCGGCTTAAGCTGATGCGTTGAGCTCTGAATCAGCGTTAATATAGCAAAAATATAAAAAGTATTACTTTTTTTTGGTCGCTTTTTTATGGCTATACAGTTAAATATTGCTGGGTTGTTAATGTCACTCATAATCTTTTCTCTACTGCTCTTTATATAGAAAAGGAGCAAGAATTGTCCTTGGCGGTTTCAGTCGAGATTTTATCATGTTTTCTTTTAAACAGAGGTGTCTTAGTCAGCAATAATTCATATTGAAAGTATCACGACAATCAAGTATTTAAATATCTACTTATACTATTGTACCTGTATTTGACCGTAAAAAGTCTTCAACTGCTTAGTAATAGTGGCAGCAATTACCTGTAATGAGAACAAAGTTATTAAAAATTAAGTACGATTTCGTAGTTGAGAATATTTTGAAACAACTTTTACTTGTGTGTTATTCGCATGCTATTGTTGATATGAAATTGGGTCACTGTAGTAGGCTAGTTGTGTGTTTATTTAGGTTAGGTTTTAACGGTACACCGCGTTGATAACATATAGATACTCCTTGTTTAGTATTCAGTTAAAGGGGAAAGGACGCAGGTTCTTCTGGTAAGGGCACCCTGAGGGTCATGAGGTCCTGGATAAATAAACAATTTTGAAGTGTCCCAAATAATTGCACTTTACAGTAAATAGTTGTTAAGTAGACTGTTAAGCTTATACAATTAGTGACTTTACAAAAACTGTTTTTGATGCTCCAGGGTAACATTGTGTTGCAGAAATTAGATCATACTGAAGATCAAAGTAAACCTGTTACAGACTGCACTGCGGATACTGTCACGTAAGTCACAAAGTTAACAGTAAACGAGAGAAAAGTTTACATAACATTTTAATGCAAAAATGCGGGTAAACAAACGGGGTAAACACCTGTACCAAGAACTCTTAAAACAGGACGGTTGTTTGTGGAAGCGAGACAGCGCGACACACTGTATAGCAGCGTCCCGCTTCAACAATGGAAAAAGTCCTGCTTCAAGAGATCATGGTAAGTAAGTTAAGCTTAAAAAATATGGTAAGGCTGTTGCAGTGCAACGATAAACGCATACCAGCATTTTATTGTGCTCAGATGTTATCGTTTTACGGTACGAAACTGTCTAACCTAGTTCATGTAACAGTACCTAACGATGTTTAAGAGATAGTTAACGATGTAACACAACATTGATTAGCCGATGCTGTTAGTTTCAATCGTAGACCTAGATTATTCTGTTTCATCACACCTGTATAGCTTCAATGTGTATGTACACTACTGTACACAGTCAATAACAAATATTATGGCAGTAACTGGTAAACGTCAGATGTAATTTGATGTGTCACGAAAGTTGTACAAGTTTTCAAGTTGTCAAATGCCTAGACTTTTGTATATTCCCAAACAGATTGAATGGTATGCATGGCAATCTTATTATGAATTAGTTACATCTCAGCATGTGTTCAAGGAAAAACATTATCAATGTAAGAGCCATATAAGCGCAGGTTTAAAATTTCAAATACACGCATAATCGCCTCCTTTCAATATTTTTCTGAAGCAAACATCGATTTAACAGTCTCGAGGGTTTACAAATTGATTAAGATCGCGTCAAAAAAGGAAATTTACTCGCGATATCTACAAGAGAGGATAGAATTACATCGGTGTATTAAGTCGTATTTTGCACGAAGCATCGATCGTTCACTCGATTTTATTCGATATTACTCGATCCCGATGAATTGAGCGAGCAATCAACGAGCCATCCGAGTACTGCGATATTTTGTTCCGATGAAAAAATGACTGTTTATGAAAAAGCTTCGATGACTGACGCCGTTCGATTGGGTTTAGTCACGCGAATATGTATCGTCTCTATACGTTTTGATAGAAGTGGTATCATAAAGTTAATTGATTTGGATTTGTATTTTTTTTAAACACACGTTTTTTTTTTGCAATTACAGTTTTATATGTTAAAACATATTCTTAACAAAGCTAATGAAAAGGCGACATTCACTTAGACAATCTCATTACTTTTGTCTAAATTATTTTGTTTCAAAAACTGATATCTACACAGAAGCAGTATAAGTAAACTCCTAAGTTCAAGTAGCTAAAGTTGTTAACATCTAAACATGCATATAATAAAGTTGTCTATAAACGATGCAAAGTTATCGGCACTCTTGTCGCTTCGTTAATCAAGCTCGCGAACTAAGTGGAGCTGTCTAAGAGGGGCTGCGTGTAACGGAACGCAGTCGCCATGCAGCGCGAACACAAGATGGCGGTTACGTTACGATATCATTACGCGGGATCTACATTCAAATGTGGCTGAGATATTCACAATTATCATGATGATCAATGTATTTAACTGTAATGCTAGGAAGTGTTATGTGGATTGTTTTTTTGGATTATCTAATGTAGCAATTAAAAGATAAACCAACTGGTATAATGATCTAATTTGATTGTTGCAACAAATTGTAGGTTGTGAATGTTTTTTTAGGAGATATGCCAGAAAATATTTCTCTAGCTTTAAGGTGTTAATGACCTTATTAATAAAGAAACGCGTAAAAAAATATTTGAATATTTTTTCTACTTGAATAATTAACATATTTTATACGTTAGGTATATGAAGGTACTTCATATAACTTTGTGCTGTATTAACTATTCATTCAACAACAAATACAACTACAACTAACCTTGACGACAAGCGTGGTGATTACGCTATTGTTCTAAAATATACGTTAAAATGTTAAAGAAAACTTCTTCGGACTGCAACGAATGTTCTTTTCAATTTCGTGGAGTAAAATACAAAGAGAAATAGTAACAAAGTCTATTGAATCTTTAAAGCAGGGTAAAAGTTTTACACGTCTCTTTTGTGTCCGATGTCGTGGAAAGTCGTAAGCTGGACGGTACCGTCGCAAACTATTCACGTACGCTCGCATACGTGATGCTCGCCTAAAACGGAACGCAACTCCTCATTGCCAGTGTCACTCGTCCATTGACTGCTTTACAGTTACAACCATCTACACCTCCCCTCCCTAAATGGCGATGGACGCGTGTTTAATATTCATAGCCAGAGTGAAAGACCGGCCACGGTCACTGAAAGTCGACAACTTTAGACTTTGAATCTTTATTTCCATCTGTATTTATATCGTTATTGGCATCTATACATTTTTATAGCCACGTTATATCAGATGCCGATAAAGAATCCACTTGGAATCTAATTGGCCTAGATCCAAGCTGTGAATCATGTAGGTGATTATCCTAGTGACTCTGCACTTGCATACCTGTGTCATATTAGACGCATAGGAAAGGTCGTTTAACGTCCTGAGCTACTAATTAGCTTTGAGAAAGCAAACACGACACTCCACGGGAGTTGCTGAAGAGACTTGGGTTTAAGGACTTAGTCGGTTAGTATGTCATGTTAGCATGTTAGCAACTTCCTGCGATTGGCTGAGTGGCTTTATGGCAATTATCTTGTCTTTCTTGTTGGTTTCATGAAATGCAGAGACATGTGCTGCGAGGCTGCGACAGAACGTAATTAGTGAACCGCGGGAAAGTTATTGAAGCTAAAGAATTGCGATTGTTCCTCTATTCTAATGATTTCTGGTGAAATCGCCCGTGATTGATACGTACGGTCTCTGACCTTTGAATACCTATTCTTTTTGTATTTGTTTTCTCTATGAATGTGAGAATGTACCGAAAAAAGAAATTAATGAAAGTAAGTACCTAACTATTAAAGGCTTATACAAAACTTAAGCAATACTGAATGTTTATGTTAGTAAAGCCAACTGAAGCACATCTCATAAGTCGAATTCCTCTTACATGGAACGCTCACATCGAGGTTTAATGAAAAATGTAATTTACTTTTTGTGTAACTTTATATCGTACTTATACAAAGAATTTCCTTCAATAACTCTCAGTCTTGTGTAATTAACTCCTCGAAAAGGAACGTACATCAAACAAATGGTGGATGCATTCAACGGTCAGATACTTAAGTTGTTGGAGCGTTATGTTGGTGGCTTTTTCCACTGCAGTGTGCAGTAGTGCGGAAGAAGCCAAAGTCTTGTCCGACTCGCGCTTCTATCGAGAGAAAAAATCTCGTTAGAAAATGGGAACCTAACAGTTGGAAACTAGTTGTACAACTACGCCGGGTAAAAGTACTTTTAGTTGACTTAACTCATATCATCATAGTAATGCGGATCAAGGAAATAGATGTTTATTTGTTGACAAATTCGTTGAGTCACGATCGGTTAAGGTAAAAGTTCTGAGTAATGTAATAAAACTCTTTGGTTAGGTCGTGTGTTTTGGACCAATGATACTCGGAAACCCAGTTTCGTACGTGTTGCGAAATTCGCGGTCAGATGGGAGACATCATGTACATTACACCGGTAAATAGTTTTACTTTTATTAAAAGTTTACTGTAGAGTTACATAATTTTGTTAAAAACTGTTGCTTTGTTTAGTGCCTTAGTTATGTGTGCCATAATTAGGACATTATTTTTATTAACCAACGGAACTTGAAATTCAAACATAAATACATTTACACGCATTGCTAGCTATATAACCGGTACGCAACATACTAGAAGTGTGGCAAACGTGATAACGACCTTAGATTAATTACCTTCGATCCATATTAGCGCGACATTCTCCCTTCTCCCCGCACTTCCTTAATAACAAGGATAGGCTGTATAAGGTGCGCACATCGAACTTCCCTTACGTAGCAGGTGATAATTATTATTAGTAGTACCACTTTCCGTTCGTTGAACCGACACCGTTACTCCGTTTACGCATTTAGCTCTCGTGGCTATACGACATGACACAAATAACAATTGGCCAATTGGTTACTGCTTCTCTCTTCGAACCACTAACGGTCGTATTTGTAAGCGTTGTTCTCAATAGCACGAGACAGGTGTAGATATATTATGAGTTAAATAATAAAAACAGTTAATTATCTGAAAAGATTGATTACGAGATGCCATTTGAAGTTGAAAGCAAAATAAAACGATATTGTGATTTAATCGTGACGGAAGGTACGCACTCGCTTTTGTGGTTTCGCGCTTTTTTGCGCCGCCATTTTGTTCTCCTGCGGGGCGTTTAGCGGAATTGTCTTGTTTCGCGGCAAAAGTGAAACCGCGATCACGTGGCGGCCTGAGATGGTTGAATGACACTTAAGTTAACTGCAAGGTATCACAGCTTCCTTCGCCTTGCCTATCAAGATTGATGCGGTTTACTGACAATGTATTCAATAAGATAAACTTTCTCCATCTTAAATTTTATATCGGAAAACAATATAGAGAAACGACTAAGTTGGTATTTGCTTTGTCATCTCATATTATTATCTATACAGAAACTATCTACGCATCACATTTATTTTTTCCCTTATCGCCTCATATTATGCAAACGTTTCTTATTACTTACAGCCGGTGGCTGTTATTAACACTGATCGTTATACATATCTGTGTCTAGTCAATCTTGCTAAAACTAGAAACGAAGAATTTCTTCACAAGTTTCGAAAAGAACGGGTTTGACTGGAATCACGAACGAATGTCGCTTTATTTTCGTAATCACATTTAGAGATATTTTAATCGCCGTCCACGGCTATTTCCCGTCGTTATCTTAATCTTGTAATAAGATAATAATATGTTGCCATGTGAAAAATATGGCGGTACACATTATGGGTTTCTACCCCTCTCTTCCACGTCAGTGGTTCTGGCAACATTTGTTCATACTAGCGGACAGATAGACGGCAAGTTCGACGAATAAGCTGTCATAAAACGCGGAAACCACGTGAAAAAATGGCGGCGCAAATATTTTATCATCTAATTTGGGGAGGGTTACGTGCCAATCCGTTTTACTTCGGGAAAAGGGAAACATAAAAAGTGAGCAAGTTTTGTTTTGTTGAAATCACAAAAGAGGGTTTTTTCTACTAATGTATAGATATCTAAGGACGATATTTAAATGTAAAGTCCTAATGCCTAATAATTAACCGTGGACGGACGAAAAAAGAAAAAAAATCCTTTCTGAGAAAGGAAGTCAAACAATTTGGAGTTTAGTCAATAGAAGTCTTTAAATAGGCTTGCATCCTGTGAGATGAATGTGGACTAGCCACATAATAAGGAAGAATAGCGACCTTAAAAAAATATGGCCTGAGACTACAGTTCAAATTGCGTATTCTTTAATTTATCGATTTTGCATTTCACAATTATTATTGTTGGATGAACAGTAAAGCTGTGTGTATGAACATTAACGAACGCGCAACAGACATGCAAAGCAGACGTTTTTATATAAATAACTGTGAGACAGGTTTACACATACATTTATATACACCGTGATTATGTACACTGTATTAACTGTGTATAAAATACAAACGATTGTATTATATGTAGCTTCGGATATAGCAATTAGAGACAACACGAACAAATAAATAATTACTTATTAAGAAAAGAGGACAAAATAAGAGGAAAAGTAACGCTATTTTTTCTAGACTAACATTAATCTGATCTTTGATTAAAACTGTTGCTAACTTGGTTTTTATATCTCGATATTTTTGTAAATCTTAGGGTTGAGCGCAACGTTGAGAAACCAAAAGCTATATTAGTTTTGAGTGTTCAGAGATTTTAGTATAACGGAAATTGAGTATAGACATTCACAGTTGGTCTTACTAATTGATGATAGGTGACTATCCTTGAATCATCTTCGAAAACATTTGCCTAAAATTTAAATGTGCAGATATTAATGACATTATCATCTTTATTTTTGGATATTGATGTCAAATGCGAAATATTTACAATCCGAAATAAAAATCCATACCGAAAATGTCCAGTGACTCAACAATAAGCGGCTTTTGTCACCAGTGTGGTATGTCGCATAAAACAGGTTCCAAATTTTGTCCAAGCAGGTAATTTACGTATTCACTAACATTTTAAAATTTCACCGAAGGTTATAATAGCGAAGCATTCTTATTGTAATTGCCGTGAGTATTATTTACGGGTTCTTCGAAAAAAGTTGTACCTGAGAGTTTGAGTCACCAAGAAAGCTTTGAGGTGATCCCTCGAATGCCGAACTTCGCTATTTGGGACTAGGGATATTCGGTGCTTTGACCCTCGCAGGTAGTTCAGATATTTTTATAAAAGCTATTTTTGTGTAATTTATTTTTGTTGCTTTGTTATTTTGCAACCTGTTTCAACGTGTATTTGATATCTACACGTTTAAGAAAAAAATGTTTTACGCTTTCGACTTTATGTTAACGTTTATCAAAAAAAAAAACATTTTAAAAGTTACACAAAGTGATGCCGAATTTATCTAAAAGGTATTTTTCATTTAATAAACCTGCAAAATGGCAACCAAGCAAAAATGTGTGTCATCAAAATCGTTAAACTGCGAATCCCGTTCAGGCCAGCCAGTTCCGTGATATAAAAAATTAAGATGCGATTTACGAGTTGCGGTTTGACGTGAAACGAACCAGAGAAGCTACGATATGGCAATATGGCCGCTGTGGTTATGTACACAAGGCCAACCGGTCCCATTATACACGTAAGTATTCCCAAAAACACTACAACGACAGAATTTTTACATTTACGACCAACATTTAAAAATATACGACTATCACGTTTACGTAAATGTGTAACTTGTATAGTTTCATGTGTATGCGTGCTGTTTTCTAAGAAATACTTAGTTTATAATCTATTTCAAATGATGATTAAATCACGTCTGATTTAATCTTACTTGATCATCAACATTTATAACTTGGGAAAGTTGTTTACGTTGTCAATTTCCAATAAACAAAACTAGGACTTTGACCAATTACATCGAAACTGTCATATAATAACTTTTCTATTGAAAATCAAACTCGTTTTTGTCAGTAATAAAATCTTACCCAGAAATCAATTCAAAGGGCGAATTGCTATCAAAATCCAATCGTGGAAATCTAGCGGAGGTCCGAAAAACAAAAAGGCATCGAGTGTGTCACACAAAAAGTACGCTGTTCATGTCGGCGTGTGAACTGAGGAGTGAATGAATGGAACTAACGAGACAGGCGGTGGATGATGCTCGCTGTTTTGTAGCCGTCAACAGACATCTTTTATGTTTAGTTGAATGTGTTTAGGGGAAATGATGTCATAAGAAATCAAGCAAAGACATTGTACCTGCCTAGTTTGTAGTACTTTAGACAACATTGTTAACTTTAATAGTATACAATTATTTACATGTTTACTTTTCCGATTACTGAAAAGACAAAAGTAGAGTACAGGGAACTCTCCCATCAAAAGAACAGACTTATTATTAATTTTTTACTAAAATTTTTATACCAACAAGTTTACTGTTGCAACGTAAGGTATGACTAACATCGAAGAAGGATGCTAATAAATATTTATAAATATGATAAACTTCATATAAACATGATTGGAGACTGCATGATTCATCTGGCATTATCCTTGTACCTATTGGATATAAATATGAATGTTCTTTTATCAATGTTTAAGTAAGAAATATATTTTGTTCTCACAGAGATTCAGATCTGTATCTGTCTAGTATTTAGATGTATTTACACCGATTTGAAAACAAGGAGGTTGTTCAATAATGTTTTTCTTTTATTATTTGTTGTGCGATATCTCTAGCAAATCAGGATCAATTTCCTTTCCTTTCGAAATAGTTCCTTTTGTGGTTCTTAGACTTATAATTTCCTTACTTAATGATGTTAATATTGATTTAAAATATACTAGAGCGACATCAAAATAATGTAGCACTAAGTTTTCAACTTTTTATTTGCTTCATTTATAGACATATATATGTGTTATATTGTTTGAATGAACTATCAATCGTCTTTATCTTGTTTCTCTCAAAATAATAGGTAGCTTATAACAGTTACTGAATGGAAACTATAAATACTAGACTATACAATGAGCCTAGAGTCTATTGTCTATGAACGGCGAATTATATTACGTCAGGTTTTAGTCACTATGTACAGAAAATGTTCAGGCATTGTGTAGAAGTGTACTTAGTGTTGTCTATTGTGTAACAGATGTTAATTTAACAGGTACAATTATGTAATCAGAATTTCTTATCTACATCAGTAGTACAGATTAATTTGATAATTTTGACATGTAGGTTCTCTTTGATGCGTTTTCTTAAAACTTATTTTAGTCTTTATCTGCGAAATAATCAGAAAAGCAGAACATTATGTTATTAACATTATTTTTTTATGTGTTCGAAACCTTTTGAAACAATATTCTTAGAAATAAATATTTTACTATAAATGATTATCAAATAGAAAGCATACGGCAAATAATTGAAAATATTCTAAGATAACAGTATTCAAAAACGTAGATATTATAAAACTTCTGAAGCGTACATTCATTATAGAAAGAGTTCTAATACTTTAAAGTACATACACATATAATATGAATTCTTTGAAGCAACAAGTATGAAAATATACAGTGAATAATTCACAAGTCGTTACGAAATACCGATGTTGCTCTCAAGGGGAGAAAAGTTCAAGGTTCGGTGCTCACTTGCATTGCGATATTACAAATCATTAACGATGCATTGAATAAATATTAGACAATACTTTGCTTATGATCTTTATTCAACGAGTTACAAAAATGCGTGAAAAAGAAAAATAGATGAAGCAATTTTGTTGAAAATTTGTGTTTATTTATTTCAGTAAACATTCAATAACATTATGGTAATTAGAATTATGATTAATATTGGCATCACACGCTTCATTAAATCCAGTGTTTTAAATAACATGCGTTTCTGAGTCACAGATTATAAATCAGTTTTGATAGGCAAATCGAATGCATTTTAATACAGTTTTAATTATTAAGTTGTACTTCAATTAAATTAAAAGCAAAGATCATTAGCATTGGGAGGTCATTTATAATTATAATTGATTAAAACAATGGCCATTATAATTTAAAGAAAATGTAGAATAATCAGTAAAGGAGCTTATAATTGTCTGTCCTGATTGAAACAAAACTGTTTAATTAGTAAAGAAGCCTTTCGTTTGTGAACCCTACATTAAAATAAATGTGAAATTTAATAAACGTTTGAGGGAATAATAATTAAGTATTATTTTAAAAGGGCTTCTTTAATTTGCTGGAATCTAGCTCGAAGGTATTTAGAGGTTAGTCGTGAGTTCACTTGAAGGTTAGATAATGTACACTATGTACTTAATAATAGCAAGTTATTTTAAATAAGCTTATTAATACATAGATTTTCAAATACCTGAATATTACTGTAAGGTATAAGAAGACTGTAAGGTATAAGGACTGCCTCGTTGGCCTAGTGGTGCTTAGCGCGACTGCTACGCTGGAGGTCTTAGGTTCGATTCCCGAGTCGACCAAGGTGATATTGGGTTTTTCTATGAAATTCTCAGTAGCAGGTCGGAGTATGGATTTGTGCCCGGTTAGTGGCAATAGGCTCGCCCCTATTACATGGGACCTAAACATATCGGCGAACTGTGGGTGTACATTTATACACCTCTGCCTACCCCTTCGGGGATACAGGCGTGATGATATGTTATGTTTATGTTATAAGAAGAAATTGATTTTATATGTAAACAAAATGTGTGATATTAAAAAAAAAATACGTCTTTTTATGTAATGTTTACTTTATTTGATGGACAACAGAAAACATCTTCTTAAATACAATTTAAACTAAATCAGCAGTAGACATCTATATCTCTAATATTGATGCCTAGTTTTATTGTGACATTGATAAAAATCATTATTAAAATAAACATAAAATATACGTATTGGTTTCTTAGGTTTACGCGAATGTTAGACATTGAATAAAACGTCAGGACCTAAAATCTAAATATAAACTGCGAAAAAATCCGTAAAAAGTAGTTCTATTCAATATAAAATCTATGTATATAAATTCTGCAACTTAAAACAATTAAACAGTATAGGAAGTAGCTGAGCCAGCAGAAAACGCGCGACCTTGCAGCACAGCCCTTCCGCTGACGGCAGACATTTTTGTATAAACAAATACAATGCCGTTACTGAGAACATTTGACACGTTTTGCATGTATAGCTGAATGTTAGGGAAATGTTAAAGACAATTATACTTTTATGATGTCATTAGGGTGTAAAAGGTAGATAAAAATTTGGCTGCTTTTCGTCCTTTATTTTTTGGCTTTGTCTCTGTTTTTTTCAATTTTATGAAGATTTCTTGGCCTATTTATTTTATAGTATATTTTTATGTTTCAAAGTGTCCATAAGTAATCAATTTATAAAGATTTTATTCGTACACAAAGTCTATACATCAGGTCACGTTTATAAAAATAACTGTCTCAAGAAAATATCATGTTCTCGCCATCCAATCCCGTTTCATAATTCCGCTACACAGTAGAGTATAAAAGTTTATAGTTATCACCAGCACTTAATTACTTTTGAAATATCTTTATTTTTATAAACCCTATAGCGGTATATTCCAGGAAAATGTGAGACAACCTTGTACGAGCGTCTTGATAAACTTCAGCAAGCGTTCTGAAGACAAATTGGATAGAACCGTTCCACCAGTTTTTTCTAATCTTTGAAGTTCACAAAGCAATTATGATTGCCTAAGTTTTTATTCGTGCAGATATTTGTAAAAACATGCAAGCAAGGCGATTGTTAGCACGCACGTTAAAGGTTAGTGCTTTTAGCCGTTTATTGGAAATGGAAATAGAATAATGTAGTTGCATTCGGTATTGTTGCTGGCCAGTTCGAAACGTGTTAAACTAGTCAGTATTATTAGAAACGAGTCGCGCAACAATTTAGAATATTAAATACCTTTGTTATATAACAAATGATAGCAAGTATGAAATATGTCCTGCGAAATTAAACCTCGGCATGATTTCCAGCTTATATTTTGTCGTATTCTAATAAAGAAGAACTCTTATAACTAAGTACCTAATCATCACTGTAATTGACAGCGTCATTTTCTGTACTATAACTTGTTAATTAAATTAACGTAAATTAAATAGTAGTAGTAGTAAATTACACCTGAACTACTTTTTAGCTGCAATGTCTATCTAATATCACTTACAAAAACAATTAATTTTGTCAAGTAATATGCACCTATTTTGAGTGATTTCTAAAATGACATTCACGTATTAGCTAATTAGTTTAAAACGATATCGCACAACAATTTATCACGTTCGCCACAAATCCAACGGTTTTCAATATCAAAAACGATATTGTGTTTATTGCTTTGCAAATCTAAATGGGCGTGACATTGAGGTCGGCCGCAGTATGAATTTGGTTCAATTATCTAGCTTTTAAGGTCCAGGTATAACTGTTACCTGAGCTAGGTTGACGGTGTTTTATATTCCAATAGCGTTGGAAAGTGCTGCGGTGATATCGCCAGTTTCTTTGGCGAATGGCGGTGTAGTGTTAACATTTATTATTCTGGAAGTGGCCGCCACACGGCTATAGAATAATAAGCACCTTTATGACTTCAATCTCGGATTTGAAGACGAAGATTTGGCTGAGCGTAGGTTTTGCGTAAAGCGGCGCGAATTGTTGATGTGTCGAAACTTAGCTCGTTTGGAGTTTGTTGCGCTTGTTGTTTTTGTATCGGGCTTTTTGTTAAGCGTTAGGTACGTAATACGAAACAAAAATGTTTCATAAGATCGTGCGTAGGTATCTGTTTTTTAAGATTTTTCCCGGCTTTCTAAGAAAAATCTGAAGGAATGTTAGTTGTCTTACGCTAAAATACTGACAACAGAGAAGGTATAGGTACCTAGAACATTTATCTCGCATTGGCTTTGTTAAAGCGATGAATGCTATAAAGTTTGTTTTTAGTATAAAATAGTTCAACAACAAAGAATAATCTAAGTTTTATCTCAACTCTCAATCTTTCGATCATCGTAAAATGTATCTTAACGCTGACACTTGTTTGAAAACTTGTTAAATCATCAAATTCTTTTCTATTGTTATACATCACATCTTCAACATGACATACTTAAAGTAAAATCTGTCTATTACGATTTTATAAATATTTATTTGAAAATAGCTTATTTTATACGTTTTTCTGATATAACACGTATCTAAGCCGACAGGCACGTAATCTTAGAATGGTTATTGACTGGTCGACGTGAGAATATTTGTGTAATTCGCTACCGTGCTCACTTATTTATGAGTATGTTATGTATGTGTATGTAAAGTGTCATTGAGTCTTGTAAGTTTTACTAAAGTGACCGAGGCATGCGGTGAATGCGAGAATCCTTTTCCTTGAGTCGTGATGGTTCAAGAGATTTCAGGCTACGTTAGAGGGTTATTTTAGCGAGTAACCCGTCATTTAGGGAAAGGACAATGGCAGGTCTCCATACTAAGAATTGTCTGGGATCAAATTGAAGCGTCCCTTAATGAAAAATATGTTAAAAGATTTGGCGTTAGTTCTAGAATCTATAAATGAGACTATTTTCATTTGGGAAAGCCGGAAAAAAAAGATTTCGGTGTTAGAATTTTATTATTTAGGTTATGAATTAACGTCAATGTCAATTAGCTATATCTATAAAACATAACGCAGATCGAAATTATGTCCTTAAGAAATTATAATGTGGTGTGGTCTAAGTGAGAATAAGAGTATTTACGGATAAATGGGAAAAACCTAAATAAATTCTAACACTCGGTGTAGAGTAGTACTCAATTTAAACTTTTAAACTATCGCGCTGCATATTATAGAACGAAACGTCAAGCCCTTAAGGTATTAATCACTAATCCCCGTTCTATAATATTACTATAGTACTCAATTATTGTATGTTTAAGAAAGCTGAGCGCGTATTAAAAAAATGCACTTGCCGCGTAAACAATAGAACTATGTTAGGGCAAATAAAAAACATATTTTGTTTAACATAATTATTTATTTCATTCTTCATCTCATTATCATCATTACACATAAAATGCGCGTGCGACGATGATCTCTATCGTAATCTTCCATAGTTATTGTTATGGGTTTACAACAAAAATCCAATTCACTATATAGGCACAATCGAAGCAAAGTAAGATTAGCTTATGCTCACGCAAAAGCAATATCGTAGTCCTAAGGGCACGCACTAGTCACACAAGGCAGTATCAATCAGTCCATAAACAGTCCAGGTAGGGTAAAAATAAATAGAAAGCCAAATATAAACATAAAACACAACCGACATAGTAAACACGGAAGGATTTTGTAGCATAGAAAAATATAATGGAGGGTAGTTCTGTAGCGTCTTCACTTGACAGACAACCACAGATAACATTCACTGTCCAAAACAAAAGTAGTGCTGCACTTTTGGATTCGTTTTTCTTGAGAATCGATACGACACTGAAACGATCCTCTGATATTTTGATCCATTATTAATTGGATTTAAAAGTAGGAGCATTTCTTCAAACATATCATTGATTAAGGACGAAAGAATAGATAATTCTAATATTATGTTAAAAACAAAACGAACTCTACACGGGTCGATCGATCGGTCGATTATATCGATCATTCGTTTGATTATACAGCGTCACACCACTATTTTAATGGTAAAATGTCGAATGTAGGTAACCTAATTCGAACATCATTTTATGAGCTTTTAAAAACATAAAAATAACTCCGGCTTTTACAAGAAGAAGTGAATACTTGAAAAATCGTAGAAAATTAATTAAATTTGATTGATATTTATGAAATCTATGGACGCCAAAAAAAGTCCAGACCAAATTCTGCCATTGTTCTTTAGGGAAAAACAAAAACAAAAAATATACTCAAAGTTATAGACCCATAAATTCAAAGATGGCTCATATGGTGCCTTTAGTTACTTACCTAGGAAGTCGTTCCATTTAAACTACTTTAAAATCATTCACATAGAAACAGATTTCATTTGGCAAAAAGAGCCAGCAATCGTTTAAAAAAACACGACATAAGGGCGTGTACTCAACGGCCATTACGGATTAAACGCGCTTGTATTTTGAATGGAAATGTCCGCACGCTATTTTCCATGTTCACACTTTACGAGGTTACAACGTTTTTGTGTGTATAAACCTTTATATTTATATTTTAAATATGAAATCAGTTGAGCATAACTAGTTACGTGTTGTTCGTAATACTATTATTTCAATATATTGGCCATCAAATCAAGTTGCAGTCGAGTACTGACCCAAATTCTTGGCTCAGGTATGCATTTGATAATCAGTATAACGACTGCTATTAAAATAAATTACAAATAAATATTATTTACAATACCGCCCATTTTTTACAAAGTTATTTGTGATAATATTTTTAAAACTTTTGTATCCGATTTTATGTAATTTATAGGTAGATTTTTGTATTAGTCTTTTATTAACTGAGAGGCAGTAGATACTTTTGAAGCCTTCATTATTATTGCAATAAATGTTGTGTGTTTGTTATTTTTATTTCTCAAGGAATGTTTTGAAATCACCCAAACGACATCATCGTTTAATTATTGCGAGTGCAATTAAAAATTCTAGAGTTATGTAAGTTATAAATCATATTTTTTTAGGCTTCAGATGTTGATACACTACTTTATTTCGCCACATCAAGTCAATTCACTCCTAACGGACGTCTGTCGACCGACCTGTCGGTAAGTAGGCGCACAAATTTGATTTCACGATACACATTTCGTAACAAGCGTTCGAACACTAAAAACCTGTTCACAGAATACAGTTTTTATATATTTTTTGAGGAAATCTTCACGGCCAAGCAATACCGAGTATTTCAACGTTACGGTAGCTTTTTGCTCTAACAAAAACATCAAAAATACTGGAATATGGAACGAAATTTTTCATCACGGTATCAAAACCGTATTTTTATGAAAGATATCTTTGTTTGGATAGAAGGGATCTTTATAAGAAATGGCTGCCAACTTATCATTTGAATCGACTACATTAATTCATATTGAATTGACAACTAATATCATAAAATATATATTGGTAGCTGTTGCCAAAAGCGTCGAGCGATACATTATAGATAATATCAGCTTAGTTATTGTAAATCCTTGTCAATTGAAGCGAGGACATGACTTCCAATAAGTTTATGTGAATATATAACAAGTTTCTATTTAGGGTTTAGGAAAATATACATAACATAACATATCATCACGCCTGTATCCCCGAAGGGTTAGGCAGAGGTGTACCAATGTACACCCACAGTTCGCCGATATGTGTAGGTCCCATGTAATAGGGGGCGAGCCTATTGCCACTAACCGGGCACAAATCCAAACTCCGACCTGCTACTGACAATTTCATAGAAAAACCCAATACTTAGTCGACTTGGGAATCGAACCCAAGACGTTTAGCAGTCGCGCTTAGCACCATTAGGCCAACGAGGCAGTTAGGCAAATATATATTCTAAACCTGAAAACATCTTTCATAAAACATATTTTGGTCCTTCTCGACTCATTTCTGACTCGCCTATTTTTAGTAAGAGCCACGCCCAAATCCCTTTGTTAATTACCATTCATTCACTTTGTGAAATCACCTTGAATTCGTTTCTCGATAGATATAACATCTGGAACAAAGACAACCCGTTCCGTCGTATAATAAGTTGTTCAACATATTGTGTAAAGCCTTTGTGCTCGCAATGGAGGCGTCGAAAACGTTCGCGTTTAATTTTATTCATGAGCTCAATTGTCTTTGATAAAGAATCTCCTTAAAACTGATGCTCTTCTCTTGTATGTTTGACTTTGGATAATGGATAAGGTTTATATTTATTTCTCCTTCCCAAATGTTTTGTCTTACGAGTCGCTATGTTATTAAATAAGATTATTTAGATAGAAGCGCAGATATGTGGAATGAAAGCTGACTTTGTTTGTCAGGCTTTGCGAAAATGATAAAGTTATTTCTGTTATTTATGATGCCTGAAACATGAGCATTCTCAGCCTTGTCTCGTCTTTGCTTATAACATGTTGAAGTATTATCACGTACTAAACATGCCAATACATGTTTTATTAAAGGATTTGTGCGTTCAATGTTATTTGTGTTAGGAATGTTGTCTGTAGGCACAATAATGGCCGTATCAGTTGTTCAGACGGTTGCACCATTAGTATTAAGCTTTATTTCGACTCCTACAAAACCGGTTCTTTGGCAACATTTGAAATTACCTATGGAGGTCGACTGCTATACCGAATTCATTAGTTTATTATTTAGATGCAAGACAAAAGGGATTGATATTTTTATTATGAACTTTTGAGTTGTGATACGTTAGCATTATTTTGACGGCATTTCGTACCAAAATTACTCACACAATTAGTAAATTGAACTTTAACGTCATAATCTTAAAGTTCGTATTTAAATGAAGCTTTAAAGTTCAAGAAGTTGAGTCAGTATCTTTAGTGGATGACACAACGAATTAATAACAATGATTCGAATTTAAAAGGTCAAATGGTACGATTTCATTTCGAAGAGGTTGTGTTGGTTCATTACAACAACAAAAGCTTCTTACGATGATGGAGTGTGATAGACGAACTAACAAGAATATTTTCTTGGATCTTGTTACCGTTACCCATTCTCATATAGATATAGTTTATGTTCTGAATCTATAAATAGATATAGTTAAAATGCCAATCTCAACGAATCAGGAAGCAGAAGGCTAATCGTTTTATCCCACACAGAATTTTGTATCGACATCAATAACAGTCAGTGGAATGTTAAATGGAGTATTCTTGGTAAAACACTTAAGTTTGATTCTATGTCCTTTCTTCAAATCGAAATATTTCTGATATAAGTCATAAAGGTCTCGGTTCTCAGTATTTCAATGACTTCTAACTGAAGCGATTGTTGAAATAAAACGGACTAAGGCTTAAATAAAATGTTTATTTCCTAAAGTTTTACATTATAACTGGGCTTAAATAGAGAAAGGTTGCTTTATGTTCTACATATTACTAGTTGTCCCCATAGCAGTCTTAGAATGTAATATACATGCAAGATGAAGTTGGGTTCAACGCCATATCAAACTACTTCGCGTTTAGCCAGTTCACGCCAGCTTTTTCGTTCAAATTAGTGCCTGAACTTTATCGCAACCTAAAATCCTTGAAGAAACAATACGTAAAGATGAAGTAGGTACATCATAGATTCCCTTTCACAGCTACTGCAAATGTATTGGCTCGGAATTCTTATGGTTCGTCAACTGGCATTATGCTCGCATTCCTGCAAGGCGAACGACGGCGAGCCTTGCGACCACACAAGGTCATTTGTGAAGGGACCTGAAATAGGGTCGACGCTCTATTTAGATACTTTGTTTATTACTTCCTAACATGTATGTATGTTTTTGTCGCGTTTAATGACCTATAGTGTTGTACCTACTTGCTTTTTTGGTAGAGTTGCAAATAAGTTTGTTGCCCTTTGTTATTTTGGTATGGATTTGGTTGGTGAAAGCTACCTAAGTTTTAATTAAGCACAAAGTTTTTGCTTGCAGTTATTGCTTTGATATCTGCGTAAAACAAAGTTTTTTTATGTTACAATACATTATGACATACTTGATGATGTCAAACAAATAAATAGAAACCAACAGCTTTTAAAAATATACATTGAACATTAGCGGGAAGTATACAGTCGACAGGTTTCGAAAATAGGGTTTCTGTGCCGTAGCGTCAACCCTATTTCAAAACTAATTATCTACAGGCTTCTAGAGCCGATATAAACGTCTGCTGAGAACCTACTTCCTTGTTTTATATGCAGCTGCCTACAAAACAGGTTTCCGTTCAAAATAAACGATGATCGGCTAATGCGAAATAAAAAGAGGTAAGATTCCAATTATACTTTTTGCTGCTTCGCATTCTGGCACGAGGTTTTAAAATGAGAATAAGAGACAAATGCATCGCCTTTGACATAAGTATTTGTTCTTAGCATATTTTGTAAAAGAATGGGTTATGAACATAAAGTTATGAAGTAAAAGTTGTTTATCGTATTCTTAGAAAATGGAAATCCAGCTCTTTTAGGAAACAAGTGAACAGTACAATATTCTTTTGTATTGTTGTCTGTACGGTTGAGCTATGTGTCACCCCTTATCTTTAAACCAGTTTTCAAGTGATAGTATTATGGCCAAGCGCCGACACCTACGCGCATTTAGCGTGTTTAAAACCTTTTTGTGTTGCTACTAGTTTACGACTGTCATTCCAAGGCAAGTTAAACGTTGTATCGCCCATTAGAATTACGAAATATATTCAGGGAGCATGAACAAAAAGCTTCAAGATTTTCGCTTGAAGGTAATGTACCAAATAAAGTGAACTCCTAATAAATAATTCACAATTGCAGGAGTGAATAAATATTTGCTATGTCAACCGCTAACAAGGAAAATATAACAAACTAATCTCCAGAAACCTGCAGTGGTCACGATTGTTTCAAAATTTATTTTCTTTGGTTTATCCTTCTTTACAACTGTTGCCTCAAATTCTATGTTAACAGCTCGTAAATCTACTTTTGATGAGAGTTGAGAGTTATTTGCGAAAAAAAAAGAAAAATTAATTAAATATTTTTATAAAGACACTGGAAAGGTTAAGTAGTAGACACTATATTTAACTTACTGCAATACACTTAATACTGTACGTCAGTATACGTATTTCAGGTCTTATTTAGGTCCCATTTCGATCGGGATGATATCCACGCATCTAAACTTGACATAATATAAACCTAACGTGAACAATTTAAAATACCAAGCTAACACTATTCAAAGTTACGCCACGTTTAATTATCGAAGCAGCACCCAGTAGCTGTCTAAGTCTCGAGGCACGACAGGTTGACCGTTACACGGAGATTCCAAAGCGGCTGGCCAGCGATGCTACAGCGGTTGTACGGCGATTGTACAGCGTTCGCAGCGTTTCCTAAATAATGCCACTTGGATGGCACGAATGCAAATTAACTTGTTTTGTATGTGGACCAGTGGACGTAGCCAACGGTTCTGTATCGTGAGCGCGACTAGATTTTGTCGAAAAATGTTTGAACGTTTGAACATGTTGGATTTATTTTTAGTTTTATGTTTGTGGTGTACCGCTTATGTGCTGTTAATTTGATTGGTTTGCTAAAATGTTATTCGGAATTTTTATTTTGATCAGATGTTTAGCGGTTATTTGCTTTTCGTATTTTCAGGACTGTGATATCTACAATTCTCTATCAGTAGATGGTAAAATTTAAGCAATTGTATGAGACATTCATTTCACAGAAACGTGCTATTTTCAAAAGGAATAACACTATGGTTCCTTAAATATAACACAGCTTGACTAGTTTGTGTAAATAACCTTTCTACTTCCCAAATTGATGGGCAAACAGAAAATATTAAGCATTTCCTAGGATGCTTCCGAATTGCTTTTGAGAATTAAGTTCGTTAGAATGGACCACTGCACTTAGCTGCAGGAAATTAATTTTAGTTACAGCATTCGAAAAGGAAGGTATTTTGCGACTGGTTTGCTCCAAAAGTTAGTGCTGTTAACTAGCTTCCCGTATTTATGTAACGTTGCTGTTTCTTGTGTAATTTGTTGAACCAAATATTTTGACTGTGATTCCAAAATGTAGATAAGTATTTTAAAAAATGCTCTTTTTATTTGACTTCTGGGTTCAACTGATTATGTCTAAAATTGATGAAATTCGAGTAATAAGCAAGGATGCAGGTCAGTAAAAAAAATGGTGTGGGATAATAATGACCTTAAAAATTATATAACACTTAAATAATCAAATCGTTGTAGTAACTGAATTGTGGGTTATTGTTACTTGATTGTGTAACTGCAGTTATGTTGACGCAATAATTAGGATGACCGCATACAATACTGTAGCACACATGTTTACTTTAATTTGTTTGTTCATTGTTTTGAATGTTCTTGAGTCATTAGGATTGCGTTGGCTCTCCTTTATTACCTACTCAAAGAGATCACAACAAAGTCTCAAACTGTTAAAATAAATGAGCATCGAATATTTTAATTAGATTATCTGCGCGCTTACTGTGAAGTTTTTATGCAGGACTGGTGGAAGCGAGACGCCAATATGTGTATTGTAGAGCGCTGTCTCGCTCTCACGATGGTTATAGTCCTTGTTTAAGAGCTCATAGTACAAGCACAGGAGTGTTATTTTATGCTGGTGATAAGTCAGCTTAATATTTAAAACATGTTTTACGCTTCCTAAATAAATACTTTTTTTCGGCATTGCTGTCTGTTGTTTTGTTATTTACTTCAATTTAACGCAAATACATTGCATTAATTGCAAATAACTAAAGTCCTTTTATGCGTATCATTCGATGACTTCTGCTAGCTAGCACAGTAAACTAATTCCCTGACTGCTTTGCAACTAACGTTCTAAAATGTTCTAACCTACGTACGTGTTTGATATTGTCACTAATTTGTCATTCAAATCTCAACTCTATTTCCTTGTAGTAAGGTTGACGTGCACTTAAGTTAGACTGAATTTTCAGTCTAGATGTGAATTGAGTCGTTGGAATAGAATGCTCTTTAGATAATCGAATTCATTAGTCTTTGTATTATATGTAGTTCGGAATGTTCGCTAACCAAAATTCATCAGTAGACAACAAATGAAAAGCAATTCTATCGAAAACTAGAAAATTGTGTTAAAAAGTTTACAAAAAAAGTAAAGAAAGATTTACTGATTTACGATCCTGCCAGGATTCGAACCTGGAATCTTCTGATCCGTAGTCAGACGCGTTATCCGTTGCGCCACAGGACCCTGTAATATCTCCTTATAATTTTCTATGTGTATTGGGGTTAACAACTGTCTACAGAGGCATCCTGATATCATACATATTTTTTTTACTCTAGATTAGTTGTTGTCGATGTTTTATCAAGTAACTATAGCTTTTTATTGTTTTATTGTTCCGTTAACAATATTAAAGTCCCTTCCAATGAACACGAGAATGTACATTGGCAATCTATTTTGCATAAAACAACTAAGCTTTCACTTTCACTGAAAACTTTCCAAAAATGCGTCCCTCTAGTATTTATTGCCCACCGAATGCATTTTATTGCTTAATTGTCGTAATATTTACAGCAATAATACACGGTTAGATCACATAAATCTCTCCATTTTCACCATATTTTTTATTACTAGTAAAAGTATTTTAAGTCATTTTTTATTATGTTTTTATGATCGTCATTGTACAGGGTAAAGTCACTACTTTTAACATTTATCCCAGTCAATTGCAATGACATTCATTCACAATTTCTTCACCATAGGAATGATATTTTGAATAATTGCAACCAAAAACAATTTTAATATACTACAGAAAATTGTTTTCCTTTTTATAAATATGTAAAAGAAAGTATTTTATTTAAAAGTATTGTCCATATTTTTTCGATCTAGTATGAAAATATTCGTATTCCAGGTCGAATATAAACTAATGTCGGGTGTGTTGAAAGTTGCGCACGCGACGCTGGCGCATGACCCCCTTAGCTGTAACGGAATGGTAACCGTTGGCTGGCTCACGTCTTCAGGCATAGCTGCGGTATTAACAGCTCTACTTATATAACTTGGTTTTGTAATTGAGAAGGATTTTAAGAGCAAACCAATGTTTGTTTAAATATTGTTGTGATATGTTGGTCTTTGGACGAAAAAATTAACACATAAGGCATTGGCAGATTCTAGTAAAATAGCTCAAGTTATTTGCCATTTAGATATAATATGCTGCTAAAATCATTTATTTTAAAACATAGGAACAGCTAATAGAACCTAAGCACAGTGTATAACAATTTTAAGTATTCGCTTCTATGACTATACATGCACCCATAGCTCATCAAAAACAAACGATGTAAATAACGGTAACAATGTAAAAAATACAAAAAAAAACAAAATTTTCAAATAAGTATTTATTGAAAAACATTAAAAACAAAATCCTCAAAAAAGTATTTATTTAGTTTTAAAACCAGCCAGCCTCAACAATTAGACACAGTTTCATTGTGCAGTATTTGCAACAATCGCACTTATGTTTGCAAAATGCAGGTACTCTACATTCTATGCGGGTCAGTCTGAGCTAGTGAGAATTAAACTGTCTTTTAGTGTGTAACACTTTCACCGTATATTCAGATTTAGTAGCGAAATTATGTATGAAATTATACACATTAAGAGCAGTTAATCATATGGTTTAGTACTTTAAAGTTGTTAGAATTAAATGAACACGTGTTTAATATTCGTCACATTTTGAATTTTCGTTTTTTTATGTATTAATTTTTATTGTAACTGACTGACTGAAAAAACAGAGAGGTTTGGAAGAAGACAGGGGAGGCCTTTGCCCAGCAGTGGTATCAACAGTAGGCTAATAAAAAATAAAAAAAATTGTTACTAATTATTTCAGTTTCTATAAATTGTACACTAAAAGATTGTGTTAGCATTTATCAATGTTCAGACAATCATCATGAAAGGTAATGTGAGGTAACAATTGATTGATTTTGGTTCAAAAATAATTCACAGTAGCATTTTATCTAGAACAAAATACATTTGTGTGGTTTTGATAAAAAAAACTTCCAAAACTCTCAGGGAACCATTATTTTTATTGGATTTTTATCTCAAATGTATTAAGATCTTTTTTTTAAACAGAGCAACCCTGTACATAAGCTTGAAATGGCTAACAATATAGTTAGAAAACCTTTAATAAGCAATTTATATTGCTTATTCAGTCCAAGCTTAATAAGATTTAAGACTAGATAAATACCACTTATGCCATAGGTTATTACTAAGTATTAAAACAGTTTAACGGTAATGCTATCCAATCTTTATTAATGGAGAGAAAGCGTGGAAAAATGGTACAAGATTAAGTATTTACGTACGATTATGAAATTTATAAATGTGTAGCGTAATATTTATTTATCAATGGTATTGAGTTAAGACACGTTTTAGTAACTAGATGAGGTATCATTTATATATATATATATGTATTCATTATTATTCATTATTTGATAGTTAATTTACATTACATTAAATTGACTATAACATATCTTGATTTATATTAGCAACCTAACTAGTTACACACTTTAGTTTCAGTAGCCATTTTCATCATAGGATCGTCCTAGAATAATCAGTATTTAAAATAAAATTACCGTGAATAATATAAGTGTTTGTGGGTGTAATTTATCTATAATATGTATGTATTTAGAAATATATAAGTATGTTTATCAGTTGTCTGGTTACCATAACACAAGCTCTGCTTAGCTTGGGATCAGACAACCGTGTGTGAGATGTCCCGAAATATTATTATTATTGTATTATTATTTCTTCTTAAAAATCAACTGTATGCTGCTTTGGATGTTGTTTTGGTTCAACCAAAGCAACATCCTCCAATTAGCCAAAAAACAATTAGCCATAGCAACGAAAAAAATGCCGCAATATTTGTGAGATCTCAATCTCAATCGTCCATTTCATTAAAACGATGACGAAACGTTGACATGCCCTCAATGACCTGAATAGTCCTTTTTTACTACCTTTACACTCTTTGTTCTTAATTATAGCACATGAAATATGTATGAGAGTTCTTGTTGCGTGGGAGTCTGTGCGTCTTCTTATGTGATATCGCTTCTGGTTCGATAGTTCCTCATCATTGTAGTTTCTTATCGGGGAAGCTTTGACATGCTTTTTGTTTGTTCCGATTAATTGTTGAATGGATGAACAGATGCATTCTTTGTTGCGTAAATTTTTACTACTAGATTTTCTGTTAGAATAAAAGAAAAAAATGTAGAGTCTACAAATGAGACAAACTTTTTTCGACACTTATTGTCGTCTCGATTTTTCTTTGTTGCATAAATTTGTATTATCAGATATTGTTAGAGAAAAAGAAAAAAAATGTAGAGTCTAAAAATACAGTTTTTTTCGACATTTCTTGTCTCGATTTGGAATGTAACACATTCCAATTTCCTTCTAACGTCAAGGACAAAAAACAGGCTTTTAATTTGATCTCCGTCAGCTTACAAATGTTGCTCATTATAATATCTTTTAATATGAATCATATTGTTACCATACGATATTCGATTCGTAATAAAAATTTACTTTTCCACAAGAGGTTATTTGTGAACATTTCGACGTTCATACGAATTTCTCCAAGAAAATGATTTATTCATCAGAGCGCGGCATCACCCTATCGGTACCACAAACCTAATTTAGTAGTATGATTGATATGGAATTGAATATTTTTATTATAATTAATTCAGATTCGTATAATAAAACGTCTCCAAGGAATGAGAATGAACGAGCTTGAGGGAATTGAAAAAACTGAAACGAGTCTCATTTGTTTTAACGATACTTTTGTCTAGTTACGATCCTTATTTGAAATGTTAATGCTGTGAAGCCTTAAAACTTTAGTACTGATAAGTTTATTTTGATGTTAATGAATCAAAAGGCTTTGGTACCCTTTGATTTACTGGCTGATAAAGTAGAGTCACTTTTACTTTGGACTATATTATTTATAAAAATAAATATAAATATTTATTTATTTTGTAATGTTTCGAGTTGTCGTCGTATTATTTGACTTCTTTTGGTGCTATAATTCTTTAAAATATGTTTAACAATGAATCCTTATCAGTTTAACGAACACTACAAGTTGTTCGTATTTCCAAGAAAGGGTTTAGGATTAACCTTTTGAATTTCTGAGAAGGCTCTAAAGGGTTTAATGTATATGTTTTTTAGAAGTGAATTATAGTTTTCTTTCCCATGGACTTAATAGATAAAAAGTAATTCATAAAGTAATCTTATATTTGGGTCCAGGATTGTAAGAATTTGTAAGTCAAATTTCGTCAAAATCCGTTTAGTACTTTTTGAGTGTAAGATAAACAAACATTCATACATCCGCATAAACATAAATAATATTAGTAGGCTTCGTAGGAATGCACATGTGCAAGTCAGTGTAAATTAGGACGCTGCATTCAGATCATTTAGATAATCTCGTATGCGGAGGTGTGCCAAGTGCATCCAGGTTGGCACACGCCATTTGGTACTTTGGCACTATTACGTACCGTCGCATTAATTATTCATTTATGTTTATGTAAGCTTGTTTATTTCTTTGGCAGTGAATTTGATACTTAGATGTCATATATCAGGGATATTTGATGCATATATGTATTTTGATAAATTTGATTTCAAAACGAAATAATAAAAGATACATATTTATTTTTTATGAAATTATAGTATATTTATATATTACTCATGAGAGAGAAAACGTTTATATCAGGAAGCTTAACTCTACATTTTATGCTAACTTCATTTTTAAATACCGAAGTGCATTCAGAAGAAAACGTATAAGTTTTAACAGGCAGGAAACACTACATGACTATACTTATCATAATTTAAAAAGAGATGCAAGGGATGCACTCGGGCGCATCGCTTACCGCGGCGACGTCTGCGGTGTGGGGGGGGGAGGCTTGCGGGGGCAAGGGGGGGGGGTGGACCGGTTCAACCTCGTCAGTAGGCATACCCGAGTCTGTCCCCGTTTGCCTTCCACTACTTGTTTATAGTGTAATAATTCTGATTTTCCATTATAGAGCCTGAACTGTGGTGTTTTGTAGAGTCCTGTGAGATGTTTTGAGGTCGAAGGGTTTTTGATTTATCTATGAGTTTTGATTGGGACTCTACATATTATATCGAATGTGAACATATAAAGCTTCAGGATAACACAAAAAAAAACATTTAAGATTTTTTAAATTTGTTACAGATAAATTTTTAGAACAAAGTAAATTGAAGGACTCTAAGAAAAATCTTGAATATTGCACAACGTTATTTTAATTGCAAACTAATGATAAAAATATCTCTACACTAGAAATAATGATGACCTAAAAGATACAAAAGAACTGTATAATAACCGAGCTGGTTTTACATCCCACGATTATTCTATTCCAGATAATACATAAGATAGCGACAAAAAACCATTGCACCCAACTGATAGAGATGCAAGAAACTCAACGGAGCGCGTTGATGTCTTCCGTTTGATGGCATAATCCCGAGCTTTTATTATCATTCCGCTTGTAACTTTAGTGTTTTGTCAACACTCGTATTCAATAGCGCAGCATAATAAGCCTACGGAGCGGTAGAGTCAAAAACCTCTCGCGGAAGAAAGTTGTCGAGTCTGTCGAGATCGGAATTTTGGTCGGACACGTATTACTGACACACAGCCGGCGCGCCCACCTGCCAGCGACCACACCTGAACCAAAAGTGTGTCAACATCGCTGACTCCTCGAACTCGACGATCGATCGTCACAACTTTCACATTACCTTAAATTAACACTCGACCGAGCTAACTGATACCTCTAAGAGAAGGATATACAATAAGGGAAGATTCCACCCACCTTTTGCACGCCGCGGGGCGTTCCAACTAAAAATCCGGTTAAGCACTATCAGGGGTTGGGGTTAATGCACGGCCACTGTGCTTGTACACAATTCACAACACTTGAGTCACAAGGTTTGCCACATGTCGGCAGGCCGGTGCGGTCGCGACGGCCGCCAAGTCAGCACTGAGGCTTTCTTCCGCGCAGCGAGCGCGTGCGCCGGTAAGAATGAGAATACGGTTACCTACACACTGCTACGTGCTGCGTCTGTGTGCGTCCGTGTGCGTCCGTGTACGCCTCGTTCATCGACGTTGCTCACAATTATGTTGAAACTTAGATCTTAGCTGTGTTTACTTTTGATATTACACCTATCGGAATGTGGGGACATATTTTTGGGGCTAATTAGCGGATTCCTTTTGAGATAACAGTAGTGAAATATTTTTTGACACCAATTGTTTTGGTAATTAAAATATTTTTATGTTTGGCAATGGAGTTACGTATTTATTCAATTACTGTCTATGAACGCAGCGATTTAATAAAAACGTTTTAAATTAAAACTATCATAAAAAAGTAGTTAGTTATTATAATAACCGCTATAACTTGTACAGGAGTGATTATTTATGCATTACTAATCACCGTGTCATTATACACTTCGGAGTAAGGTGGTTGACCTGCTAAACATAAAAAAAACCATCCTAAATGCCATCAACCTAATTTAACATATATATTATATTATTTTGACGCCTTATTTTAGTTCTTAGTTTTATTTGGTATATATTTTTTCCTTTTTAATGTGTAGGCTTAGTTTTTATAGTATTGTAAATGTTTTAAGGCATTCTGTACATATTGTTAATTATTAAAGAAATCTTTTACCAGGCTCTTTAATTGGCCGCATAGTAGACATAAATATTTGACTAAAGGAATGTTACCTAGAAAATAATATCAATATGTTGGATGTACACAGCACAATTCTTTTACTAATATTAACAAACCTTTAATAACATAAAAATAACAAAGCTATACCTAAAAATTTACATCATATTTTAACTACATATTTAGTTTTCTGACGTACTGTGATAAAATAATTATTAACGTTATGTATTAATAATGATGAGATTAAAATTATACAGGATATTAAGATAGTCATTAAGCTATCACGTATAAACTCTTCCATATTAATACAATTAATTACATTTTAATAGTTTTACAATGACCGAGATCCCCTTGCAACTCTACAACACCAAACTATATTAATCAATTACATACATATAATCACGCCTATTTTCCGTAGGGGTAGGTAGAGACCACTTCTTTCCGCTTACTACGATCCTTACACACTTTCTTCGCTTCGTGCATTTTCATTATTCCCTTCATATATGCTCTTCGGTTTAGAGTACTCTTGACCTGGCCTTTTGTTCAATTTATAATTAAATTTAATTAATCTTTTGTAACATATTTACTTTATTTAATAGACCACACAACCGGACCTTCATCTTTTATCCATTTGTTTCAACTGTATAGAGACTTCTAAAATAAAGAAGAATTGAACTGCTCTTAAAAGTTTATAAACAATTTACATTCCCACGGCTTTATTTTCTTATATTCTGAGAGGATAATAAAACACTAAGAATCAGTGATATTAAGAATCAAATACAAGTCATAGCTCATAGTAGTCTTTATTTAATAAGCTGTAAGGCTCGTCACAGCCTGGAGAAAATCATCATTCTCGGACAAATGGAGGGGAAGAGCGCCAGCTACATGGGTGGACCAACTCAAGGAGGTGACTGGAGGCCAGATACAGGGAGCGGTACATATGGCGCAGAACCGGACCCAGTGGAGAAGATTGACATACAGTTACGATCCTCAGCATTGAGGGAACGACCAGAAAGAGAAGGCTCGTCAACCAAAACCTCAACACGGGCCATTAAAAATATGAAAACATTGTATAAGACATTTTGTTTAAAATCCACTTAGAACTAAATTCAATTTAGTAGTCCGTAGGTCTTGTAAGAGAACAGAATATAGTGACTAATTTATTTTGACCTTGATTAGTAATGGGATTTTTGTTTATATTATTTTATTTATGCGAATGCAACTTGAGGAAAAAGTTTAGGAGTGCCAGCTAGTCGAGTCATACTAGTTCATAAAATTCACGAAATAGTGACCGAGTGATTTATAATTACGTAAATACAATTTGAAGAGTTCCCTCTATTTCGCCAAGATTCCATCATCAGATCCCGACTTGGTGACTACGAGACCGTTTGGGAAGTTCACCCTTTCCAAGAAAGAAAACATATTTCAAATCGTTTGGAAAGAAACGGAGGTATGCGCGAAAAACAATAAAAAAAAAACATACAAACATTAGAATTGAGAACCTCCTCCTTTTTTTAAAGTTGGTAAAAAGGAAGATATTCTAGTCTAAATTTTTTGAAAGGTCTCACAATCGTTAAAAATATTAGTCATCTTGCCTATGACGTTTATAAATGACGTAGTCTGCATACTATGTAACAGATCGTTCAAATAACATTGTTACTAAACTATAAACAAAAATGACGACATAAACTGTTTTATAAACTCGGTACATCGAGACATGAATTAGCAAAACCAACATTAGAAATATTTAATATACATTTGCAAACCAAACTCATTATTTTTGTATGCTAGAGTTGCATCAACGCTAAATAAATAGTATCTAACGATGTCCAAAGGTCAATGCTAACATACTTGTATTTAAGATTTTATTTGTGTCACATAATTTTGCGTGTTAATTATATTTTCAAAGCAATTTTAGAGCAGGTACAATTGACAATAAAATTATGTAATTTAATTTCGAGTCGGGATGAGGCTGGCACAGGACCGTAGAAAATGGCACGAAAAAGGGGAGGCCTAAACCTGACTGCTATTCCGGAGGTCGTGGGTTCGATTCCCACCCGGAACAAATGTTTGTGTGATGAGCACGATCATTTGTTCGGTGTCTGGGTGTAATTTATATATAATATGTATGTATTTAGAAATATATAAGTATGTTTATCAGTTGTCTGGTTACCATAACACAAACTCTGCTTAGCTTGGGATAAGAGAGAAAAAAAAAACCTAGCAGTGGGAGGACAAGGGCTGTGGATGATGATGATGATGAATTTAATTTCGTAGTTTAAGTAAAGCCTGCGCAATGGCGTGGTCACTATACCATTTTCCTATCCAAGCAGCCATGATGAGTAATTATTTACAACAACATTGAATCCACTCAGCCTACCGCGGGCTAGTGCTATACCACTACAGCACGCAGCGCGTTACTATGCAACTGCAAAATTTGATTGTCCCAAAATAATTCCTTATAAATATCGGTCAACTGCATCTTCCAGTCGAGAATCTAATTCCTTTTATCTTTACTTTTTTCGCTGTATTTCACACGCATAAAATAAAACCTCTTTTCATTCGTCCTGTCTCCAAACTTTGATGAATGAACTGTTAGTCCTAAGTGGCACACGAGTGACAATATGCTGAGAATGTGGTACTTTCCCCGGCGGTGACGTCACACATTCTCGAGTCATACTCAAGGATACCATAAACACAAGAACCGTAAG
The DNA here is from genome assembly GCA_905146925.1 of Autographa gamma. Taxonomy (NCBI): domain Eukaryota; kingdom Metazoa; phylum Arthropoda; class Insecta; order Lepidoptera; family Noctuidae; genus Autographa; species Autographa gamma. The sequence goes on from LR989857.1 coordinate 10,126,053, forward strand.
TCTAGAGGATGTTAGTACCTTGTTTAACTAAATTGAATGTCACGATGGTTTGTAGGACATGATTTTTGTATTACATTGTAAAGAAATGGATGGTAGGTGAATCATACTTGAAAACAATCACCATGTTTGGCTGTGTTTTGAAATCAATATTATTTATAAATAAAATAGAAAATTTTCATGCATACATTAAATGTAAAATGCAATCTATGTCCAGCTTTTTATCCACGTACAATTTACAGGAATTTTCACATTATCCTTTCTCTACGAATATCGTTTTTTGAAATGTGGGATATTTTAAATAACTTCATATTAACCTGCATTTCAATACGGTTACGTATTTATATACTTTGTATACAACCGTAATTGGAATGAACGGAATATTATTTAATATATAATTCGTAACCAACATAATACATACATAACAAACGATTCAATTCATAACCTTCTTTTAAAAGTAATTCGAATTCGAAGTGTAAATTTCTACCATAAAGACGTTAAAGCAGAAAGCAAAATTCGGTTATTTAAAATCGGATTCACGGCATCCAATTTTAAGTGCCACGATTTTCCGCAGATAAACAGCCCAACAAAAATAAAACCGGAGTTATGAACAAAATAATATTATATTATGTAGTTTAATCGTAATACGAGAGGTATTGGGCGAGGCTTTTAAAATCCACGCTTGCCGTGGGCGAAGGAATTTTATAAAAATAATTTATACGAATAATGAAGTGCTTTAATATAAGTTATGAGAACGAAGCAAGATCCCAAATAAATTAAATATTAAACTTAATTTAGATGTTTCACGTCTGAGTATAATTTCCAATATATCAGAGGACTAGCTACCTTTATTAAGGTACTAAAATTTACATGCAAACACAACCATTATACCCTGGGCATAAAAATGAACCGTCATTCCTCTCGCCACGGCTCGTTAGCTCCAAAAATCCTGAAGACAAAAACGCAGCGACATTTCACGACAAATCTTTGGGTTGCGATCATGAATCAAAGGGGCTACTTTATATTTTCATAATATGGGAACACAATTCTTCGAACCCACTTATTTCCTTAACCATGGGATGGTACGATGACCTACATTTCGGGTCCTGATCCCGATTGGGGTCCCGGATGGGTCCGAATAACGAACCAAAAGTAGTTGGAAATGTTCTGTCTCTTTATGTTGTGACACGGGCTAACGTCGGTCGAATGGGAAGAGTTTCAAAGTGGAAGTCACTTCGTTGTAAAAGAACCATTAAGATGCCATGGTATTGCAGGTCATTCTGAATAAAGTCAGATGTGTAATCAAAAGCTCCTGTATATGATGATAAACACACATAGTACACTACTACGCAATTTACGGGGTAATCTCTCTACATCTAATGTCACGTGTATTAATTGAAATACACAGAAGATACATTTCGTAAACATTATAACGAATGAATATGTGAAAAAAACAAAGCTTACCACGTCACCAATAGCGTCCACGAGCTAAATCCACATAAATAACACAAAATCCTTATTTACTCTACCCGTTCTATATTGCATCCATATGTCAACAACATGCAAAAACATTTGCAGGGGTGTGTAACCGTTCGATAGTGGCTAAAAACCTATGGCAGCTTGGATGACGTCACCGGTAACCGATCACCATAATTCAGGGGAGTGTCACATCCTCAAATAAATTGGACCCTTCCACTTAACGGGGATCATACATGGGGAAAATGGCCGCGTGGGTTTATTTACTGCTTTCAGGTGTATACATATATTTAGGTAGGGTATTCAGGTATATATATATAATTAGGTATACCTACGATGCTTTGGATGTTTTTGTTGGTTTAATAACTGCAGATTATCTTGGAGATTCTAAGCGACTTCAAAAGAGGAGGAGGTACTCAATTGTATTGTATTTTATTTTTATGTTTGTTAACGCAATTTTGATGATTCTTTTTTTATTTGAAAGCTGGTAAGACTTATTTTGAAGTCGGTTTGTAAGAATTATACTAGAAAGTTTCGATTTCTACAAAACACGCAGTTTTTTGCGGGTATTTGATTGACATTTGTATTTAAGGATCAGAAATGCAGTTATACAATTTAAATAAATGCAATATAAATAAAGTAGACGTATTAATTTCGGAGAAATTTGAGTTTATGAGAGAGTCCTTGCGTTAATTTAAAAGTATTATTTAATGTTCCTGCTTCAACGAACATAATGTGTAATAAATATAACCAATATTATCAAATTAATTATTAACAGGATAAGTAGTAATTCAAGCGTGTACTTAAACATTTTAATCTACTGATCCGAGCTTATTGCTTTTAATGGGAAACGAGGAGACACGAAATTACGTTTTTGAAGATTTACTTGAGAATGTTATTACTTTTATGTCTCTTGAACTGAGTTACAATTATGTAAGTACTACGCGTTGAGCTTATTAAAAACGATAAGGTGATGTTAACACTTAATAAGGAAAACCATGAAGCTTGTGGGGATGATAAGACGGCAAGAACACTTTAGATCGTCGCCTAAGTTTAAAAAATGGGTTTACCCATTTTTTTAGCCAACTTTATAAAGCCGGAAACCCACTGCTGCGCAGGCTGTGCACTGTGCACTGTGCAGCTATGAGCTGTGTGCGCGACACATCCGTGTCGGTGCGCGGCAGTGGAAACGGAGGCCGACGCCGCCGAACTAATGAGCCCACGCAGCAGAGGTGCGCCACGCATCCGTGCACAGCCTGCGCAGCGGTGGGTTTCCGGCTTAACACATGTGCGCAGCCTCTCCGTGCGCCGCTGTGGGTTTCCGCCTTAAAGGAAAAGGTACTTAGTTTGACTGTATTTTTTTCATGTTTGTCATTTTAGAACTTTCGACTGGGTGAACTGATTTTGATGATTCTTTTTTTATTTGAAAGGCGGTGCTGAAGGTTTACTTTTGACAGAGGGATCCATAAGAAAACTATCGGTTGTTTTTCATAAATTATTAGTACATTAAGACCACATACTGTTTAGCGACACTTTAATACCAATCACCTGTGTTGATATAAAAATATATCTATTGCCTAATTTAAATGACGACCTTCCTAATTATAAAATCTGTTTAAAGAATAACGTTCACTGACAAGTTAATTATCATTTATGAACACGTAAAAATTTTACACTATTTTATATGCATACATACATAATTATAATCAAGCCACTTTCCCTTGTAGGGGAAGGCGGAGACCACTTCTTTCCACTTGCTACGATCCTTATACACTTGTTTCGGTTTATCCACTTTCATTATTCCCTTCATACATGCTGTTCGGTTTATGATACTCTCGACCTGACCTTTTTAACCGACTTCAAAAGAAGAAGGTTCTCAGTTTGATCTGTGTGTATTTTCATTTACAATCGCCCTAAACACTTTTTCGTCATTCATTCTCTATTATCTCAATACTAGAATAAAATAAACCAAGCCTAGAATAGTTTCTTGAAAGGCTATTACCTAGTTTTAGATCTCATGCCTCCAGGGATTTCCTGCACTAAGCATAAGGACACAAACGTGTTTCTCTATTACCAGAACTTTGCTAGCCCACTAATTTGTTAATTACCAACTTTGCCTACATTGTCCAAAAACTACTTTTGCCTTTTAATTGCTTGTGTTATAGTAGGTTTTGTTTACACTATCAAATTAGTTAATTTTCGTTACGAGTTCAAATGTTTTAACTTTCGGCCTATTTGGTCTAATTAACACGATATTTGTTGTATAATAATCGTTTTATTAATCTCTTCTAGGCGACGTTTTTATTGAAGTTTTGTAGCTTATTCATTTCGATAAAATCGTTGGAAAATAGACCTTATTTCCATGGCATAGATATCACCGTTTTTCTAACCCGAATCTTATATCCCATAATTATCCTGGTAATATAAAAAGTTTTAATGAGGACCCGAGTTGGAATACTAGATAAAAGAAAATGACCCTTATTGCAAGAAACTAGTTATTATAAGCCCTTACATAACATTATGTAATGGTCTGAGTGTCCGGTCACATGGTGAGCTCAAACTATGAGAAATTCTGATTTTATCGCCATAGTTATTTTTAGTAACAATTTTGGTAGTAAAAATAGGAAATAGTTAAAATGTAAATTTTGACTTGGTTGTATTGCCGTGCCTATATTATATAACAATATGTGATATTATGTAAATGATGAATTTACATGGTAATGCGTACTTATTTATGTTTTATACATTCTCCAAATATGTGTAGTATAAAATAAATTACTAGACAAAGCGGTAGAGTAGCATTCGTTTCTACATTTTATTTTCTATCTACCAAAGGAAATAGGATGGCAATTGGATGCACAAAATTATTTATTTTAAAGTTCACCTTCAGCTTCCATTCGTGTGTACTCGTAGGAGAATCATGAATATGTAAGCAGTTGGCCATTTTGATATTCCCAAGTTATCAAACTTTACGATAGCTTGGCACCCAATGTCAGGAGTGCACTCGAGTGGTGTACCAACTTATTCCTCCCTAGAGCCATATGCAACTCTAGAAATAAGTTTCATTTAGTATTGTACCTCTTTTCTTTCTACCTCCAATTCAACCTGTATAGTTCAGAAGCAACTGACGAACAAGCGAAGTCCTCAAAAACATAAATTACCATTTTAATCTCATTTTCTCAGAATTTTATTTTCTCATTATTATCTCGAGCAACATTCTTAATACTTTTGTTAATAAATTTGGTTCAATGTAGAGCGTGATTTTCATCTATTTCAGACTTATGACGTCATAAGATTTAAGCGTTAATGGACTACTAGTATTTGACCGCGGCTCCACTTACTTTGAAGGGGCAAAAAGGAAGCCTTTTGACATTTCTAACTAATTTTTATGAAAATCGGCATAGCAGTTTAGCCCTAAAATCGTAACAGATAGATGGAGTTACTTTCGCATTTTTTCATATTTTATGCTCTTATGTTGGATTTCAAATCGAGTAATTGTGTTGAAGACCAGAAAAAATATATTACAGTTCTTTATCCTTACAAATCCGAGACATTGTTCAAGGTCTTTCGTAATCCTCTCTTTATTTACTCTAATTCATCTTCCGAGAATACAATCCACACAGCTTACATGACACTTATTCTTTCGCTACTTTCATCAATTTTAAAGTAAACCCAAGTAAAAGTAAGTGCGTTGAAAGAGCTATTACAAGAAATTTTAGTATTTCATCACTCATAATACGTAATACGTCATTTATCCATACTTTCTTCAGATTTAGTGTCAATAAAGTTCTTTAATCTTCAAATTATGCGGCTTCCAGTTGATATACTGCTATAGATTCGTCAACCTGTGTGTTTAAGTCTTAAATCTCGAATTTAATTAATAAAGAGATTTTAGAAAGTGTATAATTTGTGTTGAATTTGAATACAGTTACGATGTTGTTACGGCGTGTGCCTACAATTCCGTATATTTTTTAGATTTATTATAGCTGTGGCACTTGCAAAACCCATAACAATTGTCTGTTAATTTCGTGGGAGAGTGTGAGCGCGCTTTCGGGTGGGGCGCGAGTGATAGCGTTTAAATATAATTTTGATTACTTGACATATTTGGATAGTAAAAGTTAATATGAATTAATATGATTAGTTTTCGTTTGTCGCTTCTTTTTCTTGTTCGTTTGTAAAACAGTTGTTTTCTTGTTGATCGAAGGCTTATAATATGTTTTTAACACATTTTTAGGAATCGGAATATTTTTTCCTTTTATATTGAAGTTGCCAGTATCTATGGCTAATGAATAAATAACATGTTAGTATACCCAGAATAGTATTTTTTTTTCAGAAAACTTAAGCTCAAAATCGCTTTTATATAAAATCTTCTCTCGCCGTCAATGTGACCCCAAACTTACTAGAATAGTAGGAAACGTTACGTGGACGAGTCCTCTATTGTTTCACTACGTTTTGTGTTTCCTTGTTCGGCAGTTTTGATCACACATTTTTGTACACAACCATATTGTATGGTCGACCTGGTTAGCTGTTAGGCTTAACACTCGTTAAAGAATGAGGAGTAGGTCTTTTATGTTAATGGTACATTTGTCTTGATTTTTTTTTGTAGGCTAAATTTTAATTGCTCGACATACAAACAACATTACTCGTGAATAGCAAAATGTGAACTGATTTAGGAAATTTGATAAGCAGAGTTTAAGGAGAGCAACAAGTATTCTAAAAAAATAGCATCAATTTTCGCGTTGTTTTGCCAAAGAAGGAGCATATTATAATACTAAAGTAGCTAATACCTTAAAAATCTTTATTAACAAATAAATCATTACGACCTATAGGCGATAAAATATCATCTTGGAAAACCAATCTTCTATTAGAAAATAGTAATATCAAAAATTCACATAAACAGATATTATCGGAGCCTCTTTAAAGTAAGTTCACGTACAAACATATTGGCCTAACAGATCACGTCACACGGAAAGTCAACGCACTATCATATCCTTGTTGTAATTCTCAACCAGAAGGTAAAACATGTACTATGAATGTGGATATTAATTATAAAAAAATCTACGCTTGTAAAGTGGAATTTATCACCTATGTCGAGATCCACTAAGATATAAATCAAATTCACAGACAATAGCCAGATCTGCAATAACTTTGACAATAAAATAAAATTAAAAGAAAAAAATCCTTTTAATCTATTATCCAGATTTTCATAAATTATAGCTTAGATCCATCACAATCTTTAAAACAAAAAAAAAACTTCATCAAAATCGTTCCCTTCGTTTAGGAGCTACGATGTCACAAACAGACACACACATACACAAACAGAAAGACACGTCAAACTTTATAATACATCGTCGTTTTTACACCAAGGGCTAAAAAATATGTCATATATGGAGATCGAACCCGCAGCAAGTCACTAATTGTCAATTGATATGGTGATCTCTACAACGGTCTCAGTCATACTCAGCTATCCATGCACTCAAAACCTTGTAACTAGTACAGTTCCTTAGACATTCTTGTGTACTCAGACTAGAAACTTTAATTGAGTCAGCAATGTACTCCCAACGTGGGTCTAGAGGGAAAAACTCCCTAATCTACTGAGTCGTTCGCCCTGTGACCCTAAAAACGTAATTAAGATCTCTCTCCGGAGGCTCCCTTCATGAATAAACCAGTGTTTGTAAGCCTTAGCCTTGCATGCATTTCGCACGTCTCGGGTTTGCTGTATACGTGTTTTTTGGGTATCGTTGAAATAAGAGTGCTAATGGTTTCAAATAAATAGTTACCGATTACATATTCTTCATTTTCTTATCGTGTCGATGACAATCGATTGATATTGTGTCGGCCCAAAATTCTGCTACGAGAACTGTTGAACATTGTTAGTAGCTTGCATTACAAATTTGGTTCAGTAATACACTCTATCTATATCGTCTGTGTATATTTTTTCTTTTTTTTTTTTTACTTTTGTTTTATATGTTTATTTAGTTACAAAGGTACATGGTATTCTTATGAACTAAGAGTGTCCCACAAAATTGTAATATTTTATTACGTCAGTATACATGTGACATGTTTGATAAATCTTTTGCATTATTGGGATCAAGACAAAAAGCTATTTTATTCAATTACTTCTTCTTTTTACTTTAATTTCAAGATAGATGCCATAACCCCTCTCCTATTTGCATTAATACAACTTAACACCCAATTCTAAAGCTTCGTTTATATACAAAATATTGTAAAATTAAAAACAAAACACTATCCGTCTAGACACCCTAAATGACCCTTCGTAATTTGATGACTGTAATTAGAGGGCGGGTCGCGCCTGTGCTAAGGACCTTGGCTCGGATTATGTACTGACAAACACGTAATTATTATGAGGTTTAATATAGTATATGGGACTGGAAGGCAACATCAATATAGCTAGAGAGGCAGATTGTATTTAGTATGTATCGTAATGTGATGTTGGTAGGTTCAGGAGTTGAGAAGAAATTGATTATTCCACTAAAAAAAAATATTATTAATTATTATTAACACTTAAAATTTGAGTATTAAAAAATCTACCCTAGTTTTGTGTTGCTTAAAAATATCACTGACAACTTTACATAGACAACAACTCTAATTCATATTTTCAAAATACAGTTTTTTAATAGTAGATCTGCTTCGTATTTTGATTGAGTTTCAATAACGTATTTGAGCTGAGCAAAATCACGTGCGTGGGTGACTTTGCGGTGTTTTTTTACTTAGTGTATAGTTATTTGTTTTAGTAACTCAGAACATATAATTTTTATGAAATCAGTTTAAAATAAAATTAAAATCATCTATAGTACTTTGATTTCGTATCTCGCTTTGGATTAATACCACCCATGACCATGAAATTAAATGTATCATAACCAATTAATAAAGGCCAGGATAAAATCATCATCCATGAAACCGAACACAAATCCCAACAGCTTACCAACCACATTCGTACCTCGAGCAAAGCCACAGGCAGAAGCCAGTCCATTATTACCATCACACATCAGATGTTCGTTTTAATTATCTGTGGCGACACGGGAACGCACGGTGCCTTCGTCGCCTCTCGTTGCAATCTCGCTAGCGTATCGTACGGTCGGCATCGAAATGATTGAGATTTTTAGGGGCTTTTCGAGTTACATTTTTAGAGATTTTGAGAGAGGATATAGTGATTTTTGGGGTATGTCCTGGTGAAAAGATTTATAGCTTTTTTTTAAAAAAATATGACATGAAACGAATCGTAGGATTAATAAAAACTTATCAAAAATTTTAAAAAGTACAGGCTTATAATCCTGTGTATGTGTATTTGTCAAATTTTTTGGTCAAACTTAGAAACTTAGTAAAACCGCGTCTCAACATATAATTGGAATGAAATTTTGCGTATTTATAGAATATCTTGACGAGCTGGTCTGATAATGAAGCCAGAAGGTGGCTATAGGAACTTTGTAACAAAACGACCCAATCCTATCGTGTTTGGACTTGTTTAATTCATCTTCACGAGTACTGTGCGACTAGGTAAATTATAAGCTCTTACTAAATATATTTTTTTTCGTTTTTAAAGTATCTTTTATTTTGCTATCGATATCCTTCTTCCGAACGCCATCGTCGACAGCTATTAGAAGCACGCATGCATTTAGACTTTTCCTAGGTCCGTGTACATGAATATTAATATGTACGGAACGAAGCATTTGTTACCACCTTGTTGTGTGTTCTTTGCGTCACTTTATTGCCTAAGACCGTTACTTTCGAATGACTGACGAGAAACCTAAGGATCTGTGATGTTCATTTGTTTTAGGTTTAATGCTTGGGAGAATGAGCGACTTTTTAAGGGTGAAACTTGAGGTGAAAATAATGATTCGGAAAAAGGCATTTTGTAGTGGCATAACATTTTATTAATTTGTTTTCTATTCATACAAGGTGGATGTAACATATAAATTGTCTTTTAAGTGATTTTTTCGAAAAAAATTATAGTAATAAATAATAAACCAGCCTATGAACGTACCGCTGCTGGACACAGGCCTCTTTCCGTATAGAGAAGGCATGAGCATTGATCACCACGGGTGCTCTCTGCGCATTGGCTATTTCAGACCCCAAATTTTGGAATTTTAAAAAAGAACTCTTATTACCTTAAGCCTTATAATTGTAAAGTAACTTGCCACGCTTTTTAAAGAAGAGATACTCAGATAATATTTTATTTGTAAGAGGAACTTCTTACTTTTTCTTACATTTCAACAACTTTATCACAGCTGACATAAAAAGTGCACTTTCCTTTCTTACGCAACAAAATGGGTTCATAAACGTAATGCGAACCTCGCCAGCTATTAGGTATTTATTTGCATGTTGAACCGGCATTATTATAATGTAATGAGGTCGAGATGTGGTGTGCTTAGATGTTATGGAAAGGGATTTTGAATCGGAAAAACTGGTGTCAAAATTCTTAAAATGTGTAGATTGGATTTTAGTTATTTTTGCAGTACATTACCACTATTTTCCTACCTAGATTGTGTTTTAAAAACTCATGCCTCACTTCATGTTAGTTTTTGGCTGAATTTAATAGTGAACTGGCAATTTTATAAATCTGTAAGTTTTGGACCAGCTACTTAGGTGGCTTTTCTGTGAGCTTTTATTTTCTTGCTTACTTTAGTTATTATGAAATTCCTGAACGACTATTACATAGTCTGACAAGAACATCGAGATCATATTCAAATCAAAACGCTATTATGTATGTACGCTATAAGTTTTCGCAATCAAATATTCAGATATTAATCCAACAATGCTTATTAAATACCGTTTATAGACATCTATTAATAGAGATTTCGTTGGGATGTCTATTCAGCCTTATCTAGTAGGCCCTGGATAAGGCTGTATCTAGGCTAAATAGTATTAAAACATTATAACATATTGAATAGCTAAGTCTAGACAGATTCTATGTTTACACGAACAAATATTAAATAATAATATCTCAACGGCCTAAAATGTAAATATTCTATTTACATAACTTAGATATTAAATATGTGGATATTAATAGCTAAAATGTTATTGCGTAGAGGGACTTAAATCGAAACAAATCAAGACGCATAATATGTTGATCAAATTAAACGTATCGCTATATATAACAAGGTATCTTTAATAGTATAATACAAGCTAGCGACCAACCCCAGCAACTCACAGGGCTTCGATTCAGCTATTTTAAATGCATGTCAGTTATCGGCCAGTGTACTCGTCATTGCCTAATTTTTGCATTCAGATAAGCTACAATAAAATCTCATTGAGCTCTCGAAGAGAATGATCGTAATCACCAATTAATGATCGTAATGACAGTAAGCAGAATGCCAGTGATCGCAAATGAAGCAGGTCATTCGGTAAATTCGAGCGAGTCTGAAATAGCTGACAAAACCTTAATAAACTATACCATTAAATAACTGTAGCTACTGGTGAAAACCTTATGAAAATCCGCTCGGTATTTTATTTCGTCTAGACACTTTGTGTTTATAATATCTATAAAATGTACTTACACTTTAACAAAAAGGAGCTATTAAAAACTAGTAAACTTAATGACACACCCTCAGGTAAATTCCTAAATTCTCATTTAAATCGTTGTCACATACCCCAAGCCTTAATGTATTGTTCTAAAGTCTGATATATTTTAGCTTAATACGTAAAAGGTATTTTGGATTAAGCATTAATCAAAGCGTAGACAGTTGAGAAGGGCCTCAACATTGACGTACTATATACATAGACTGCTACTATCGCTAGTTACCCCTTGTGCCAAGCGATAGCAGTTTTAGTCTGAACCTAGTACATTCGTTTACTGATTTAAGTTAATTTTCGCGCAACGAGAAACTTTTATACGAAAATACCGCTGGTTTTGACCTTGTTAGGATAAAATTAGTGTTTTAAATAGATTTTTTAAAACGGCAAGCACCATCTTCGTACATAATTCACGACAAAACTAGTCCACACTAGTGCTTACGTTCAAACTCTGATAGGCTCACTCTAGATGCTTATGTATACTCTAAGGGCCTCTACATCCATTCTAGTCAGATTAGATAGTACCACTAGTGAGAGCTATTTTGAACATAAATCCTTATTAAATATGGAGCTTCAAGTCATAAAACCTTCTTGACAGCTAAACCTCTTTACTCGAATCTCCTTACTGGACTAAGACGGTTGGTAGCACTGAGAGCAGATTTAAAAAGGTTTATTTAAATAAGCTTTGAATCACAGAGCAAAGTTATAAGTAGGGTAGTTATTTTCATATGGTCGATTTCAGTTTGCTAAATATAGGTTGGGTTTTACTGAAATTTCTTTGAAAAAGATCGGGCAGACTTAACGAGTTGTGTTTGTGTTGCTTGGTATATAAAGCTGAAAATAACGTATATATCTGTAAAAAAGTACATCCTGAATTCTTCAAAAAATAACCAATATTTGATTACAAGTATATAAGATTAAGTTACCATATAACAAGATTCAAAGCACCAATGAACATTATCTAATTCTTTTCTATTTTCTCAAGCTTTTAAGTACCAAAACTAGAGTGGACTTTCTTAGATGTTTACACAATAAAAACTTTTTAACAAAAAAATTAAACCGCCGAAAACACTGAAAAGCAAAAAATAAGAAACCTTTTTTATTTAATCTTAATAACTAAGTTCTTAAACGAATGTGAGTATACCTAAGTAATTTCGAGTCGGCGCCAAACAGGCAAATTAATTAATTACGATATATAGGAACTTAATTTTTTTTGAGATTTTAATGTTTATCACTGGAGATTTCATTGCATTGTTAAGTTGATTCAAACTCAAACTCAAAACTTTTATTTGCTTTCCACAATGGAATTAGTAGGTGGTAAGTAAAGAATATAATTATAGTACCTATATAGCGTTTTTGATTTGGTTGATTCTTTATTTTTAAGGTAATTTTGTGATCTTTGTTAATTGATAGTTTGGCGCCGCCTCAAAATTATTTAGGTATACTCACATTCGTTTAAGAACTTAGTTATTAAGATTAAATAAAAAAGGTTTCTTATTTTTTGCTTTTCAGTGTTTTCGGCGGTTTAATTTTTTTGTTAAAAAGTTTTTATTTTATACTTTTTTGTGGCTATTATATACTAATTGCTACATGCTGAATTATTTATTATTTTTAAAATACATAGCTAACTACCTTATTTTAGTATTCAAATCTGTGAGTGAACAATAAATCACCCCTATTTTGCCAACCTTAGAGTAAAATTATATGGGACCAGCTTCAAGGTATAACCCCCTATCTAATAAAAAAAGATTTATCAAAATCAGACTGTTCTGTAATAAGTTACGCGTGGTCATATATTAAAATCAGTTAGTGAACAATCAATATATCCCTGTTTTTCTACCCTTAGGATTGGAATATATTTTCCAAATTTATATGGGACCAACTTCTAAGTATAGCCTACTCAATAAAAAAAGAATTATCAAAATAGAACTACTCTGTAAAAAGTTATGCGTGGTAATACATTACGATCAGTGCGTGAAAAATCAATTAACCCCTGTTTTTCCACCCTTAGGGTGGGAATTCTTTTTTCAAATTTATATGGGACCAACTTTGGAGTATACCCTTTCCAATAAAAAAAGAATTATCAAAATCGGACTACTCAGTAAAAAGATATGCGTGATCATACATAAAAAAAAAAAAAAAAATATACGCGTCGAATTGAGAACCTCCTCTGTTTTCGTCGGTTAAAAAACAGGGATTTTGTACTCAAGTATGTGCTGTTGTTTGCAGTGCAGCTATAGAGCGGGCATTGGCTTCAGTAGATTGTGACCTCTCTACTTTCATGTTCTACCTAATTAGTAATATAGGGATTTGTCTCGTAACTTTTGCTATAACTCATACTTACTCAAACTTTTGTACTGTATTGCTGTGGCTTTTCATTAGCTGAAAAGAATACTTACAAAATACTGTTTGTGTAGATTTTGTTAATGAATGACGCGAGACCGTGACCTCTAATGTCTTATGACCGTCGCAAAAACAAAAGAACGTTTGATAATAAGATTGTTTGTTTGTTAGTATATACTTATGACGACCTCCGTGGTCGAGTGCCATAAACACCGATTTCCAAGGGGTCACTAGTTTTGAAGTCCCAGGTTTGGTCGCCGGACGGGACGAAAATGTAGAGAAGTAGTTTGTCTGGATTCTGGTTTTTTCACCTCCATTATATCAGATGTCACAACACAAGTGATTTTAGCAAATCACTTTAGATTCAAGACAATTGTTTGAGTGATCCATATTTAGCCCCATGTAATAGAGGGCGAGTCTATTGCCACTAACCGGGAACAAATCCAATCTCCGACCTGCAACTGAGAATTTCATAGACCTTGGTCGACTTGAGAATCGAACCCAAGACTTCTATCGTAGCTGTCGCGCTTAAAACTACTAAGCCAACGACGCTCCATAATAATGCCTTGCTAAAATTCATAAATAAACTAGAACAAGAGTTTTCAAACATATCAGTACACCAAAATATATATGCGAGGAGACTTCCAACTTTCAATTCAATATTTCAAGACCTAAGCACAAACACAATATACAAGGCAGTAACCAAGTATTTTTAATGACAAACTTATCCTACAGACGTGGCCAAGGACTCCCAAATTAAGCTCGAAGCTAATTAAGTCCGGGAACAACGCAGACATCTTTAATTTTATTCACGTTTTGTGTAATCCTTACAAACGCTTTCAGGTTTTATTACCACCTTATTAAAATCTTGCTACCTGGTGAACATATTTTTGACAAAATTAATGTTTAAACGGATTACATGATCTTAAGTAAAAAAGAAGAAAATAAAACAAATAACATGGATGATAATAATAATAAAATACTAGATTATCTTGATAAAAATACTTCTGAAATACTGCTTTTTAAAAAGTTCCTTCAATTTACAAGTGTGGGTTTGACACAGTGGCGTGCATAGCATATAGGCAAATAAGCAGAGCTTACCTCCAAAAATCCTTACTATCTTCTTTTAATACAACAACACTCATCATACATAATCATAACATAAAATGGCAGTAAAACTTCTAACCAAACATTTCAATAATAAACAAATCATGACGTCACATATGTCAAATTCATTCAATAACTCGTAATAATCTGTTACGAGGTAGGCTCGCGACAGTTGTGCCTAGTTTACACTCACACATTCAAACGAAATCTCCTAGTCCATATACGCACGCACACTTCAAAAACGGAAAATAATACCCCGCCATCTTGACTTTTTATTATACGACAAAAACAAAAAACCCTATTTTTGCTAAGAGTGGTGCTTTGACATTTGACATACGTAATTTTTTACACTTACAGTAAGCTAGCCTACCTGCCAATAGACTTGTAGAGTCCTCGCAGTCCTCAGTCCTTTTACTTTCTTTTCAATCTCATATTCGTTTTGGAGCAAAAGTCTTTTGGGTTGTTCACCGCACTTGTCAATTCTTATTCCAGTAATTATTGTATTTTAAATGAAACTTGTGTTTTAAAATACTTATAACTTATATAATTAATTATCACAATATTACATATTTACTTATTTATTAATGTTTATTATATTTATTTTTAATAAATATTTTTATTGTTTTACTTCTGTGTTGCAACTTGATCGTTTTTCGATATTTATTATCTGTGGCAGATTGTTTATTATGTTTTTGATAGTTCGCGCGCCTGCTTTCGTCTTGTTTTTCGTAACAAGTTTCTATTATTAAATTGTGATTTTGTGAAGTGGCTATAGTTTAATAAACAGGAGCACTAATAAACAGCTATGTGTATGAATGTTAAGATTGTGGCGAAATTGAAATATGTTTGATAGCATACGTGCGTAATTACAAATTTACAATACAAACCCATCAGATGGGGTTTGTTGACAAAACTGAAAAGGTAAGGCTCTCAGTAATTATTATTAACTCAAAATGTTAGAAAATATTGCCTGACTAGCGGTGTGCTGCTGGACGAACTGTTCTTTTTATGTTATTCGTCGTTTCTTGATTGTTATACGAAATTGTTGCGTGAATTGATACCTACGAGAATAACTACGATGAAAAAATTTTGTTGTAGTAGATGATTATATTAAGTGATTGTTTTTAGTTACAATCTTATTAAAAATGGGAGTAAATTAAACATACAAGACAATAGTATATGTTGGCACGTAAAATAATACGTCTGATTATTTTTTTGGCTATGTACCTAATACATAACGTAGGTAAGAAAAATGTTGATCTCGAATGGTCATATTGACTATGGCTTAATATATTTACTATTATGTTCAGAAATTTCTTATTCAGAATAATACACAAATATGAGTCCTCAACCATAAGCTCTCCGCACCGCGACCCGTTGCTCGTCGCGAGTCCTGAATCGAGGATTCGGCTGCTGTTCGCAGTTAGCTTTACAAAGATTGTTTTATATAAACTTATACTGTATGTTGAAATAGTGATTCAATCAGAAATTGGTTTGTAGATTAAGCTAGCGAATAGTTCGCGAGCTGCGCGCGTGCATTTTAAGTAGACTTATGATCTTGATCGCGCCGCGCGAGCAGCGCGCGTACTGCTCGCGAACAGTTCGGAGACGGCATTACTAAATTTGCACTACCGGCCTTTGCGTGAGTTGCGTCGAGGAGGCGCACTAACATATTGCAGTACCTAACTGCAAGCGCGAGCAGCGCATTCGGTGTGCGTTCGCTAGATCTGAATGTACACTGTGGTCCACAAAAATAATCCTTGTTCCAATTTTTTGGGAGTTCATTTGCGTATTTACGGTAAAGTTGGCCATACGAGTACATACGTACGTAGTAGGTACGTACAAGTCTGTGCCTACCATGGCCGAAAACCAATGCACGCCACTGGTTTGACATTATGTTTATTACTCTTGATTTTTATAGACCCGACAGACGTTGTCCTGTCTACATGGTCTACAATAACACAATGATAACAAAACTTTTTTTTTAATTTGATCGCAGCGCTAACTGTCGGGACAGACTAAAATTAAAATTCGAATATTATTTAAATAAAATTTGACCCTGCGCTGGTAGCGCCGTCTGTCGGATCCAATGTAAAACATTCCAATATCAACAACTACTAATAAATTAAAAAATAATTAAAAAAACATTGTTTAGCGGACAAAATTGTGAATCTAAACCATTCCCAGATCCCCTTGAAAACACACAAAAAAAATCATCAAAATCGGTCCAGTCGTTTGAGAGAAGTTCAGTGACATACACACTCACAGAAGAATTATATATATAAAGATATACATCAGTGTAATACTCCGTAAAATATGAAATACCTTGATTAAATTAAGCACATTGTCTGATACAAAAAAGGAAATGAAATTTGAAAATCCTTTTCTTTTGAAAGACCAACAAACTCTTTAAAAGTTCCTCTTGATTTGACTACAAATAAAAACTAAGTTCTGAACACATGATCTTAATAAACAGTGGAGTAAGCCTCACTTTACTACGTATATCGTAAAAAGAAAATCTCCTGACTTTACGGCTCTCTATCCGCGCTATTTTCATGGCCTGTATGCGAGTGATAAGTTTGACTACGCACTTGATTTGTTTGGGCTTTTTATATTCGTACTAGTTGATCCTTAGGCTTTGGTTTTTAAGGCTGGCGTCGTAAACACCTTCATCTAATAAGAAGGATGTATAATCGACCTTACATCACACTTTCACAACATTTCTAGCAACGCTTTTATTCCTCGTTGGCCTAGTGCTACTAAGCGCAACTGCTACGCTAGAGGTATTGGGTTCGATTCTCAAGTCGAACAAGCTGTTGTTGGGTTTCTCAATGAAATTCTCAGTAGCAGGTCGGAGTTCGGATTTGTGGCAATAGGCTAGCCCCCTTTTACATGGGACCTTAACATACTGGCGAACTGTGGGTGCACATTGGTATACCTCTGCCTAACCCTTCGGGGATGGTGTGTTATGTTATGCTTTTATTCCCAAGCAGTAAATACCATTTTCGCAACAACCTGTTCTCACTGATGTGTAGTCGCTATCGTTTTCCGCGATTGTCAAAACATGAGAAATATTTTAAGGCCTCGTTTGAGATTTGGAGATCGGTTTCTCATTTGCAATTTAGTGGCTTGCATCTGGGAAGTACTAATAAACTTTTGATCGTTGATATCATCAAGCATGTTGATCTTCGCTTGTTTTGTTTGTTTGAGATACCTCTCCTCTCTTCTCCTTGACAGTTGCAGTATGATTATAAAACTGACCTATAAATTTCCGACTGCTCGGAATGCCTTTTCTCATAGAGGAGATTTTCTGTAGAAAGGTGTTAGGAGATTTTCTGTGAGAAGGATCAAGTTATTTAAAATACCATTTTTGGAATTCAGGTTGTCTCATGATGTTTTCCTTGATAGACACCGATGCAGTGCGGTGAACACGAAATTTGTACTTGGTTTAAGGCATTAAAAGGGGTTAAAAATGAAACGTGCCAATTGTTTTAGATATACCACGGTCAGTATTTTCAGTTAAGTGAAAAGTTATTTCATTACATATCTGTTTGTTGCTCATGTTAACTACACAAGCGTTTGTATCTCACAACTAACAGCAACTTTACTATACAAGTTGAGTTGTAGTTTGGAACTGACTAACAAACTCATTTGGCCAGATTACGTTTTCGCAGAAGTGATGGGCAGTTTGCTCACCATTGTGAAGTATTGCGTTGTGTACCTGCAAATAGAGCTTCCCATGTTATGGTTAAGTTGAATTTCAGCTAAGTACTGGTGGAATCTGCTGCTTAATTGATCGCGTATAATTATGGTAGAGCTATTTGGTAGTTATAATGTAGTTTTCAGTTTATCTGACTTTACAACCTTAAATCCACATTTAAATTATAAAATCCAAAGTCTGCTGTCGACCTGTAACTAATTTTGATGAAACTTAGCATGTGGTAAACTGTGGGAAGCCCAAGAGCTTTGTTAACAAAGCTTAAGTTGCCTTTCCTCCTCCAAAAGCCTAAAGACTACGGTTTCCTATGTAAATGAAAAAAAAGCTGTGAGGTGTACTTACTCACTTTGAATTTATGCCAGATTAATGATCACTGGAGAACGAGGTGTCTGTGATTTTAGAAGCAACATTTATGAAATTTTTATCATGAACGCTTAATTGTTACTGACAAAGTTAACTTTGTAAAACCTTACTAAGTGACAGTAATAACTATAAAAAACATTAGATTACTCTCTTAACTGTGTATGTGCATACTTAACCTCTTCAAATGCAGAATATGGTTATATTAAGACAATGTTACCAAAGTGGTAACATTGTCTTAATATAAATAAATCATTGGCTCGGTAAATACATTGTGGTAACAATCCAATCGCATTTGATATTCCAACTGGAATCGTGTGGAGGTGAAGAGTCCAGAATTCAAGACTATGAATATTTATACAAAGTAATGTATATTCAGCTCTCTTGCATCCACGTTGCGGATTACATTGCATGAACTTCGTATGGTCCATTTTGTAATAGTTGATAGTTTTAAAAGTACGAACAACCCTTTATTCCAAAAGAAAGAAGAAGACGCAAGTTGACGAAGGCTTAAATAAATGAAAACGATGTTTCGTTGTACTTATTTGATAGACTACAAACAATTTGAATTTTCCAAAAAAAGACATTTTTGCTAAAAATATTTTAAATTATTTTGTGTAAGCATTACAAACCTCTCGTAGTAAACAAAAAATTATCGATTTTTACCTGGAACTAAGTTATGAATAAAATTAAATAAAAAAATACTAGAAACACGAAAATAATATTTGTTTAATAATGTATTCTACATCTTTGTTAGCTTTTAAACTACAGGCCAATAAACCTATGCTTACTATATTCAAATAAATTAACTCACCTGTATTGCCTGACCTAATTATAACGAGAACAATTATGAGTGAGATAATCTCAGCCACAGATCTAATTAACCAACTCCAATAATGGAGAATGATAATAAGTTATTATTAGATAAATGGAAGCCGTCTATCTATCTTGTGCAGTCGCAAACATTATGGCACGCCACAGGTGGGGCGACAGAATATTGTCGGCGAGGGATTAATTAAGGATCCTAACCAAACGTATTACGGTTATTTCCTGTTACTTAACTAAACTCGTGTAGTTTGTTCCGATCTCCTTCTTATTGATTTTATATAGTTTATTGTCTGGTTAACACATGCTACACATTGCTGCTTGTATTACGTGAAATAATGCATGGAAAAATTTCCTTTGTGTTTTTTTTTGTCATAGGAATATGCATAGAAAATACATGTTTGTATATTGGAAAAGAGTCTAGTTTAGTCTTAACGTGTAATAAAGTAAACAATTTTTTACAGGCAGTGATGAATGGTTGTAAGCCTGAAGGCGTATAGCGTAGTAAACTTTGATCACGTATGTTTAATTTGTATAGATACTGAAATCCTGTTCGCTGTGTAAAACCAAACCCTAACTATATTAAGCCATAATTCTACAACTACACGTCTACTGAAATATATAGTTACCTAAATAAATTCCTTTTAGGGCTTTAGGCACATAACAGGTGATTTGTCAAGGTTATGCTACGAGTGAAAATTACGAGATGGCGTAATGAAGCGAGCACAAACATTTCAACTTCACACCGTAATACTTTAATTTTATGTGTAAAGAAGATTCCATTCCATTTTATGTAAAAGGGTTTTAGTGTCTAAACGAAAGTTGAAATGTGTGTCCGTACTTAAAAATTACTTATAGCAAGGACTTCCTCCAGTTTATTGCTCAAAGTTATTTTACAGGCGTTTTAATATTAAAGGTATTTTGTAGACTATTCCCCAGACGTAATTTCCTTCTTTCAACGTACCTGTTAGAATTTAGTTTAATGTTGTTTTGATGTAAACTGCGATTACGGTGCTATGGTAGTTTTTGCACTATCATAGTGCCATCCTTCACTCTTTATCAAAGAGAGGGCTTTACTGAGCAAAGGGTGGATTTAGACGGGGCGATAGATAAATTTTCCGTTTTCATGACTGTGGATGGATGTATAGGAAGTAGTTTAAAAGTATATTATAGTACATACGACACATTTTCTTCCATTTATTTATTTAGGAAAATAGAGTGTGCAATAAAATCCTACTAATATTATAATATGTAAGTTTATAGAATGGATGTGTGGATGTTTGTTACTCTTTCACGCAAAAACTACTGAATGGAAAGAAACTTTACAACAATGTAGCTGTAACATCGGGATAATACATAAGCTATAATTTATAAAAATAGTGTATGTATTGTCATTCACGCTGGTAAAACCGCGGGGCACAGCTAGTCATTTAAAAATTTGGATTTTATTTATGTGTAATTTATTTATTTTCCCATGCTTTTTTACTCTAAAAAACACGTGCTACAATTCAAACAGAAACATAGGCACTATGTACAGAAAACTTTCTTACCGAGAATTTGGGATTAAGGAACGAGACCAAGTATTTGTTCTGCTATGTTAAGTTCTTCCAAGATTACGTTGTAAGACTCAAGGTTTCGATACCCTCACGAAATATCTGTTTATATGTTGGTACAACTGTGTTTGTGCTAACATGAGCCATTACACTTTACTTGGTATTAAGATAAAACGTTTTGGGAATTTACTTTTTTCTTTCGGTAGACACTGTGGTTAGTAATTGTCTGGAGGCCGAAGTACGTTACTTGTGCCAGACTTGTTAGGTAGACACATTTATTTACGTAAACGTAGATCTTAGGATCAAACTTATCTTGTTGAATACTGTGTCGATTTTAAAATTAAGAAAGTTATGGACTCTTTAGGTCAAGAAACGATTATGTAAAAAAAAATCTTAAAAGAAAGTCTGATGAAATTCACATACTTTCTACTCCAAAACCAATAACCCAGATGAGCGTATTTCAAGCGCTGAAAAGTCCGCATAAAATTGATTGCTAATAACCGGCATTCGCAACCCGTGAACATGTGTTTGACTTTTGGATTCAGTTTGTAATTAGCGTCGCCCACGACTCGTGATTACTCCAATTATCTCTTATTGAATTGACCGATGACACGTACGTTAATTAGCCGGACTTTTAAATCCCGGTTTTCGTATATTTTGTATTTTAGGTGCAAACCGAAGTTTTATTGTATGTGTAAGCCAATTATGGGAAGGTTAAAGTAAATATTTGTGAAGGAGAAATTTGAAAATTTTCGGTTATAATTTTTTTATATTTTTTTTGTAAAAGGGTTTGAATTTATTGAAACGATTTTAATTATTTAAATATTTTTAGCGCATAAAATTGTAGCCTATTAAAAACTGTAAATACAATGTCTTAGAAAAAAGCCTAAATATTTGTTTTTTTTTTTCTCAAACCTGAAATACCAAAACACAAAACTTCATCTGTAACTGAATTAATACATCCTATTCTTCCATTAAACCTTTTCTAACACTGCTACAATTTGTCTTGTATCGAACTCGTACCGCCGGAAACTTTTAAAAGGAAAGTATTGTAACCGATTTATTTTCTAA
Organism: Autographa gamma; assembly: GCA_905146925.1. Taxonomy (NCBI): domain Eukaryota; kingdom Metazoa; phylum Arthropoda; class Insecta; order Lepidoptera; family Noctuidae; genus Autographa; species Autographa gamma. Next base: position 10,148,037 of record LR989857.1, read on the forward strand.
TCAGCTACAAATTAGAGTTATGTTTCTAAGAAACTTGCTCGATTTCCTGCGACACTCGTGCAATAAATTTCTGGAATGTCGCCTTTACTTTTAAGCTTAGCAAAATTTACTAAAAGCGTCTAAGTATTCGTTTCAGCACAGGATTAACTAAAGATATATTTTTAATACTTTAATACATATAACATTCACATTAAAATTTTAATAAAAATGTAGAAATTTTAATTTAATGTTACGGACTGAGCCGAGCTTAACCCGAAATTTTAATTCTTATTTTATACTAGCTTTGCCCCGCGGTTTCACCCGCGTGAATGACAATACATACACTATCTTTATGAATTATAGCCTATGTGTTATTCTGATGTATCAGCTACATTATTGTTAAGTTTCATTAAAATCCATTCAGTATTTTTTGCGTGAAAGAGTAACAAACATCCACACATCCATTCTCACAAACTTTCACATTTATAATATTAGTAGGATTTTGAATCTCTTCGTTAGAGGAATGCTGACATAGACATTTTGGTTCATAACTTGTTGTTAGATGATTAATTATAATAATAATTATAAAGGGTGTTGACCTCAATTTTGTCAATATTCAGTGCCTTTAGGTTATAGTCTTCTGATCATCAACAAATAGCTTTATTGTGACAAAGTTTAGTGAACTATCGAACTTTGAAGTTGTGGTCTAAACTAATTCTATTCCTAACTACCCTGTTCCAGTTCGACCTTTAAACTCTCCCTGATTTTAGCCACAAATATAAGTCGTTAGGTTCCAATGTACTTAGGGTTTTAGGTTACAAATAGGCCTTCAAAACTTTTGAAAGTAGGCTTTCAGTTAATTAAGAAGCATGAACTTTGTGCCTTTCGTGTTTATATGGCTTTTATTAAATGATTGCGGCTGGAATTCGTTTTATATGTCTATTATTATTCAAGTAATAAAAATTATTATAAAGAAGGCACAAAAATATATCCTAACATTATACAGAAGCTGCCTCGTTGGCCTAGTGGTGCTAAGCGCGACTGCTACGCTAGAGGTCTTGGGTTCGATTCCCAAGTAGACCCAGGGTTTTTTTATGAAATTCTCAGTAGCAGCTCGCCCCCTATTACATGGGACCTAAACATAGCGGCGAACTGTGGGTGTACATAAGTACACCTCTGCCTAACCCTTCGGGGATATAGGCGTCATGGTATGTTATGTTTATGTTATGTTATGTTATTATACAGAAAATTGTTACAGGTGAGTCAAACAAAGAGATGGTATGATAGCTAAAAACTGATGGTTTTTTTTGTATATTGTAGTCATTTTAATAGGTGGTTAAGTAACTTGGTTGATCTGGTGAAGTAACTTAATGATATTAATCAAATACCAAACCCAAGACAAGAACGAATTCAGTTGAAATTCTGACATAACCCATCAAGTTCCTTTCATTAAAAATGTATAAATTCAAGATGACATTTAATATGACAGGAGCAATTGTAATGGATATCTGTCAAAGTTAATTTACTCTTGCTCAGCCCCATTTCAGTGGCCCGTATTTACTGTATTATAATTAATTGTGCAATTAGACCCCAGTAATTATACTAATGTGTATTACTCAGAATAGACAATTAACTCTAATTTTGCGGTGTTGTATTTGTTATTTTATGGAAATGTTAAATTTCAACTATATACCTACTTTATACCTAGGTAGGCACTTGAGTAAGACCTTTATTCTTAGGAAATTTTCTCGCAATGTCTGACGTGTGGTTACTAGAACACCTACATTTTCCTAGATAGCCTAAGTTCTATGAAGTAGGTTGTCCTTTGTTAACTGTAGACTTTAGATAAATGTGTTTATATTTTAGGTCTAAATTGTAACACGAGATGGACATGACAGAAATTACGAATCAAAAGGTTTAGCCAAACAAATTCGTTTTATGCTTTCAACATCTAATGAGACTGTTTACCCTTATCTTATAAAACCATAACCTCTTCTTTCCACAAAATACATTCTTCTTCATAGCATGTCGATCAATGGCCGATATTTTTTTTATCAGCCACATTCAAACTACATTCAAATACTGTGTTTCTATCTTCTGTCTTGACACCAAATCTGACGTACGAAATTTTTAACATATGTATCAAAAGTGGTTTCAAAACAGGTTTCCAAATAAAAAGAATTTTACAAGTCCTAAAACCAAACACATTTATAGTCTTTCAGTTCATTAACTTCCCTTACCAAAGGCCAGCAGTCTGGGGGCCAGGGAGGCTGCGGCTCACACAAGTGTCGCTCTGTCTCATGCGGTCCACCGCAACGCCGCACGTACGAGAGCCGTCTTCTCGTCTATTGGTGTATTACCTCGTATTTCATATATTCTATTTATTTAGGTATGTTTTTTAGTTTGGGTGATCTTATATTTTAATTAAAATTTTAATAACCTAACTGCCTTAATTCCGCCAGCCCTTGGGCACACACCCAATCTACAGCAAAGGTCTTAGATGCCTTTCTTTAAACGTTTCGAGTTTCTATTTTTTTTGTAAGTAACTAAATACATAAATGCATTGGTACTAACAAATCGAATACTGAAACCAAAATTATCTTAAGATTTTTATACAATCTATATCTACATTTACAGTAGCTACATTACAACTTAAAGTAGGTCCACCATGAGAATTGTAACTGATTGACGTTGAAATTTCCCAGTAAAGCATATTTTATTTAGATTATTGGTAAAAAGTTAGCCGTAATGATTTGTAGGTAAATTCGTACAGACGACTAGAAAGTTTTATTATTCGATGGCCTTTTTGTACAATTCTTCGAATTACTTACACATTTTGGACTATATTCTACTTTCGTTTTTAACGGCTGTCTATTCGCATTTCTTACTATTGAGTTACCTTTCCGAGAAGTACCAAATCTGTCTAAAGAAACGTCTAGAAAATCTTTTTGAAAATCAATGTTATACAAACAGTGTGGAATAAGCTGTCGTACTCACAGACATTTAAAATAATATTAAGACAAATCAAAGAAAATCGTGAAAATCAAGTTTCATGGAAATCAGTCTATTCATTCTTGAGTAGATAAAAATGGTGTAACTAGACCAATTTTATAAAATTTTATAAATCGTAGATTTGACATAATAATATTGTCTATTCGACATACTAATCAGAATGTTACCAAAAGGGTATATCAATCCAAAAGAAGTGAAGAGTACATACATCTGCTATAAAGCTTTTTACTTGTAGTTTAGATATATATATAAGTACGCTTATACTGTGCGAGTATAATTATTATTGTAACGAAAAATTTCAATATCAATTAATTAAATCAACTCATTTTGATCTGAAACTTTTAAAACTGACTGTATACCAGATGTACTAACCACCCCTAGATGGATGGATAGATACACACTTTCGGAAACACCTTACATATAGTTTCTACTAAATTCATTATAATCAGTTCCCAAAACTTTATCTATATCAAGTAAGAGAGTATAATTAGTAGCGTACGTTTCGCGTGTCTCACCGACTGTGTGACTGCGGTATACAACTTATTGTAATGTTCGACATATTGTGTCTTGTGCTGAAACTTTACTGTTTGAGGTTGAATATTATTCGGTTATGTAAGATACAAGTTTTCAGTTATAATTATAACTGTATAATGTTCCGGGACATCTCACGCACGGTTATATGATCCCAAGCTAAAAGCATGTGCTATGGTGACCAGACAACTGATAAACATACCTATGTATTTATAAATAAATACTATAATAATATTGTACATAAATTACACCAAGATACAGAATAAATGATCGTGCTCATCACACAAATATATATTATATAGGGTATAGCAGTCAGGGTCACTAACCACTAGACCAACAGGCCCGTCTAAATTAATTAATAACTAGTCTTAAATGGATTTTATAGGGTATTTTTATTCAGTGCAAGTGTTTATTTTATTCATTGAAGTTGGTATACCGCAAACTACCTTAGATATTTTGCTTATGGGTTAGGTTAAAACATTGTAAGTTGTCACAGTTTGCCTAAATCTTGGGGCCCTAACTAGGAGTTATATTAAAGGGTTAAGTTTTCAGGAGATAACATAGAAAATAAAACGACAGCATATAATAAATACAGTCTATATTATTTGATCCACAGCCATTACCTAAGTTGTAAGATACTTAAAATCTTACAGTTTGTAGAAACACGATCACCACTTAAGTTAATTCATAAATTCAAACTAAGTCTTCAATAGTCATGTCAAGCACATAATTATAAATACTGTATGATTGTTAAGATACTATTTACAATACCAAATAATACACAATAAAAGCAAGTCAAATCAAATCACCTATTCAAATAAAGGTTTTAAAACATTTACCAATCTATAAAGAAAAAACACAAATTGTTAAGAACGAATTGAGTACACAAAATTGTATGCTAATAGTAGAGCAAAACTTAATCTTAATTTTAAATTTGGCAATATCGTCAGATTTTTTTTTCAATATACTCTTGTTTTTATTCAACTGACTTGAATTATGTAACTTATTTTATAATTTTTGGTTCTCTAAAACTGTTAGGGCGTTTCCTAATCATTTGTTTACTCGCACTTATGACGGCTTCATAAAAAGTATTCGTTTTTAATTGTGATTCGAACTTCTCACAATGCTCAAACAGTGTTGGGTAAATGTATTTTAATTCTGCATGATCCAATGTAGGGAACAAGTGATGTAGAGAGTGGTCCCCAAATCGAGTGATCGATTTAAAGTGATTGCCCGCGTAATCGATTCGCTCAACTATTGTGTCCAACTGGTGAAGACCCCAATCGATATTTTCGCTCCTGAAAAAGGAAACAAATCTGTCACTGACAAGCAAAACAAATACGTTCGACAGGTAATTAACCTATGTGCTTTATTGTGTAAAGCGTTTGTCACTGAATACAAAGACTAGTCAACTAATTTCAAAATTTCTCTATAAAAGAATTTGCTTTTATATTACAATAGTGACCTTTTCAATCAACGTTATTTAAGCCAGGGGCCCTAGTCTGCTATTTACACTCGGTTCAATGTCTTCATAGTGTCATGCCAGCAGATCCATTTTAGGAAAATTGGTATTCTACTAAATGTCAAAACGTCAAAATTGGCCATTGGGACGATTCGGTTCAATATTCAAAGACTATGACCAATCGTCAAATCGTATGACCAATCGTCCCAATGGCCAATTTTGGCGTTTTGACATTTAGTAGAATACCATATTTCCTAAAATGGATCTGCTGGCATGACACTATGAAGACACTGAACCGAGTGTAAATAGCAGACTTGGGCCCCTGTACGATAGACGTTGATAAATAGAATATTTATGATAATAAACATTTTCACTTTATACATTTCATCTTGTTGGATTTTCAGCTTGGCTGACCTTAATATCATTTTGAAAGAAATTCAGTGTTCACATAGTCTCTTAGAACTAATCAACTGGAAAGTTTGGTTGAATGCACTCGATCAATTATTTAAATCTAGATAGTATTAAAGTGTGAGACAATCGCTTTAATATGGATTTTGAAATTAGGGTTTATTTAAACCACAGGGCAGTAAAAGAGATTGTCTTTCACAAATGTTCTTCAAAGTTGAGTAGGTCTACAACTCGATAAATATGAAATGCTCGTGACTTCTCTATATGGGAAGAGGCCTGTGCCCAGCAGTGGTACGATTATAGGCTGGATTATTATTATATATTATTAGGAGTGTTAAAGTTATTTAGTGTTTTCTAACTACTAGCCTTTTCATTTATATTATTTATAATTGAAAGTTTAATGCACTATTTACTGCTTTGACGACTTTTTATGAAATAATGATTGAATGTGCGATGATAGTACCACTTCATGAAGTGGCTGTGAATATTGTTTGAATCACTAGTCATCGATGGATGAAATATTTCGTTCGCTTTGTGAGCTGTTGCAAATATGTGACAAAAAAGCACTTTGAATGCTTTTTCTGGTATGATCAAGTGGCAACGATTGGGAATATTTTCTAAAGAACCTTCTATAGAATAAACCTCTACCGGTAGCTAGTGGAAAAATTGAAAAAGTAGCGCAGAAACTATATAACTATGACCACTTCTATAAATCTGTCTAAAGTCCTCCTGTCCGAATGCTGGCTAGATCCACTACGGGTACGCGACCCCGGACTGCCCTAGCTGTTGCCGTCACATTCATTGTACCTCCGTGATGGTAGCATCCTATAACCCGTCCTACCTTGTTATCCTTTCCAACGTATCCTTTCCCAATTCCTTATCCCGCAGGAACGCACTGGATATTCATAAAAATAATTTAATTATCCAAAATGGCGGCGATGTGGTTCGCCACCCATCACGTCTCGTTTCTCGCGGGGGCGAAAAGTGGCCCACGGAGAGCCGCTTCGCTACTTTGAATGTAAGAGGAGGAATGCATAGAAAGGTGGATGAAGTAAGACAGATGATGGATGTTGAGACAAAAATTAAGAAAGGTATGCTGATGAGGTTTGGCTATGTCAAGAGAACGAATGAAGAACGATTGACGAATAAAGTGTATAAGGCGAGTGTGAATGAAAACATGCCAGGTCAAGAGTATCATAAACCGAACAGCATGTATGAAGGGAATAATGAAAGTGGATAAAGCGAAACAAGTGTGTAAGGATCGTAGCAAGTGGAAAGAAGTGGTCTCTGCCTACCCCTATAAGGGAAAAAGGCGTGATTATATGTATGTATGTATGTATGTACTTCTATAAATCTAGGATAACTCATTGTAAATTTTCTTTATTGATTTGTCAGTGTTTAGAACACGAAGTTCATTGTGTAGTTTATTGTAATAACGTGAAAGGTGCAGTTTGTGATCGTCGGAAACTTCGTCCGCTGTCCGGAAGGTGGCGTCGTTATAACTTCGATATCGAATCGCAGCTAAATGATATTAATTGATATTGCATTGATTTCAGCGCCTTGTGAGAGTAGTTGAACTTACGTAGGTAAAGCAGAAGAGGTGGTTTTTGGACTAAAGTTGATGTAAATAATATAATATGTAAAAAGATTTCGTCGGTTCAAATGGAAGTAAAAACAGGACAAAATGTCAAATGCGTTTAAAAATACATAATAAAAATCATTTGTCGGTGAAATAGGTGAACAGAATAATAAAGAAAAAAAGTCGAATATAAGTTTTTTTTTTCGGAAGTTGCGTTTCAATATTATTGAGTGTGTGAGTATGGTTATATTCTTAAATCAAGCAAGCAAAGTTGAAGTTATAATATATATTTCATAGTAAGATAGGCTGCCAGAATTCTAGACACAAACTCTGTCAGAGATTACCGCATGACAGCCGGGTCAATGGCTTAGTAGGCTTTCCAAGGTTTGCAAAAGGTGGAATAGCCTCACTATTTGTATAATATTAATAATTATAAATTACTTTTTGACAAATACTATCTAGTATTTATAGGTACTTCCTTTATTTAATCATCAAGGTCACAATTAAATTTTTTTATATTCTTTTGATATCTTGAAATATTTTAATGAGTTATGTTTAACTTATGATTTAATTCATTAGAACACAGGTTCATGTGGCCTATTTTTTTACGGTATAACACAGGTTTAGTTTTTGTCTGTCTCAAGGCCAACTGAATCCTACTACTCACGTTTGTCTGTCTCTACTTTATAGTCATGAAAAAACATTGTTACTAATGTAACAATGTTTTCAATAAAAAATATGTGAAAAAATATATCTCTTGTTAATACACAAGAGATATTTTTATCTCATATTTTTATAACTTACAACGTCGTTATTCAATACTAACTTTTGAGTAAATCAAAACACGTTTACTAGCGACAAAAATTGTGGGCGTTTTATACATATGTAGTTTGTCTAAAATACTAATCTTAACCATTATGAAGCCAAACTGAAAAGGGGGGGTGAAACCGCGGGGCACAGCTAGTCATTAATAACTTTGCTATCGTTGTGATTATTGCTTATTGCTCTATGGCCATAAACTAGTTCTAAACTGTAATGGTTCTATTAACTAGTGAACATTTAGGGACCAATCTGTATTTTATGGTCCCATGGCCATTTACTGAAGTATAATGGATGGTTTCAGTTGTGTGTTTCAGGGTAAAGAAATATACTGCAAACGTGATTTTCAGGACATACGCGTAGGCCGTACTGTCTTCAAAGTTATCTGTTTGTTTATATAAATTATTCCTTGCTGCTGGACAAAAGTAAAATAAATAAACAAGAAACAGATTTTAAGTAATCAGCTATTAGCGGCGCAACTTACTGAATTTTAGTAGCCGTTTCAAGTTGACTTTTATTTGTCCATATACCTAGGTCATATTATAGTGATTGTAGGCTTTTACGAACTTCTCAAAGTAAAATTTTGTAAGTTCATTCCACGGCCAGTCAAAAAAATTACAAAATAAAATTGCAAAGTTTCTTACCTCGGAACATCACCCTCAAAGAAATTCCTGTGACTATGGTGACCTGCTGTCAGACCAAAGATAACGAAGAAGAAGCTCGCTGGTATCATGGTCACGAGCCATAGAGCAATAGTCCAGGGCAGAGACAATCCCCCAGCGAAGTACATCCAGGCTGGCAGGGCGAAGGGGATCAGGTTCTTCCAGGTTAAGGACTTGCCTTCATGCTGGAGGGCACATAAGGCTATACTGGAAATAAAAATATATTGTTGATGAGCATTTGGTTTAAATTTCTATTTATTTTACAATAATTACACACAGGGGTTTCAACTAAACGGTAAAGGAACTATTTATTCTAGGTGATTTAGGGACTTGTTATAGCAGAGAAGGATGCATTACATTGTAGTTTAATATAAAATTGTACCCTACGAATATATAAAAAAATGCGAGCGACTATTTAATTTGCCAATCTATTTTTTAAAACGTTTTCTTACAATTGCATGATTCTTTACTGTATATTATATCTATACGATGGACGATCGACGAGTAAACAGTTATGCTTCGCTGATTCATTAAATGATTACACCTGTATTTACGTTAGCTTCGCTTCAACAACTGGCCTATACGTGTAAATGACAGCAACTTAATTATCGTGTCGCAAACTCGTCATGAAAATACATTTCATTTTGGATTGGTCCCTTCGACAAGGAGGCAATTATACCCCATGTGTATTGTATACAGACCAAAACTTATCCCATTTTCAGCGAATAATATTAAAGCCAGCTCAATTGTATACGTGTATATGTCGCAGTCAGATCCCCAAACCGGTGAAAAGTACATTCAGTTGGCAATTAGTCAAAAGTAGGTTTGATTGCAGAGGTTGTTCAATAGTGCTTTCGACTGAAAATCATTGGGTAATAGAGCTTGTTAGAAGTAGTGTTGACTTACACTTTTATTTACAATAACCTTTATCGCTAGATAGCTACTAAATTTTTTTACTTGTTTGAATCATTACTTCGTATAATTAAGAGTACTCCGAAACTGATAGATTAGGTTTTAAGGCAACAAAAAAAGGCCTCCATTATCGTTTTGATGTTCGGCTACTCCAGACCCCAAAAATAAATTTTCTAGTTAAAACTACTTTTAACTGGTAAAGAGTCTTCACTGTAACATGATATATAATAAATACAATAAAAAAACAAGTTAACATGATAATCCTGCCGACCAGCAATATCTACGACTTTGTTAAAATTTCGCATTGTTAACAATCTCATTTGTTATTTGAGTGAAATGTTTCGGAAACCTGTGTTATGAGTACAAAAGTTGTTTGTTTGAATAAACGAATACTTTTTAAACGAATCGCTTTTGTTTAATCAGCGTTATTTAAATTTACATATAATCACGCCTGTTTCCCGTAGGGGTAGGCAGAGACTACTTCTTTCCACTTGCTACGATCCTTACATACTTGTTTCGCTTCAACCACTGTCATAATTCCCTTCATACATGCTCTTCGGTTTAGGGTACTCTTGACCTGGCCTTTTTCCAAGACGTCTCCTATTTGGTCTAGAAACGTCCGCGAGGTCTACCCCTTCCAACACTTTCATTCACACTCGCCTTATACACTTTCTTATTTAAATTTGTATGGAGTTATTTAGAAAGATTCGGTGTTCATGGAATTAGTTCCTTTTTATGTCCTTCCGAGGATTTTAAAAATTAATTTCGGTGTTTTATTTTGCGAAATAACAGTTTATTATAGAACGATTAATGGAATTATAAAGATTAGATAAGTAAAACCATGTAAGGTAGTGTGATGGAGATAATCTATCACTGATGTTAGGTTTTAATTCTTTACACTTATTTGACTTCAAGTGTTGTATATATTAGTTATTTTTAAATTTATCTCTTCAAACCTATACTCTATACTTCACCTAAGTTTACCCAAGTCGTATCTTAAATCTAGAGTTACCTAATTAATAGTAATCTTTATAATGAATAATTTATATGTCTGTTATTCGAGACTTTAACCTCCAAAATAGTCAGAACTGCATCTTGAAGGTCACTTCCGTCTTTTATAATTATTAAATATTATCTAACAGTAATCTTAAAAATAATTATTTGTCTTTATTGTGTTTGAAATGGAGATCAGTAATATTTTAGTGACTGTTAATAGGTGTAGGAGTATTTTTAGTATATTGCCACTTTATCATTTTCTTTTTTTATCCATAGTTTAACCTACTGAGCAAAGGGCGAAGTCATCAAAAATGTACAATTTGATCTTTGATCAGTGTGACGTCACGGTTGACCTCTTGCGTGACAACGAATGCAGTTATTATGTACTGTGTCACACGAAACTTAAGCCACTTTCAGTGTTGACTTTCTACAAAATAAAAACATGACACAGACATGTCGTACTTTGGGAGTAGCTTATAGTGGGTTACGTTTTTAAGTGGGGTAAATAATAAGTTATTCTTTAGAAGTTTATACTAGGTTACACTGTTAAGATAAATATATAATAGTGTGTAGTAGAATATATAAAACTGTCTAATGAGTAACGAAAAAAGCGTGTGGATACACCAATTTTTTGGTATTCATAAAAAATGTGCTTAATAATGAGTACGTAAGTATTGGTTATTTTAAAATTCACCAAAGGAATTAATTAAAAATAAGTAAAATACGGTACATAGAAAAACAATACTCACTTCTGAAACAACAAGACCAACAGTGAGGTAGCGTATATAACCGGGTAATAGAAGGCCCCCATCTGCGCCCAGATGGGCTTGTTCTTATCCGGGAGGAACTGCAGGAATGGCTCCAGCATGCTTAGCTCTATGTCCTGGGCAGTGTTCGTGTGTAGGTGGTGCGACATGGCGTGCGAGATCCGCCAGTCACTGGAAAAAACAAGTTTCATTTCGTTAATACAAGTACTTTTAAAGAACTGGTAAAATGTATGGTAGACTATTCGTGATCAAAAGGCTGGTTTGTTCCTTGCACAGAGAATCGGAATAGCTATTTAACGTGGCAATGCTGCCAGCCCGGCCCCAGGGCACGTTTCCCGCCATTGACAAGGATGACGATGAGTTTTTTGACGCGTTTTAGTTTTATTTATTTATATAAGATTTAATTTTAGTATAGTTGTAAGTTTTTGGTCTTGTATTAGATTTAAGTATTGAATTGTTAATAAATACAGATTAATAGATATAGAATACATGTTAATACTTTTTTTGTCATATGCTGGATGCGAGAAGCCGATGATAGAACTTAGTGGTGTGCAATTGTAGAGGCCTATGTCCAGCAGTGGACTGCTACAGGCTGATGATGATAATGATATCACGTTTTTAAGTAAACTTTGTATATCATCATTCAAATATTGTCAGTGAAATTTGTCGACGATAGAGAGCGTGATATTTTGGATATAAATAAACATATTTACCATAAATTATCAATAAGTTAAGCCTCTTAAACGACTTTGTTAACTATTAATAGAATATATTGCTATTTACAGTATTATAATCTTGTGTCACGGAATGTTACTACATTGAGTTCAAACTTCAAACTTATTTACATTCAAAGTGATGTATTATTAATTTAACATGTTTTATCCTATTCATCACACTTAAAAGGTTTGGGTTGAAAAATATACAAATGAATAAACTTCAATTAAAAAAAAAAAGGTTTTAATAATATGCCCGATTTTTATTGAATGAGAAGAGGCCTGTGCCCAGCAGTGGGTCGTTTAGGTACAGGCCAGTTTTATTCTTAAAGTTAAGCTAATTTTGTTTCTTTTTTAGAATTCTTATAGTAATACCTACTGTCAATATTTCCTTTAATTAATAATCCTTTACACAGCAAAATCCAATCTTGTATCAAAGCAATTTGGGAGCTGGTAAAGTTTTCATCAGTATAACTTAGGTTAGTACATAGCTCGCAATATCCGGAAAGTGCGGTCAAACTTCATGTTGAATTGCCTTCAGCAATATTTGAGAAAATACGTAATAATCTTCGAATAATAAATAATATAGTTCAATATTACTTGCAGAGGGACTCGTGGCTAAGCGCAAGCCGTACGGTTAATACAGGTTAAGCTGAGTTCGCCGCGGTTGGTCCGTAGATGGGTGACTATTTTTACCATACCGAGACTACGCCGTATTTTGGAAAGCACGTTAAGCCGCCACATTGCATAAATATTTAAATTACACATCATCTACTTCAAAACCAAGTTTAAACATTAATCAGCACAATTTATTTTTTTATGTGTCGTGTTTTTAAGAAAGACCTTTGCTCTACCGATTGACGTAGTAAGAATTCTTAATTTCGACAAAAAGTAAATTGAATCAGGTGGAAAAACCAATGGTACCCAAACAGCCTCATTAACCAAAACCCCATGATGACTACTGGGTTATGCTGTGGAAATTTACAAAAATAAACAACAACAGTTTAATAACCAAAATTGTCCCACAGCAGTTCAAAGACCTCACAGTTATTTTTATTTTAGAAACACATTGAATATATTTTTTTGAATTTCCTATTATTTATTATTATCTAGATTATTTTTCTTTTAAGTCTCCTAGTTTCGCAGTTAGTTTTTTTTTCGGTAGATATATTATACATATATTTCTTCCCGTTCCGTAATGCGAGGAAAAAATTAAAAGGAACATTTTCGATACATATGTTTTTTTTTTACAAATCTCTAACAATACCTCGTTAACACGCATGCGCTGTTACCGATTTATAATGTAGTAAGGTCAATAGCTCAAGTCCAAGGTCACACGTCGTTAGTCTACAAATAACAATCATTTCCCTTACTCATGTAAGTTTGTTCATAATCTTAATAAAATATAATATTATCGTTTTAAATAAATTTTCATCATCCTTGCCCTGGTCCCAAAAATTTGGGTCCAGACCATTTTCGAAGTTGGCTTCCATTAATCTCTACAAAATAAGATAAAATAATCAATGAAGAGAAAAACTCACCTATAAGACAATCCTCCCAAATTAAATAAATACATCCTCCAATTATCTCCTCGGTGGAAATAATTATGTGCGCAAATGATCAGGGAACTCAGTACGAAGCTATTTAGGACAGTCAGTGAAGCTCCAAGCAAAAAACTTTGCGTCCAAGCCCAGCAGCTGACAGGGCTTAGTACTAGCAAACTTAATAATAGCGCATCTGAAATAAAATCGCTCTTCTTTCTAATGTCTTTAGGTACATTATTGATTGCACCCATGACTTTCAGTTTTAGCGTCTTGTAGAAACCATCCTCTTTGAATGTAAAGGGGTGATTTTTCGGTTGTGTAGCTTTTCTGATGTAGTATTTTGGGAGAAGAGTTTCTGCAATGCCTTTGAGGTGATGTGTCTCGAAGGCCACTGTTATGTCTGTGCCCTGAAAAAAATAAGATCAGAATTAGTATGATCAATGGAAGAATCAAGTGTTCCGTATTCTTGCTATCTCTACTGCATTTTAAAACAATTTTAATAGTAAAATGAATCATGATGGTAATGTCGATGAATATGTCAGCGTTTTTCGATCTTGCCTCTAGATTTGGAGATGATAAGACGGAATAGAAGAATAAGTGCATACTAAGTCTATAGTAGGTTTATGCATTGCACTTTTTCTGTGAACCGGGTACAAAACACTAGTGAAAGAACTTAGACATAGTAAATGAAAAGAAACAAGTGTGTAAGGATCGTAGCAAGTGGAAAGAAGTGGTCTCTGCCTACCCTTACGGGAAACAGGCGTGATTATATGTATGTATGTATGTATGTTAATGGAAAGTGGTGCAATTTGAACCGTCTAAAATTGAGTATATTCCTTGACCGTTAAGATTAATACTCTTTACTTCCTGATCCAATGACACTTCATTGCAAGAGCTGATTACACTTAATTGGAACCTCCTTACTCTAAGATTGGAACTCATGAATCAAATATAACTTTCTAAAGTCGCTCCCATGTCGTAGTATAATTATGAATTATATTAAATTTAATCATGGCGTGATTTATTGCATAGTTATGACGTCCAGACCTAATGACGGAGAAGCTTATTGATCGTGGACCATGACGTATCGTCATCTTTAATTAATGTATTGCGAACCATTGCGTTGTTATGTAACTAGTTGGAAAATGTGTTCCATTTGTGGTACATAAGATGGAAGTATATAGGAAAATTTAAATGTTTGCTGGAATGGTCTCAGAGGGGATAGATGTGTTGGTCGTTTATATCTCGGACAAATTAATAACAGATGTAGGACTGTAGGTATACCATCACAAAAAGGATTTTTAAATCCATCTCCTTTACCCAATATATCGCGTAGTTAACATACGTCTAATTGAGAAACTTCTCTATTTGTAGTCTCATAATATTGCTGAAATACGACTGTTTCTGTACTGGAGATAGAATACAGCCAAATTGAAAAATCTTATTATACAGATCACCATGACTGTGTCGTTTTCTAACTATATTGACATACCAGCGTTTGTTAATCATAAATTAATTAGTTAAATTAAAAAACAATTACGTTAATTACATAATCATAGGGCTAAAGGTTAGCAAGTAAGCACATAGATGTTAAAAGACACAAAAATATATTTTCAAGAATATTTTCATTCTTCATCTGATATTTGTATTTGCCTATTTACAGGGCACTGATAGAAGTTTTCCTTAGATCATATTTCTTCAGATGTTAATTTAATTCAACACGATTCAGCTGTCAAATTATACCTGTCTATTTAATTTGAATATAGCTACAATGACTTTTAATATTGGACAAAGTAATTGAGTGATTTGCGTATATTTCTTCTGACTGTCTCTATGATATCCATATAATGTCTGCGTGAAAAACGCGCTTATATACAGGCGGAATGGCATACGCAGTTTTGCTTCAACAAAATATTGGAATGATTTGCTTATATTTTTTTCTGGCTGACCAAATGACATGACCATATGGCATGAAAAACTAGAGGGGGAATGTGAAACATAGTTGTTCAAGGAATCATTTTTAGTGTAGCAGTATTTTGAGCCAAGAGTCTAAATCCACGAAATTCTTCAACCAGAAAATATTCTAAAGCTGTATTCATGTAGAAAACGTATTCCCAAGAGACTTCTAGGCGAGGGTTAAAGTTTTATCGGTTGAACATGTCCTGGACAACTATAAACAGAACTATGTCAAGTGACAGTCTCCAGACGATGTATGTAAGTTTGCAGTTCAAACATGTTTGCACTATATCCGTATACGGCTTTAAAAGTTGTTGGCTTTTTATTTTTAAATCTTAAATGGCATCTGTGAATATTGTTTTGTTGGCAGCAACGGACCTTTAAGGGACCGGTATTTTAATATTTCCGCATTTTATTTCTATTTTTTGTTGTTGTTTGAAGCAGTAGTAACGGTCAAAAAGCAAAGTAATTTTTGGTGTTGAGAATAGATAGTAAATGATAATTTAAATGACTGTGTATAATGTAATAAAATGATATTTTAAGATCCTTAAAGTTTTCTTAACCTGGTGATTTTTATAGCAGAGGTCTGAAAAATAATGGCTACTAAAGCCAAAACGTAATTATGATAAGCCAAGGCTAGCAAAAATAATGCAATTAAGAATTAAAACATAACTAAGTACTAATTTTAAAGTCATTCATAATTAAAATGCAATTCAACATTACATTTTAAGTTGTTCCGGTTCTATTTTGATTCTCAAAATATTTAATACAACGCATTTAAGCATAAGAGTGCATATACACAGATTCTGTAGACCACTGAATTAGTCAAAATTAATCGCCACTTCAAAACCAAGTAGACCGCAGAGATTTTCCTCGACACATCTTGACATGATTCCGCGTCTAAGTACGTACTTAGTCTATCAGTCCTGCGGTTGACTGAATCACTTTGTAGATTACCATCTTGTCGGTCTGCGGTCGCAGGTGACATTCCTAGGACCTGTCCGCATGTCGCGGTAAGTCAATGACAGGTTGAGAGGGGTTTATTTGGATTCTGATTTTTTAAGGTTGCTCTAGTGTTAGATAGCTAAACAATAATATTTAGCAGTCTAAAGCAAACTACCTGTAAAGGTAATTGTTGTTTTTTTTTTGTCAAAAGTAATTATTTAAAATGCAATATTATTTTACTTGAATTAAGTTAACATGTAGCACTCTTTGAAAGTCAATCACATTCCTACACAGTACTTCAAATCGCCCACCCTTTATATCATCATCTTATTAGAAAAAAAAATATTATTCTTGGATATTAAAGAAACGTTTTTCTGCCTAACTATTCACGTTGCAGTATTACATTTTTGAGTTTATATGCATTGTGTAAATGAGGATAATTGCGAGGTCAAGTAATAGTTAACTTTAGAGTTAAGGACGTTGCAAATAAAGTGCAATTTTAAGGAAACGAGTTGTTCGAGTTAATGAAACTTGATAAGGTTAACAATTTAAGATATACCAACAAAAAGTTAAATTGTAACATTAGTTATTTTCCTAATTAAGGCTTCCCATGTGCAATTTTATCGTTAATATTACCTGTTTAAACAATGGCCATATTATTACATCCTTTTAGAAAAATGAAGTTATTGCAAAAACCCAATTAATAATTATATACACAATTGATTTAAATTGCTACTTAAGTTAGTAGAAACAGGGGAACAATTGCTGTTCATCACAATGTAAGGAACATTTCAATCTGAAAAACTTGTTTTTTTTTTGTATGTAAATTAAAATATCTAACCAAAATTCGAATTTCCGCCCCCATAATATTGTTATCATTTCAAAATAATCAAACTGAAACAACATTACACCTGCAACCTCCCTAAGGGAAACCATTACGAGTTCTCACAGTCGTATTGAATTGTTCACTCGCAATTCACTAATTACAGTATCACAATATCAGGCTGTAATCAAAAGCCGTATTGCCGTTTATCGAATTGGAACCGAACAATTTTCCTTATTCAATCAAAGGGAAAAATCATTCATTTTTGTCAGGTAATCAAACTTCAGGGAAGCGTATCATATGCATCCTTTGATTAATATAGCTTTTGTGTTATTTTCACTGGTAGCATTGGGGTTTTTTTAATAAATAATAATTCCAGCCTATAAACGTCCCACTGCTGGGCACAGGCCTCTTCCCATATAGAGAAGGCATTTTCAATTTTGGAATTTGTTTGTGCGATTTCAGATCCCAATTTTGGAATCCAGGTTTCCTCACGATGTTTTCCTTCACCGCTTGTCAGAAATGCATCTGAATACTGAAGAAAGTACATGTAACTTGGACATTGGTACTTGTCCAGAACCTGCAACCTCGTGCAAACACGTCCGTTGAACCGCTAGGAAACCACGACATCAAGGGTTTTATTTGATCATTAAAAATATACAATTAAAAATTCATATAATGTAATTAATCCTCTGCTTAACCCTTCGGGGATACAGGCGTGATGATATGTTATATAGTGTAATCTGACGTCAATATTTAAATCTCCATACTAATGTGCGGTTGCCCTAAGTCGCGTGCGTCATGTTACTTTAAGAGCTCATAACTTTTATTATATATAGTCTATATTTAATTGATCCTTTTTATTAAATTGATGGTAGTCAAATACCCAATTAAAATGATTGCTTGTGTTATAGAAGCTCCATTATTTTATTTTCTGAAATTCTTGAGTGGGATCTTATTACTACAAAATAAGAATAAATACACGAAAAATTACATTTAAATTATTTTTGTATAAAAACTACACAATACCGTGAGAATCCGTGACGATAAAAAACCTTAAAATAAAACCAAACTGAGTTTATCCTAACAAATAAAAAAAAAATATCTTGACGTGTTTATTCAAAGTGCATCACCCTTACCCATCCCATATGTATCTCAAAACCGAATATCAAAATATCAACCCACCTTAGTGACAGCCAACCAGTCAGATCCGCCCGGATGTATCGATATGAACTCCGTCAGATCATATAATCCGTCGTGAATCCGCCACAGATCTTCGGCGCCATCTTGGGATCGCTTGCCCTTTAGCCATAGTTCAGCTGTCTTTGGCGCTGTGTCTCTATGTATCGGGTATTCCAGTTGCGGGAAGCTAATCTGACGTCTGTCAGCGTCCGGCGCCATTTTGTTTTACTGAGGAAGGAAATAATACCAAAATGAATAATTTTCTCCACATAAGTGTAAATAATTTTGATGAAATTTAAGAGACCACTTCTGAGAAATGCTTTTTTTTATGACAAAAGAATTAGTTATTATAAACGATGTCCGATTGTTCGAGTATCACGTAACAAACATACAAAAAAAATCGGTTAAAAATGCTTGAATATTTTATATATTTAATACATAGGGCTACAAGTCAGTGAAGATACTGAAAAATTAATATGCATCTTATTGTTTGCGACGTAAACTCGCCGTAATTGTAAAAGACTGATGATGTCAAATAATACTGGCTGAAAATGTTTATTCAAAAATTCATGTACGGTAGACAACACTTCAGTTGCAGAATAACGAAAATGAATCACTGCTGACGTACATTCACTTTAAGAATATAATATTATTCAAGGTGGACTTAATACAAGTGCAATTTCCGCCACTTTTAGTTACAAAAAGTATGTTGAAGCTGGTACAAAAAGTAACAAACAAAACATACTTTTGTCGATGGGTAGAAGTTGCATATTGGCATCGTTTTTCTTTGTTCCTTTAAATTCAAAGAAATTAAGATCCTACAGTTAAAAATATTTGCAAATAAAAATCTCAATTCTTTAAAAAAAATCGTTTGTTCACTTTGTACGCGTATTGTAAACGACAGTTTTTTGGTTATCTATAAAAGTTTTTCTGGAAAGTATCCCCTTTCGTACTTACAGTACGATGCAAACTTAATGGCGGCTCTGAACACGAGGCGAGTCGCTGCGCAGTAACAAACTTATGCGCCAACTTCAGAGCCGCCATTAAGTTTGAATCCAACCATACTTACTTATGTGAAGAGTACTTTTCATCGGCTTTCATTAAATACATAATTGTTATTTTTGTTTGTGCGATAATGAACGATTAAATAATTTCATATCAATGTTATCTCTTGCTTCAGATAATAATATACGAGTATATAAGTATTTTTATAATCGCGTCTTTGAATATTCATGCCCGCTGGAGATTTCATGCAAAAGGTAATGAATAGTGAAGATATACTATATTATTATTATAAAATATTAGCGTTAACAGCATTTTTAATAAATAACGATTGAGATCTATTTAATTATTTCAATTAATATAATGCTACGTATCTAGCTATTTTCATTGAAGAAATTTTGAGTTTATATTTAGGGTGAGTAAAAATGTGGTTAACCACTTCTGACACAATTTCCTTGTTACAGTCTATAACAAGGGAACTTACTGATATTTTGCTAAAGTGACGCGACATGCTTTCATTTTTATCGATAAATTGTTAAAGTTTTTGTTCCTGTTTTTAGTTTCCTTATGAAATCCTTACTAATACTTATTATAAATGTGAAAGTTTGTGAGAATGGATGTGTGGATGTTTGTTACTCTTTCACGCAAAAACTACTGAATGTATTTTAATGAAACTTTACAATAATGTAGCTGATAAATCGGAATAACACATAAGCTATAATTTATAAAGATAGTGTATGAATTGTCATGCACGCGGGTGAAACCGCGGGACACAGCTAGTTATTTTATGAACCGTTTATAAAGACACCTGTCATCTATAAAAAATATTTTTAGATTTCATTTAACATCCCTAATAATTGTAGTACCTAGTGGATGTTTTATCAACTTTTAATTTTAATTCGTAATTAGGTATCAAAATTGTCCACTAAAAACTTGGATCTGAATTTATTTTAAATCGAAATGCTTATTTAAATGCATTCAGCTAGTTTTAATTATAAGCGTATTTTTTTAGGTTTCAACGCAAACTTCGCATCATACAATAGTGTTTTTTTATACTATAGAATTATAATTTTCCTTTAAAATGATATCTGCAAAAGATAATCACATAGTTACTGTAATTTTAAGGTAGCGTCTATTTTTGTTCGTTCTCAGTTTTTTTCTGTAGATTCCATGACGCATTTGGTTTTTTCTTCGGTCAAGAACCAGTTCTTAACGAGACTTGATTGATAAAAATAAAATACAATTATGCTTAAAATAGATTTATACATAAGTAGATTGCTTTATTATTTGTTTCAATTATAGTATCTTAAAAACTATTGTAGGTATTTAAAATATATTGGTGGTTTGTACAAATCGAATGTCGAAATCGAGTGTTTATAATTAGATAAACTTGAAAAATATGTTCATTCATAAAAATAATGCATCTGCATTGAGATTATTATTTAATGATAATTGATCACACATGGGTAAATGTTAAAGGAGGCGGTTTTGCATGTAATCATATATGGAATATATGGGACCACCTTGGAGGTTTATATTGATAGCAATAAGCAATAATATTCTACAATCGGTCCACAATTGCCGGACCTATGGCATAGGAAACAAACCGTTGAATTAAGAATCATAACACGGAGTCGAATAAATATTTCATATTTAATTGACCAACATTTACATCAAATTATTAAAATGTAAACATTTTTTTGTACCTACATTGTTTTCTTTTACTATGTCTATTGATTCGCCTCATTGGTCTTGAGGTCATCTTAGTTTAGGCGTTAGGCCTTGCAAGCGATTTCTACTTTTTGATACTTGGATTTCACTCAGAAATTGATAGGTGACACCAAGATTTATGCTTGATACCAATACCTCTTACAAAACAAATGCTTGTTAATTGTATTAGGATTTCACTATATTTTTTTTACCACCGATGAATATCTTAGAATCGATGAAAAAGTTTGTCTATATTTATTAAAAGCCTCATTCGTTGCTTGAAGTATTGTCCATTTGAAGAAGGTTATTTTAATGTAATTGGGCTAATGAAGTACATACATACATATAATCACGCCTGTTTCCCGTAGGGGTAGGCAGAGACCACTTCTTTCCACTTGCTACGATACTAACATACTTGTTTCGCTTCATCGACTGTCATAATTCCCTTCATACATGCTCTGAAGTAATGATGCATAATAACACCAATTTTTTTAATCATTATCTATTTCAGCATAGTATTGATCATTACTTTAAAAAACTGTCGTCAACATCTACTAGTCAAATACATTTATAACCTGCTCATTAAAACTTAAAGACTAAATTTTTTAACTTTTGCTATTTATTAAACGTATTTGAATAGTGTTTTTATTTGCCTGTGCAATCCCACACTATACTAATTAAATATATTTAATGTAATACCAAGGATTTTGTGTCCGTCAAACAATATTCGTATTATGTTAATTTACTTTGAGTTCTTGACAAAAAATAGTAACTGCAAATAATTTAACGGACATGAATGGCTTGTGTTATGTGTGAATTTCTTCTAAACTACGCGATTAATATAAATGAGTATTTATGTTATATAGCATATAATAAAAAAACCAAATCCCAAAGTTGTGGGTACAATAACTACTAAGTTAACAATTAGCAAGTCCTCCTTGTTATTTAACGAAAAATATGATGATTATATAGGTATCAATCTTTTAAATTTTTATCTATTTACCATAAATTTTGTCGACAATACCGTTAAATAAATAACTAAAGTATCAGCAAAACTAACCGGTAATTGCTAATTTATTCAAAATTTAAGCGTCACCGAAGAAAGGAAAAGCCAAAAAGCTGTTTACAAAATTTATATTATTTGTTTTTGGACGCATCGTATTTGAAATGTAACAATTTGATGGTTGTTCTGTTTCGTGTTTGGCTTATTTCAAAACTATTTTTGTTTGTTGGTTACATACATAATATGGTTAATCAATCAGGCTAACTAAACTATATTATTATGATTGGGTTTTTACCTGGACATGCGTATTTCTTTGTATGCGTATGTTTTTATTAGCTCATCAACGGACTAGTACATAGTAATTGACGCTTTTGTTTCTTTTTGTCCTCTTTCTTGTTGCTAACACTTTTTGTGGGCATACCCATTTTGACAAGACCGACCATTGTCTCCTATTGTTCAGATAAATGTTACGTTAAATTTAGGTTTACCCATAACTATGTTATACACCTATTCGTTAAATCCTTCTCTGGTAAGACAATGTTAAAGATTGCGGTTGATTACTCTGAATAAATTATTCTATTAAGTCTGATCTATTTAACTAGCTAGGTAAATGTTGATGTGGTCAGACCAAATAAGTAAAACATCTTTTAATACAGGTGCGATCTCATAATTATGCAAATTAAAGACTTGCAGTATTTGCACTTGCACATTGCGCTGTAGGTGTGTGAACATGGTCATACAATACAGGAAAACACTAAGGTTAAGCTGGCAAAACTTCAAAAGTAAATATCGTCAAAAATCATCGCTAAGAAAACTAAGCAACTTAAAAATCAAAATGTTTTAATTTCTTATAAACCAAAAAAAAAGGCGCTCAAGAACATTACGTTAACTCTACTGATTCTAGTTGCTTGGTTCCAAAGTGTCTTTCCTATGGAGAAGAGCCGGCAAGAAACTCCATAGGTTACTCTTTTAAAAATAAAATTATTGCAATTATTGGTTAACAACTTTAGTTGCATCAATTATAACGAGGAGGCTCGAGGGTCAATTGATAAACAAAGTATATATGGATCAAATTTTAATAGAAAAACAATTCATTGTTGGCAAGAGATAAACACTTCTTATTCCCAGACTCATGGCTTTGACGAAGCTCTCTTACGCACTAGCGGTAAACCGCGCGGTCCAGTTTAATATGCAATCGCTTGGCGGTTAAGTGCGTACAATCACAAGCGCTTGCATATTAAACTGAAAATGAGGCTAATCGCGCGCTTAGCCGCCCCGCGGTTAACCGCTAGTGCGTAGTAAGAGGGCTAAGAACTGCCTTGATTTGTGACCATTATACTTAAGACATTTACCTATAATAGTTGAAGTTCATGTATTCATATTCTGATTCTAAATGAAATATAGGGTAAATGTTTTAATTAAATAAATT
This sequence comes from Autographa gamma, assembly GCA_905146925.1. Classification (NCBI taxonomy): domain Eukaryota; kingdom Metazoa; phylum Arthropoda; class Insecta; order Lepidoptera; family Noctuidae; genus Autographa; species Autographa gamma. The sequence continues at coordinate 10,171,471 of LR989857.1, forward strand.
ACTAAATAATTAGAGTATCACATTTTAAGTAGGTCTCCAAGGCTAAATCGATTTTTCGGAATTGAAAGTAAATATTATATGTCATTATACAAAGTATTATCCGTTAAATCATTCAATCATAATCCTATGTAACCAAACCATTTATATAAACCGACCGGCTCTATAAAACACGTTAAATGTAATTACCGCGTTAACTACATAGGTACTAACAATACTTAGATTCTAAGTAAATTGCACTGCAATTACATATCTTGTATCTTCAAGAACTCCATTTTATAATGCAATCAAGGCTACAATACATACAGGGAAAAACAGTTCTTACATAAAACCAAATTATTGCCTAATTATTATGTGTAAAAAAAACGTACATTACTTTAAATAGACAAATCATTTTACAATAAAAGGTTCATTAGGGATGCACATAGTAATTAAGATAACCTTGAGTACCCTAAATAAATTAAAAATTAATAATCGTCATCATTATCGTCATTATTGCCAAAGGCCCTTTTGCTTTACTAACCGAGATATTAAGAATACATACACACAATTTAAATTACATTCTAAATTCAAGCATTGTTTACAAAACGAATAAATAGAGCACCGATAAAATAATGATAACAGGCAATCAAGAATTCTAATTTAAAATTAGAACGATAAAAAAAATAACAAACCTTTTTAAATCCAACTGCTTCGTTCTATTCACAGATTTAATAATAAACACTTGTTTGGTTACTAATTAATAATTAAAAAGAAGTGTGTAATGCGACCGCCAAGTGGCTTCGTTTGGCCATGACTGAGGGTCTGCGCGCACGCAGCTCGCTGATTGGTTGGTATCGTGATACGGTATAATACACTTTTTACGATACGCTATTATTTTGCGATTGTTGAGCATTTGCATTGTTTGTTTGTGCAGCGAAGTGTTTATAATGTAATAGGAGCACTTAGCTAGGGACTATTAACATCGATTTTTTTTTTGTTTTCGTATATTTGTCTAATATGGTGTTATGGTACAAAGATGCTTATGAAAATTCATATTTCAAATATTTATGTTTATTTTAAATAAAACTAAAAAAAAACGCATTTATACTCAAAAGGACACTGTCCGATTTTCATTAAGGTAATTTAAAGTTAGGACATTAATTTGTATTTATCAAGATTAAAACAGGTTTATTAAACTCTACAAATATAAATAAGCTGCCAACCAAGACATTTTAATGTCGTGACTAAAGCCATCTCTTAATATTAAAGAGAAAGTAACCCACCATCAGATTACAACCTCAAAAACATAATATTCTTTACAAAGTCGGTCATTCAACTGTCGAAAGTATTCCCATACATACACAATGGAAGAAAAAGCAAAATAAATATTATATCAATAATAGCTATTTATATATTAACCACAAAAAATAATAAAACGGCGATATTTTTTTTTTGTAAAATAATTCGAATTATTTTTGTAAGACGTTTTCTCTTTTCATTTAGTCTCCCAAATACATAATTTAACAATAAACAATTGTATAAATTAGTTATCTTAAATTAAAAAATGATAGTCAAATACATAATTTAGCAATAAACCTACAATCAAAAGTACTTACCGATAGAACTTACCTCAATCTAGTTTAACATCGACGAAAAAATTTACACTTAAATAACTAAATAAATACACGACAAAATTATATAACACAACTCCAATATATTCACTAGCATTGAAACTATTTTTAATATTATGTATAAATCTATTTTAATTTACATTTAATATAACCTTAGAATATAATTTAATCTCTAACTGGTCTGCAAATTTAGGGGACCTTAATAAATATAAGTGGCCTTGTGGTGCTAAGCGCGACTGCTACGCTAGAGGTCTTGGGTTCGAAACCCGAGACGACCACGGTGTTATTGGGTTTTTCTATGAAATTCTCAGTTACAGGTCGGAGTTTGGATTTGTGCCCGGTAAGTGGCAATAGGCTCGCCCCCTATTACATGGGACCTAAACATATCGGCGAACTGTGGGTGTACATTGGTACACCTCAGCCTACCCCTTCGGGGATACAAGCGTGATGATATGTTATGTTATGTTAATAAATATAGTGTCACTCGTGTTTTGAATTAATAGTAATACAAAATGGAGGTGTATTTCTGAAACGTAAAATGTTTCCATTTATTAAAACAGTATTAAAGTTTCCCTTAATTAGTGGCAGTGAAATTAAATCGCCAGAGAAGTGCACATTTATACCTCAAATGTAAATTAAAACCATTTCTACAGTAAAAAGGACCATGTTGATTCAAGTAGAGACGTATTTAGAATACACTTTGAATCTGTTAGCAATGAAAAACAATAAAATCTATGCAATAGAATCGTAGAAAAGCAGGAGTCGTCAAATAAAATTTAAAGAAGATTTTAACCTCCTTTTAAAAATGTAATAACCTTAATCAACAATTTAATTTATTAATTAGAGTGTAGTTTAATACTGCAAAGCATTTTGCAATACACATTTTCATCATCAAGCATAACCAAGGTAGGAAGCGTTCGTTTCAGGCAGTCGAGAACGTTTATTTAAGTTGTTTTGGGATTCATTCCCAGATTAAACAGCATTGTGGTAGATCCAATTTTAGGCAGGAATTTTAATTTCAGGTTTCTACGAAAATTTTCAGCTCGTAGGATCAAAAATATCAAAGAGGCGCCAGTAATTTTGCAAGTTTCCACAAAGTTTGTCAAAGACGTAAAATATATTTTGGATTGTGGCCAGCGGGCCTAAAGTTTAATAAATTAATCCTTTTGTTGTTATCTCATTATAATTAATTATTTCTTTAAGAAAAGATTGTATAACGCGTTATAACTGCTTATTAGGCAATTATTTTAATGGAATCTTTGTTAAACGTAAATAATTATACTTAGGCACTCATCAGTTGTTGTTAATATAATAAATCAAGGCGTTTTCTTTCACCGATTAGTCAGTGATGTTTAAGTATAAGATGATGAAGAAATTAAATATAAAGGCTCTGAAACTGCCACATTCATATTTGTCTATTCGGCACTCAGTGAAATGTTTACTTTTCACCTTTGTAGAAATGTTTATTTCTATGGTTTATTACCTTAAAAGTAAACATTTCTACAATTAAATTCAAAGTAGAAATTTATAATATCCTTTGACTAATTGCTGCGGATTCCAAACAATTCTATCCTTAAGCCGGAACCCCACCGCTGCGCAGGCTGTGCACGGATGCGTGGCTTACCTCTGCTGCGTGGGCTCATTAGTTCGGCGGCGTCGGCCTCCGTTTCCACTGCCGCGCACGGACACGGATGTGCCGCGCACACAGCTCATAGCTATGCATGGGGTACAGTCACTAGCAAAAATATGTATACATAATAATATGCGAAATTGTTAAACGAAATTAGTGAGATTTTTTGTCGAATCTCTTCTGCCATCTAGCAATCAATGCATACTGACAGATGACACTAATAAAATGGTTCAATTTTTTTTTAAATACAAAAAAATATTTGACTGAAAGTCAATATATTATTTTTATAATATAAACAATAGCGCTTCCGAGTGACAATATAATTTAGCTATTGTGTAGTAACATCTGTTTTACTTATTTGTTTTATAAATAACTTAGTTCTTACATAAATTATACTTATCACAACTTAAATGGATGTATATATACTAGGAACATTAATTGTATCTCTTATTTATAGTACCTTATTCTTATAATAATTTCTTAACAATATTATTTGTATACATATTTTTGCTCGAGACTGTACATAGTCGTGGGTCGCAGAGAAATGGCCGACCCACGCAGCTGGGATGCGTCGCACGGCCGTGTGCTGAGCTACGTTCCGCCTATTCGAGTTAGCTACGCGTGTGTTTATGACGTCAATTGCTGCGTAGCATGTCCGTGCGCTGCGGTGGAAACGCTCTCATACATTTTGTACTAAAGCGAAGCTTAACACACGTGCACAGCCTCTCCGTGCGCCGCTGTGGGTTTCCAGCTTTATTATAGGAGAGAGAGAACTTTAATAAATCGGTGGTATTTGGTTATCATTGTAGATCCCAGTTGTCACGAGTTGCAATGAGTGTAATTTCTGATAGAATTAATCTCATTAAAAATTTATATAACTCAAAAGGGAGTCCATTTTCTAAATCACTGAAGTTATTTGCGTCAATAAATTGGATAGGTGTGAAACTTTGGATTTATTTCATTTGATACCAGATCGGTGCATTCAATAATATCGAGTAGAAATGTGGTTTGAAATTGTATTGCTGCCGAGTCAGAAATAAGTTGTTCCTTGTTGAGAATAACTTGAAACCTGAGATTCTTTTATATGGGTTTATTGACATATTCTATACATGCACTTATTTTTAGACACTGTAATAAAAGTAGGGAGTTGTGAGTGGTCTCAATTTTGTCACCTAAGGGACAATTAATTTATTTATTTCAGAAATTTAACTTAAAATATTTAAAATAATATAAAACTAAGCCTACACATTAAATAAGAAAAATTACATACTAAATAAAACTGAGAGTTAAAAGTAGGAACAAAAATTACTGTAATAATATAGAGATGACAAAATGTACTTAGATGGCATAATTGTTTTTTCCATACCATATTTTTATAACATAAGTTCTAAAATAGCAAATAATATTTAACTTATTTTTGACTCAGAGAAAATATTCTCTACGTTCACTATTTCCTTTTAATCTTCTAGCTTTTCTTTTTAATATCTTAAAGCTCTATTATCTATTCATGGTTTGGGTTTTTATTTTGACCCTTCAAAATCCCCTTTCATAATCTTTCACGAAGTTTCTAAAGAGTCCGTCGGCCATTGAAAAATGTTTGAGCTTATAAACTATGTATAAGTACATACGTCGGTTTTAGTGGTCAAGGAGCGTGAAGATGTAAGAAGGAAATAAAAACAGTAATGAGAGGTTGAAGGAAGCTTTTTTAAGGAACGTCAGGTATGAAAATTAAAATGTGCTAATTTTGCTCTCCAAATGTATCACGTCATATTGTTGGGATGATTTTTTAGTAAATCTATTTAATCTGTGAGTGATCTTTAACAGAAATTAATGTGACATAAACACTTTTTTTAAATTTCATGCTAATTACAATGTACAAAATAAAGTGAACTATTTAAATACATTGACACAAATTGAATAAACAAAAACAAAATAGAAGCAAAGGTTAATCATAATTATCGTCTGCTAGAATTTCCTTGTGGTGTATGCAATTGGCGAGTTGTCATGACATTGTGGCGTTCTAGAGGGGAGGCCTTTGTTCAGCAGTGGACGTCTTCCGGCCGATGATGATGATGATGAGAATTTCCTTTAATTACCGTTTACCACGTGTCTAAACTTTAAACCTACATACACGAAACCTAAAAACATTCTCCAAAAAAAACCCCGCAACTAAACAAGTTCTAAAACACCGCATTCGGCAAACAGGCTCCCTTTCCAGTTCATTACAAAGCTCCCAGATCCAAGTCCACACTATCTTGATAAAGTCACTCACAATTGAGATTTACACCGGCTCTCCTTATTGAATTTGTTCTCCCTTAGTAGACGGAGCGAGGCGATTCATTTGCTTCTCTTTGAAATAGTGACGGTTATTTGGTTCTGTTTGTGTTGCTTTAAATTGGATATAGTAAGGTATGTTTGTTACCTTCATTTACGTGTTAAGTTGAATTTAGTTTTGTACCCGAAATTAACTGCAGACTAAATTTTTTTTTATCAATTCACTACTGTGATTTACTTATTTATGTAATAAGTAAAACTATATTTACATAGTTTATCTGTTGGATCACAAAAAGAACCGCCCGAACAGAGACTTGAACCCTGGACCCTTGGATTAAAAGTCCAATGCTCTACCGACTGAGTTATCCGGGCTCATAAGTGTAAGAACCAATCACAATACTTGACATGTGATATACATCTATGTATGAGTTGTGTCTCGACGCCTGCCATTCTTAAAGTAGTAGTCGTTTACGAAAGAAAGTATTGCTATTTACCGTATTAAGGCGTACATTCTGCAAAGTTTTACAGTGTTGAGTATTTTTATTATGTGTACTTTATTACGTAATATTATAAATATACAAACTAAAAGAATTTTCGTCAGTTAATTAAACCTAATATTGAAGACATTGGAAATCTTATAAATCAAAAGCTTATTAAACGTAGCCGAGATTATAATAAAGTTATTAAGTTATTGTGTCTAAATATATCACAAAACGTTATCGCAAGACATAAATCAAATACATGCGACAGTTAATTTCGAAGCATTGGATCTTGTAATAAAAGTCGATTCTAAGGAGCTTACTTGATATATCTTCGAGAAGCATACGTAGACAACAAATAGAAACAAAGACACAATTGGAGCTCAGTGGCTTCATAACAGGGCCACGATTCAGCTATGTTTAATGCATGTCAGTGGTCGGTCAGTGTACTTGTCATCACGCCTAATTTTCGTATTCAAATACCTACAATAAAATCTCATTGAACTCTCGAATAGGGATATGACTATAGGAATTGGAATAGATGACTGAGTATGAAAAGTCAAAATCAATTTAGTCCATCATGTAGAATATGAAAATATAATAGACACGTATTTCTTCTTTTATCAATTCCATTAAAAATTAGAAGATAATTGCTTGGTACAATTGCTACAATTGGCTTGGTACAATTTTTGCTTAGACGTGACGTCACGCAAGTTTTATACTCACTGTATCTTCATAATTTTGCAACGAAAAAATATGTTTCTAATATTAGTCATCATCCCGATTATCGTAATGACCAATTACTGACCGTAATGACAGTTAGCAGAATGCCAATTACCTTAAAAATTATGAAGCAGGTCATTCAGGCAATTCAAGCAACTCTTAAGTACCTGAATCACGATCCAGCTCGATGTGTACTGAAAATAGAACTCTCGAACGTTAATGTGGGTACTGAAAATATAATAAAAGAAAGCAATTTTTCACTTAAGCGCCTTCCTCGTAAATCCGCTAGACTTGTTTGGAATTAAGTGCACTTTTGTTTTTCATCACCGCCTCTGGGTATAAATGTGAAGACATTTTCGGCGCTGAATTAGTTTTAAATTCTTTGTAAGTTTGGGATTGTGTTAATGGTTGTTTGTGTTGGGAATAGTAATCTACTTTGTTGGTAATTTGGAGGCTTAGATTATACCGTTGATGACTTAATTACATGTTAATACTTAGTTGGAACTTAATTACGTGTAATTACCCTATTTATGACTCGATTATAGTGATGCACTTAATTAATCAAATCTGCAAGACAAATTATTGATAAAAAAACGTATAATGATAAATATGATATGTAAATTATGTAGGTATGTACGTTAATTCATGTAATTCAATGTTCATGTATTGATAAAACTGTTACCTACAATTTTAAAATAGGTACTCTACGGATTGCGCCTGGCGATGTTTGGCTCCAGATTTAAAACGTTAATCAAACTTAAAAGTTTAACAAAATAAGGTTTAATGACTAATGTATCATGCTTCTGTGTTTCTCAACTTTCTTGGCGAACACATATTTTATTTAAAGTAATTTAAGTTTCTTGCCAGAAAATTCTTCCTTTTCCTTTAATAAGCGGCATGAGATGACAAAAATCGTGCAAAAAGTTAGTCTCAGACGGCTTTCATCTTAACTTCCTATGTTCTCAAGTTGAGGGAAAAACCAAAAAAACTGGCCATTTTCAAAGGATTTTTAATAAATGCTTTTAAAAGTTACTAATTGATTGCCTTATCATTTTATGGCCTATGTCTTACACCATTCGTATAGGTATAGTAAAAAGTATTTTCATAAAAGAAAAATTCTGATTAATTGTGAAATTTTAATAGCTTATTTTTTTTTTCTTTGACAAGATATCTAGGCTATCATGTACAAAAAAAAAAGGGAATGAAAAGTAAGAATGTTCAAGTTCAGTTAATTATACCAACCGTTGCATTTAAAGGACTACAAGTTACATATTTTTAAATTGGTGTATTCATGAAAAGTTATAACTAATTTATTGAACCCTATTTTTATCTATTACAAAACACTAAATGAAACTTTATGAACAACAAAAAAAAAACAGTTTTATCTTGAATTCAAATCCAAATTAATTCTACCGACCCCTAACTTAAGGCCTAAAGGTAATGTTAAGTAAGACAGCAATTCATTCAACTCCATTAACAAGGCGGCTATTCTATAAACTTATTTGTAATAATCTACAATTCAAATTGGACACTTCCCGGTGGCGGGATGTTGATAAATTTGCATTACTCCTTAAGGTTTTTGGCTCATAATTTTCATATGTAAACACTTTTGGGATTTTCTGGGTAAGCACTTAAAAGCGTTCTCTGAAAATAGGTTTTATCTAGTTAGGATGCCTAAACTAACAACGTAAGACTAGATAAGTTAGTATTATAAGACCTTAAGTAGACCAAGTATTATGTATTACACATTAAAAAGTTATTTAATTTCTAAATTAATATGTATACTAATTGCCATTGACAATGACGGTGAGTTTTTTGACGCGTGTTAGTTTTAATTATTTATATAAGATTTAATTTTAGTATAGTTGTTAGTGTTTGCAAAACATACTAACAATGACAGTTGCAATGCAGGAACCTAATTTAAAATACTTCGAAACATCAACTATTTCAACTGTTTTACCCCGAATATTTAAATGTAAGAAAATAATGGACCTTAGCTTCATTTTAGCGAAGATATTATGATCCCTAATTTATTATTTCGAGTAACTTGCGTGAAATATTGAATCTTCAGAAGGCATATCTTTAAATTCTTAATCATTTTATATTAATAGGTCACGTTTTTGTTTTTCATTCATCTATTAACTTTCTAAATAAGACCTTCAAACAATACCAACCTACAAAATAAAATTACGAAAGAAATTTAGTGCCTGCGTAAATAGGAACGAAAACAATTTAGCTATGTCTGGAACGGCTAAAGAAAGTCCTACTGTCAGCATTTACAAGATAAAAGAGCTAAGTAAAAATAAGTCTAGATGTAGCTGAAAATCTAGAACAAGTTTTAGTACAGCGAGAATTTAGGTTTGGTATGTTTGCGACCGATTCTCTGTAAAGTATGTAAGCTGTTTCTGTGTTAGAGTATTGTTTTTTTTTGCGGCTCATGTATGATAGTCAAAATGTAGAGTAAAAGTCTTGCGGAAAGTCCGATTTGATATTATTATTAATTAATTTGGTATGCTACTAGGTATTGTAAGGGAACAAAAAGCTTTGTTACGTACATACACGTATACAAATATAATTTTATATTATATAAAATATGAAATAATTTATTGATTTCTAAAATATTAGATATTAGGAAGTATTTGAATTCCGTTAGTGTTTTTTATTACTGTTACCATGTAGGCTACCTCAAATTCAGGAAATATTCATTCACAACTAATACAGAATCATTCTGCAATATTAGACAAGTTTTTACTGTCGTTTTGTTTTGCTTCTTGGTATCTTCTTTATAATTTTAATACAGTAGGTAAGTAAAGGCTAACATAGAGTGCGTCCACGTGCCGCGAACGCACTAGTGTCTATAACGCCGTCCGCTAGAGGTGCGCGCGCCGCCCGCGAGCAGCGAGCAAGCTCGTGTAATGCTCGTTTGTCAGATCTGGACGCACCCTTATGAAGGAGGCTTTAATTTTGCGAGTAAAGCTAGAAAAGGCGCACTATTGAAACTCCTACCAAACTATGGTAAGTACAAACAAAAGCTAAATTAATTATGAAATAGGTAAAACAGTGGGTCTTTAGAACTATCACAGCGCAGTCGGGTGCACAACCAAAATACAGACTCATTGTAGTTCATTCGTTTAGAACATTCCCATTGTTCTACTAATTAATTTGATATAGTTACCACAATAGAATACGGACAGTCTTCAATATGAATCATGAAGCAAACCGTTCAAAATTTATATGTATATATTTTTCTCTAACACTATTTTAAACAAATTATTTTATTTATGGATTAAGTATTACATAAGGGGTTATGCTTAAGGCAGTGTGTATTGCATAGAGGGTATGTATCACTTAAGGTGGTTTGTATTAAATATAGGTATGCATCACATATGGCAGTGTGTATTAAATGTATCACTGATTGAAAACCGAATTGAAACTGACTGATTTCGCGTGTCTTTCGCCTACTCGCGTATCTTTTTGTAGACTGCTTAAAACAGTTGAATTGCAGCAAGTAGCCTTTGTTTCATGTATGTAGAAATATGAAGTCAACAGTAGCAACTTGAATCAAACAGCACGTTACCACAAAGTTAAATAGTAAGCGATATTACGTCATAATTATATTAAGAGCTTATTTTATCCACCTACGCTTGCCAGACTAATGGAAGCGGTAACATAAAATACTCATACTGCAATTTACGACGGGCATTTCATTTTTATTTTTCATTCTACGCTCTACAGGATTCGTTAATTGAACTATAACGGTCCAAGAAATGGGGCATTTATTGACTTTCAGTATAGGTTGTAAATTGTAAGGGTTGATGCCAAAACCCCTGAGGTTAAAGCCTTAAAGGGCCGTATGATGTCGGGCTATTTGTCTTTATCTTCATGTTAGGGACCCTACACATTGTTGTGGTATGATAAATCGTCGTAAACCCGCGTCCATTCGTGTTATCTGTTTCCTTATATTTGCGTGAGCGATGTCCTTAGTTCTTCTCATCCAATTTATGTTTTGAAGCAGCTACCATGCCGCGCCGCCAGTTTATAATATCTTAAAAAAAATTGACGAAAATATTTAAGAGCACGAAATTAAATAAATACGGTGAAGGTAATTAGCTCTAGAGAGGGAAAAGGACATTTAAAGTCAGTAACTTAAATAGCTGGTTTTGAACGAAATGTAATAAATATTGCAACAAAGCAGTATCAATCTTATTTCTTGCTAAGCTTTACTGGCTATGTACATACTTAAAATAATTACCTGTCTCGAATGATATTTGACCTGCTTTATTAATTCCTAACCACGTTCCTTACAATAATTAAACTATGATGAAGCCATCCTAACGTCAAAAACGCTTCAGCTATAATTGTCAATTACCTTAATCTCAACTTCAACTTTTTCAATTTCTCCGCTAAATTAAACGCCATCATAGTCCATATAAGAAGCCACGACTTGACAACAGAAAGTAATATTAACGTTAAACGAAAACGGTATACGATGTCCTGAAGCTGTATATTTATGACATAGAGCTTAAAAAGTTAAAACTATAGAGTGCGAGTACCGCTAAAGACAAACTGCGCCGAGCGTTAGCACATTTTTGGCCGTAAATTTTTGGCTGTTTGTAGTAAGGTCGTTTACTGATCTAAGTAATATTCTGTGCCACAGCGGACATTCATGCGAAATACAGATGGTCCCAAAATTATAAAGATAATATTATTATGGTGTGAGATTGTGTTATTATTACGGGGCGCGCTCTGCTTTGATACTGTTTTTTTATGACAAAACTAATTCAAACTCGTGCTCACGGTTCATACCTGAAATGCACACTCTATAGTTTCTTATCTATCCTCTAAGATTTATGAGGTTATTAAAGTACTTTTTAAGGTGAAGTAAAAATATCAAAAATAATGGCAGGACAACGTAATAAAAGTTTGTTGTCGAGAACTGATTACTTCCTCTGTAGGTAGACAGCCTTTTGTTATAACAGAGCTGCTTGCGCCAAGAACAAAATGTTAGTAAAATGTAATTTTCTTTAAGTGTGGCTCCACTTACGTTTAAACTTTCTAAGCGAACTAAGACTTTTATTTTGTCGTGTGTTCTTTGTCCAAAATGAAAAGGATGTCTTACTTAATTTAAAAAAAGAAAATTTTGACTTGATATGTATTTTTTTGTTTTAAATGTATGTAGAAATAAATCGTTCTAGTACACATTAGTACATCAAAGAATAAACATTCTACATTAAACAGTTAGCAACGCAGGTCCGCACATGAGCGCACACTGGACATTCGTTAATTCGCTGTGACGCCATGTTCTCTTCCTACGATCCGTGATATCAACATAAAAGGCTCTGTGATCACTCAAACGTGTGCTTCGGACGAGTGCTTGACAGTTACTGTAGTGTTCTTTCCTAATACGACCGATGCAACGTGGCACGTTTGAAAAGGGAAAGAAGATATCGCTGTCCCAGTCTCGCACATCATGTACGTATCTCGCATCTCGCTCGAACTATATTGTAGCTCTTTTCAGACGTGTCTAGTTATATTGACTGTATAGTATTTGACACTCATGCTCGTCAATAGAAAACTACCCTCATACGTGATTCGGAATTAGAGTCCACTTGCCATTTTTCGAATTGTGTGAGCGTGTGAAGCGTAGTTTTTTATTATTGATACGAATACTGGATTGCAAGCGTGTGTAAATGAATCAAAGTTTTTTAGGTTGTTGAAAAGTTTAATTGTCTCTTGGATGTTGTGTCGAAGTTATAGAGTTTCCAGATTTCAATGTGGACAATATGCCCTACATTGCTCTAAATCCAAAGTACCTACTCGTAATGAGGTAAAACACTTTGAATCAGAAAAACTAAAGTAACACATCACTCAGACCCAGATTTTCTTCATTGAACCGTCCGAAGATTGAACACGGGTCCTCTCAGCTGATGACACCTTAAAAATCAGAGTGTACCTCACTCGACCAAGCCCTAAAATAGATTGTATTTACTTATTAATTTCTTACTTAATTTCATAACTATAGCGAAACTTTATTTTATATAATACATAGGTACATAATTTCACATAATTAGGTATGTGCAAACGATCCATCATCACATAATCAAACTGTCTAACTAATTAACGTTATAATTGCATAGTCATTGGTAATTAAGGTTCTAAATCAAAGGTCGCGTATTGTAGGTGTGAAATTTGATATAGGCACTTTATTCGTAGGTCAAGATAGCAATACGATTAGGAAAAATAAACATCACGTTTACTTAGATTATATTTATCAGTTCAAAGAAGTAAATAAATAGTACACATTTTGTAATTCGAAACCTGTACTTACAATATGTATTTTTTTGAATTGCATTATATTTAAAGTTGCACCATGCTTAATAGTGTTAATTTTTAATCGACTTCAAAAAGAAAGAGGTACTCAATTCGACTGCTTTTTTTTCACATCAGTACTTTCGACTGGGTGTACTGATTTTGATGATTCTTTTTTATTTGAAAGGTGGTGCCTTTCATGTGGTCCCATTTTAATTTGGTCCTGGTATGACGGTGGGATCCATATGAAAACCATATAGGACTTATTTTGAAGTTGGTTTTTTTTACTAAGATCTATCTTCGCTAAGATTGAAGTAAATGATTTTATGTAACATAAAAAAAATCCACCAAAAAATGAAAATTACCCGACATTTCATCATAAAACGATTTTACAAGTAAACGAACTTTACCTCCGCGAAACATTTTGATCTATCCGTAATAGTCTGAATATTAAATAACTATGTAGAGTGAAAATATTTACGCCTAAGGGTATTTCTTGGTAGATTATGGATAAATAATCGCGATGAGCTCGCTCAGGTTACGCTACGATGAACATCAAAGGTCGGTGTAATCTTTGAAACACCTACTTTTCACCGATATTAATTCATAAAGGATAATTTATGCTCATAAAATATATTTTGTAAATCGATGTAGATGTTAATATGGTTTATTATGTTTGATATTTTGATGATACTTATTAGTTAGTTATGAAAATGTATATGCAATTTGTTGTTATGTGTAAGTTTTAGTATAGTATTTGTTTAGGGGGTGGATCTACCAATTATCTGTCCGACAGTTGGCTAGATCCTCCACGGGTACGCGACCCCGGACTGCCCTAGCTGTTACTGTCACATTCATTGTACCTCCGTGATGGTAGCATCCTATAACCCGTCCTACCTTGTTATCCTTTCCAACATATCCTTATCCCGCAGGAACGCAACGGATAATTACAAAAATAATTTAATTATCCAAAATGGCGGCGATGTGGTTCGCCACCCATCACGTCTCGTTCCTCGCGGGGGCGAAAAGTGGGCCACGGAGAGCCGCCTCGCTGCGTTGAATGCAAGAGGAGGAATGGATGGTAAGGTGGATGAAGTATGTCAGATGATGGATGTCGAGACGAAAATAAAGAATGGTATGCTGAGATGGTTTGGCTATGTCGAGAGAATGAATAAAAGAACGATTGACGAAAAAGTGTATAAGGCGAGTGTGAATGAGAAAAGGCCACATCAAGAGCATACCATAAACCGAACAGCATGTATGCAGGGAATAATGAAAGTGGACAAAGCGAAACAAGTGTGTAAGGATCGTAGCAAGTGGAAAGAAGTGGTCTCTGCCTACCCCTACAAGGGAAAGAGGCGTGATTATATGTATGTATGTATGTAGTATAGTAATTATTTGTACCTTCTCAAATATTTGTGCGTCGGAAACGGTTCTGCCGTTTCCGACGCACAAATATTTGAGCAAAATTATTATGGAGCAAAATGTTTTTATGTAATATCTTAATTGTACCATATTCTAACAAATAAATATATCTTATCTTATCTTATCTTACTTATATCAATTATCTATTTTTAAGCTCATTATTAAGTGAACTGTATATTGTTCTTTATGAGTAATAAATTCGTTAAACCTAGACCTCGTTAGTCCATATTGTATCTATACTATGAGAAATTGTACCCTGTTATGTAACATATCGAATGCTAATAAAGATTTCAGTATTGAGTATTGAGTAGTTAAACTATGACGCTGATTCCCGTGTACGTAAACTTTTCGAAAATAAAACAATTGTTTTCTTTCGTCAGCATACAGCATAAGAATAAAATGCTAATAGATGATAACTAACTTAGAAATGTCAAAGTGTACTGAAAATATGTGTCGTATTAATTATAGTCTTAAGCCGGAAACCCACAGCGGCGCACGGAGAGGCTGTGCACGTGTGTTCAGCTTCGCTTTAGTACAAAATGTATGAGAGCGTTTCCACCGCAGCGCACGGATATGCTACGCAGCAATTGACGTCATAAACACACGCGTAGCTAACTCGAATAGGCGGAACGTAGCTCAGCCACGTGGCCGACCCACGCATCCCAGCTGCGTGGGTCGGCCATTTCTCGGCGACCCACGACTATGTACAGTCTCGAGCAAAAATATGTACACACATAATATTGTTAAGAAATTATTATAAGAATAAGCTACTATAAATAAGAGGTACAATTAATGTTCCTAGTATATATAAATACATTTAAGTTGTGATAAGTATAATTTATGTAAGAACTAAGTAATTTATAATACAAATAATTAAAACAGATGTTACTACACAGCTAGCTAAATTATATTGTTACTTGGAAGAGCTATTGTCTATATTATAAAAATAATATATTGACCTTAAGTATTTTTTTTTTTTATTAAAAAAAATATTTGATCCATTTTATTTTCAAGTGTCATCTGTCAGTATGCATTGATTGCTATATGGCAGAAGAGATTCGACAAAAAATCTCACTAATTTCGTTTAACAATTTCGCATATTATTAAGTATACATATTTTTGCTCGTGACTGTACCCCACGCATAGCTATGAGCTGTGTGGGCGACACATCCGTGTCCGTGCGCCGCAGTGGAAACGGAGGCCGACCGCGCCGCCGAACTAATGAGCCCACGCAGCAGAGGTGAGCCAGGCATCCGTGCACAGCCTGCGCAGCGGTGGGGTTCCGGCTTTATTCTCTCTCTAATATAGGGTCGATTTCTAGCGACTTTGTCTCGGCC
Organism: Autographa gamma; assembly: GCA_905146925.1. Lineage (NCBI taxonomy): Eukaryota > Metazoa > Arthropoda > Insecta > Lepidoptera > Noctuidae > Autographa > Autographa gamma. The sequence goes on from LR989857.1 coordinate 10,187,258, forward strand.
ACTTAGGTTTTCAATGTATTCAAATACATCGATTTCTTCTATTCTATAAAAGAACAAACAACAAAATTTTATAACATAATTAGACGTATAAAATTACATAATTATTCATACAGTTGGTGGGTTTAATTACTGTGTTATAATTTTTAAACCAATAAATGTCTTAATTACTATTATTATTCGTAATATCGTTTATAACGCCAATGAATTTAGTTCAGCCTAGCCTTTAAGAGACAACTAAAACTAAAATAGTTACTCTTGAACGTGACTGTCGAATACATTAGAACAAATTGAATGTATAAATAAGCACAGTATGTAATTAACAAAGACATTTAAATTGAATAGGGCCAATAATACCGTAATTAGATTAAGATAACGCCAATAGACGATTATTGGGTATCCATAACAATAAAATTATATAATTTCGCCTTTACTCCCTAAGCGATTGGCAGAACTGTCCCCTAGCGTAGTGGCATTTATAAAAATAAATTAAAGTAATTCCAATTTACACAAACATTAACAACAATTAAATAAATATAATTTTAAACCTGATCGTTAAAAAAGTCATCAAAATATGAAGTTGTAGTGGAAAATGTATCTTTGTAAGCATTATAACTAGTTTTTTTTTCTAAACCTTGTTGTTTTTTATTTGTGGCATATAAGTTGTAGACAACGTACAACGTGACTTATCGAAAATTCATCATCGTTTTCTATTCATTCAAATTGACGCTTTCAAGTTAAAAACAAGTTTTTGAATTCCGCCTTTAAACTCAAATTTTTATTGAAAATACATTATTTTTATTTCGATTAGATTTTTAAATTTGTATCGCGGCTCTTGACAGATTCAAATGGAGCGAGAGTGGTGAGGCCTTCGCCCAGCTGTGGGACATTTTAGACTCCTAGTAATACATTATTTGATATGTAACTCACTGTTAAGTCGCTGCAAAACGCTTATACTCGGGCCTCAATATTCGATGTTAACCGATGGAACATTTGGCGAAACGAATTTGTCATAATCATTTGCCTAACAACCGGTAATTTATATAATCACCCGAAACTCTCGAAGCCAATTCTGATAATCGTACGAGTTTAGAATTCGTATTGTTAAGCCATTATGTATTCTAATGTGTTGGCAATAAGACCTTTACGCTTACTATCAATATTTATGTATTTAAATTGAAAACGATAGAATTTCATGTGTTGCGATCAGAATAACAACGAATGTTTAAAATGCTTTTTAAAACTAATTTAATGTACGAGTATCACTTAAAATTATATTGATATTAAGATAATATATATAAAGATATTGTTTTAATAATCTTTACTATACTATATTTTGGTTTTACTCGTGTATTGTGCATTACTTAGTTATTAAATAATTTAAATTGGCACGACATCGAGCCAAATGAAATGTAGATGAAAATATTCGTCTTGACGCGGTCCGTTAATGTTCTTTCCAGGTCTCCTTAGAAAGTAAGAGATTAGCATGTTACTGAATTTAACTCCAAAGCAAAATTTCAACCTATTTCCCTATAGAAATATCTACTACTTTCCGATCTACTACTGAGAATTTCATAGAAAACCCAATAACACCTTGGTCACCATGGGAATCGCCCCCAAGACCTCTAGCGTAGCAGTCGCGCTCAGATCCACTAGGCCAACGAAGCAGTTATCACTAATAAGGATGTCTGGTGTAACAGTTATTCAGTGGAAACCAATGTCCTATCTGACGGTAACGATAAAAGCTCCTGTACTAGTAACGTTGATAGATCACCTGCGAATGTTTGTTTGCTTTCCGAAATATACGAGTTTTGTGATGGGTTACTCGTCTATGTACGAGAGCCAACGACAGAACGTCGAAATGAAATGTCGGTTTGTGTATCGGTATTGACAAATTAAAAAAAATGATTTCTCTCCTTCAAAGCCTTTGATGTTGGATGTTCTATAAATATGGTAATAAGAGGAATTACGTTTTGTTGGTACTCGTATAAACTATCAACCAAACCAAGATTTTTGCATTAGTTTGATTAAAAATTTCTTGGTTCCTTTTGGTAGTCGGCAAACATCTAGTTTTTTAGCAATAAGAGCTTACCTTAACTTATAATTTCCAAGGTGGTTTTCATCATAAAGCAATTCCTTCAGAATATCACAAATTCTCTCGACTAAATTTTCGCAAAAAGATTTTTCTAGTAATTTATGTAATGAGATATGATATTCATGAGATGAATAAAATACTTTGCACTCACCCAACTTCTACAAACTTTAAAGTAATAAATTATCTTCAGAGGAACACAGTGCAGTGCAAGACAGAAACCTTTTCGAATGACGTTAATAAATCGACCGTTTGATTCTAAGAACTCTGTTTATCCAGTAACAATACATTATGTGCTTGCAGTCTAGCTAGTTTATTCTGTAACTAATTAAGGCTACATTAATTAAGTCTGAAGTAAAGGTTCTTAAGTATCTCCATATTGCACTGATAGACCCTTAAAGGGACAACTAAATACTCAAATTCTCAATATGAACAAAAGAATCCGACAACTGATCGTAAAACCGTGTAGCAAAACTAGTCTACACATATTTTAGCAAAATGGCCGGTTCATATCAACACATAAAACTTGTTTTAAACATATATGCAAAATCCGGGAATAAACCTTTGTACGAGCCACGGAAAAAACAAAGGACCGTGTCAAAAACAGCGTTTTTAGTCAAATAAAACGCGCCACTATTCATCTCTGTGGTGTGACACTTCGCGGGCGCGACTTATTCATTGAAAATTGCGTTATAAAGGGACGTGACTAAAATTTATGTGTGTCGCGTCCGTGTTGTCCAAATTTTCGATGTCATGACTAAACTACTGTACTCCGTACTGGCTAAGTGGATTAGCCAGCCGACGTTGACGAACGGTCGATGCTACCTACCTTTGTTGAATTATTACTGTGGCATTTATCCTTAGAAACCGACTATAACCTAAAAGGGGATCGCGAATCCGAATTTGCAAGTCCGCTTGAAGATTTTCTTTTGATCTTAACTTTGATTATGAATCAAGTTTTCCTTTAGATTTCGCAATATCTATATCAACAAACTATAAGTACCTTAGCTTTCATGATAGAAGTGTTTTTACAATTTTATTCGTTAAGAGTGGTCCGGCTTGGGATCGACGGTACGTAAGCCGCTTACACGCAGCCTTCCTCACTAAATATCCTTCAGAAATATCTCAATTTTAATACCTGTTGGGCGTAACCCGCTTACAGAATATGTTACATGACGCATAAAAGTGGTTGTCATGTTAAATATACTTACTTTCAATTTATTTTGCAGAGTAGATTATGTTTTCCTTAGGGTTTTATGTAAAGGTCATAAGTTCATAAACTACTGATTTGTTGATGTGGTGTATTTTGAGTAGATGTATATTTTGTTAAGTTATATTGACTGCAGAAGTATCTCACATGGAATAATGAATTAGCCATTGAATACAATAAACAAATGATTCACCGAACAATTTCCCATCATTTACAATTTGTCGAGATGTATGTCAGAAAAGCGATTGCTTTTACCGTTCCGGACCTTTTTATTTTCATTGACAGCGCCTCGTTTTTCTTTAGGAGCTAAAATCGGCCGAGGCATCACTTTCGTTTTAAAAACCACTCCGAGGAAACCTCCAGGGATGCCCACTTTGCACTGAGAATAAACAAACTCGAGTAAAAGAATTCGGCAGGGAGGCACTCCTTGATTTAATGGAGATATTCAGTATTTTGAATGAGCAAAGTTTCTATTATATTTCATGGCATTTTATTTTGCGTATTTATTATTTGAGGAAAGGTGTCGGCTTTCAATGTTTTTACCACTCGCTTTGAATTTGCTCGCGGTACTTATTATTTCTGAATTAATATTGAAATAAGATTTCTTTTTATCAGAAATCTCTGGGGATTTTCCTGGAAGATGAACTAAGATATCGAAATGATTTTTCTGACAGTGAACATGAGCTAAATAAATAGAAGCTTTTCTCCATTTTTCCACATATTGAGAGGTTTTATTTAAAGGACAGATTGATCTATTTAAGTTTCATTTTTGAAATATTGAATACCTTTTCAGTATTCAGTGCTAAAGTTGGACAGCTAAACCAATAAGGTTATTGTTTCATCATTATGACACTTTGGCAGTTGGCGATAACATAGCAATGACATGTCAGTGTCAATTAGTGTATTCATGGGCTAGCTGGCTTTCGACCTAGACTAATACAATTATGTAAATGCTTCAGACGTGCCAATTCATGAAGCTAGGCATTCACAACGAAAGTGCAAAGTGTGCTTCGAATACATTTTACATTCCAATGCTTGCTTTCAAGTCTCTTTCTAGTATTCCACTTAAAATATTAGTAGAAAAGACGCAATGTGTGTTGTGTCGTCAGAAAATATTGTATACATTTTTGTCGAGGAAAATTTAATATGCAAGTAATTAAGTGGGCTACCCTACTAAGCTTTTTAACATTAGAGCGTGCTTTATTTTTTGGGTGAAATTAAATATGTACCGTATAATACCCGCTGTTTAGGGCAAGAGATTATGTGCAAGTAGAATTTGATTTCGTCAGATTTTTACAAATGTGCAATTAATAAATAAATTAAATTAGGATATTTTCGGGCAGGTATCATTTACGCGTTCTACTGATCCACTTATTTTGTTCTGTATCTCAAATAAAGTAAACCATCATTCATTTTTTACGCTGAAAATTTATTTTATTATGAACCAAAAGACAGTAATATTCGATGCTATCTTCCATTGATATTTAGAGGCAAAAATTTAGCCTAAATTTTTATACAATTTGACTAAGTTCCTTAAAAATACACGCGTATAACCTTTTATAAATAAAAATAAAACGTGGACAGATCTATAGGTATACCAACACAATGAAAAGAGGTATTCACTGTCGCTTGTTGCACGACGCTACGTTCCTGAATTGTCAAGCGTCTAGAACATTCTGGGAGCATCTAAAACCTTTAGTCGTCGTTCATGTTTGCTTACTGTGGTTATCTTAGACTGAGCTTCGTTCAAGGGTGTGTTCACAATGCCCGCTATGCGTCTCACAAGTGTTTGTAATATACACTCGGACTACTTGTGTGGAATATCGGTCTCGGTTCGCTGTTACGGAGATCAATCGGTCGGTACTTTGAACCTAGCCTTATGTTGTAAACACTTGCTTCCGTACTCTCAGTTTATTAATGACGTCAGTTTGGGCGTGGCTTAACATGATTTCATGTTTTATGTCGAAGGTTCGCATATCGGAGAAGCTTAGCTTTGGTACTTAGTTGACTTAGACTCAGATTGATGTTAATTATAGTTAAACATTTAGTTAGTAAAGGGGCCTATTCTGAATAGGCGAAAACGTCTGACTTCGAACATATAAGGTTTAGCTAGAATAGAAAATAGAATTAAAATATATCTTCTTACAAATATAGACAACATAGTTTAATTACAGTTGCATCACAAACAGTGCGTTCATTGTTCGTTATAAATAGATCGGGATGGAGCCTACATTGCCGCTGACAATGCAATTAAAATGTTTTATTATTTTAATTAAGGACGCACGTACATAAAGCTTATGGTATTACTTGTGTAACAAAATATACGGTCCACTGTAGCTCTACCAAATTCTGTAGGGGTTTTAAGTACTCTAATGTCAGACAGCTTTTTATTAATATTTTGGGGCTCTGAAATAGTAATTTTCAATAGTTTGCTGCTGGCAGGAGCGGGATGTGAGAAGCCGAGGATAGAACTAAGTGATGTGCAATTGGAGAGGTCTATGTCCAGCAGTGGACTGCTATAGGCTGATGATGATGAATAATAGTTTTATGCTATAAATTTTATTTGACAAAAAAACAAGTATTAGAAAAAAAGAAGTAGAAGAACTACAAGAAGTGGAGAAAATAAGTATTAGATACTTAATACTTATTACAATAGTCCTTCAGTTGTAAATGTTTGGGCTAAATTAATGTAAAGAGACAAATACGTGACGAGAAATTTAATTCTAGAAACCGCTTTGTTACTGATGAGGTTCTCATTAAAAAGTACCGTCCTGAAGATATTACATTAAATTTCCATTACACGCATCTAACAACTTTTAAAGGACGAGATAAAGTCAATGTTTATTATTATACTTTAACTAGCTGTACCATGGTAAATTTTTCTACTAAGCATCTGCCTACTACCTACCGGGGTACTACCTACTACTACTTAGGGGTATGAAATATAGATAGTAGCCGATTCTGAGACCTACTGAATCCTACTAATATTATAAATGTGAAAGTTTATGAGAATGGATGTGTGGATGTTTGTTACTCTTTCACGCAAAAAACTACTGAATGGATTTTAATGAAACTTCACAATAATGTAGTTTATACATCGGAATAACACATAGGCTATAATTTATAAAGATAGTGTATGTTTTGTCATTCACGCGGGTGAAACCGCGGGGCACAGCTAGTACGTATATAAAAAAAAATCGGTCAAGCTGTTTCGGAGGAGTATGGTAACTAACATTGTGACACGAGAATTTTATATATAAGATTAAATTACGACTTAATTAAGTACCAAAAGTGATTAGAAAATAATACATACTGCTACATTATTATATCCCTGAAAACTCATGTATCGTCGTTTATTACACCCAATTTGCTACCAAAAATACGCGTCTCATAAATTCATGGAAAATAAAAGCATTATAACACAGCAACAACAATAAGCCGACGTGGGTCGAATATTTATTAAGTGGAAGGTCTAATTGCGAGGTTATCTTGGCTCTGTAGTAATATTAGGGTGTGTAAGTCATTTTTCGCGTCGAGTCGGCGTCGTTCGTAATTCTGAGCAATTTGCTCTCCGCTCAGGACTGATTTCGTTGAGCAGACGACTTAATTATAAATTATCTGACTTAACTTTGTTTTTAATTTATTTTGCGGCTGTTAAGCGGTAGAAGTTATTAAACGTTTAATTTGAAAGTTCTTGAAATATGTCTGGTTTTGTGTTTACACTTCATTTGACATCAGAATTTTTATTTATTTGTCTCACATTACAGGTTACCCTCATTCAATTGAAAAGAAAATCTTACAGTAAGTGATAAAATTAGGGGACATATTAATTAAAGTGATCAAGTTAATATAAAACAGAAACGAGCTTGGGTATTCCGGATGCAATTAAAAGTCTAAAACTAAAGTAACCAAATCACCAGACCATTTTCAGCCAGTTCTCTTTCATACCTAATTTATGTTTATCAAATGTTTTAGCACTAAAATAATTGGTACATAATATAAACCACGAGCATATAAACTAATTTTGGCATCAAGCCAATCGCGGTTCAATCATAAAATAATACATCAAGCCAATACGCAGCATGCACTTTAATTAGTACTATTAAAATCCGTCATTTATTAAATTTGCGTACGGTAAATTTGTCTGCTAATAAATTAGTTGGCCGGTAATATCGATGTATAATAATTTGTAGAAAATGCTGTAAAATTTAATTGTTAGTGGTCATCAATCTGAGGGATTGCCTGCCTATGTCATACTGCGTGTTGATGGCCGCACGTTATTTACGCTGTCAAAATGTGCATAATTTCAGTTTGATTGAATTTGGACTTAATCACGTTAGGTATAAAGTTTAAATAAAGGGAAATTGAACTGTGAGTTTTATGTTACTACTCCAAAATAGCATTCTGTTTATAGAAAAATCAGAAAGAAACGAGAAACTAGAATGGTGTTTTTACTCAGAAAAATTGAAATATAAATTTATTAGGCACAGTACACAAGACGAAACAAATAAACAAGACAAAAAACAGGGAAAAACAAAATTAATTTAAAAATACAAATAACCTAGATCAGCATGTGTGATATACGCTTCGTCCATATATTTATTATATTCCACAACATCGAAATGAATTCTTCTCCACCGGTACACCGCTTATGATAAATAATTTAAACAATTTACAAAATCGTTTTAGGTCCTCCAAAAACAATATTTTCCAGTCTCGTTAAACATGAATATTCCACGTAAAATCTTGTTTAATTTTTTAGCTGATACGTTTTCCGTCCGTTTACCGGAGGCGGGTCCAACAAATACGATTACAGACCCCTGGTCCTCATTACTGCGGCGTGCTAATTAAAAATGTATATAAATTGCTATAGCCTCGCTTTTGGCTTAATGTCCTTTAAGTTATAAAGAAGGTTTGTGAAATATTTCGTTTTATTAAGAGGCTTGTTTGAAACTTTAAAGAACATTCTGAGCGAACACATCAATGTATTATTTTATTTAAAAAAATAGCATACCTTGTAGTTGTATCCTTTAAAATAAAAAAGTAATCAATACTTTATACATAAACATATTATACATAAAAAGAAAACACTAGAAAAAGCTACCTGTGTTTTCAACCCCAAATGATGGTGTAAAAATGCAAATCTAAAAATAAAACATATGTTCTGTGCTTTTTTTACATCTTACTAAACCTAATTGCAGAGTTTTGTATAATGTATATTCGTATTAAGTCTCACTATTGATTTTTTTTATTTTACTTAAAATCTAAAAATACAGTCTTTTTAAACAGTACATCTTTTAAAGGGCAAAGTCAACAGCAACATTCCGCATTATTCTAGTACAATGTCTGTAGACTTACAGATCTTGATTTCAATTTAACGGTTCCTTTAAAAGGATAACAAAGTTACTTCCAGCGCCAATGTAAAAGCAAATCGAATATTAGGTTACAGCCTTTAGGAGCTTCCTAATGGACCCCATCGAACATTTAACTTACTTGGATAATTGGAACAAAAGGATTCTTACTTCTACATAATTATTCCTCATTTGTTTTAGCAAAGGTCATCGATTTTCTTAGTTTTTAAGGATCACCATTAATTATGCTTAATGAATGTATCGGATAAAAATCTTACCAAATTCAAGTAAAGTATATTATTTTTTTAGGGCGGCTGCTTATCTGAACCCTATGGGAAATTTTACTGGGTAATACAGTAAGCATCTCGCAGTAAGGCTGGCTACCAGAATTGGAATGACAACGCCTGCCAAATATAAAAAAAACAGTTGGACATTTTCAATATTTTATATATTTCTTTTGCAGTTTATTTTAAAGGCAAATATTTAAAGTTTATTTTACTTAATTAAATATTTAGAAGGCCTCAAATATTTAGTCATTTCTGTTTTTGTTTCAAGAATAATACCTACTCATAAGCTTATTTTGTTTATAAGATCTTTAGTTCAGTTTGCTTACATTGTAGGTACTTAATAGTGTCTTACTTTGTAAAAATGTCTAAAAGTATAAGTCAGCAACATTTCCTCATTAAGAAAAGTATAAGATCTTTGAGCTTCGAGTAATGACCGGACTGTTCCTTGATTGCTCGTTAAAATATATTTTTTTAGACATCAAGGGTATCTATCATCCAGATTCCCTTTTTTACTACGATTGCTAACTATTTCGTTAATTAGTTTATTATGTGAAGTTAGTAACAATTTTCGATGTAGTTTCAAATGTGTGAAGTACCCATCGATTTATTTTTATCTTTGTATTATTTTTTGCATGTTAATATTAGGTATACAGGATGTCATGGAAAGGTAATAACTATCCGAAAGAGTTGAAGAGTAAATTTGGTATAGAGGCAGTTTACAAAAGTGCCCTTGGTGAGTAAATTTTTAGTAGTTTATTCCAATAATTTTCATGACATCTGTAACATCCAGTAAAGTAGCAAGTTTGATAAAAAGAATATTTTTTTCTTCGAACATATTAAAAGTGTTGTAATATTTTCCTAAAAGACAAATTAATAGTTACTAAGTAGAGTTGTATAATATTTCATGTTCTCCGTTTTAATACAGACTGCATTAGTGTAAAGACACTGTCGTTGACATTTTAAGCTGGCATTTGATAGACGCTAAGAATTTCCCCCTTCACAAATGCATCTCTAAATACTATTTTACAGAGGCTTTACGTTATATCTTGATCCGCAACTTGTAACTACTGATATTTTCAACCGACTTCAAAACGAGGAGGTTCTCAATTTCTTTGTTTGTTCAGCGATTTCTTCAGAAATTGTGAACCGAAATATTAAATACCTAGCAGTGCCACAGAGAGTATTGATTACTGTAAAGATAATAAATTTGAGAAACGTTATGTTCATCTTGCGAATTGTTCGGCAATTGTGAACCGATTTATAAAAATGTTCAATCTCTGAGGTATACCTCATACCACACAGATGTTTCCATATTTCACCAAAGTCGATCCATTAGTTTTGTTTCTTTTTTTCATATCATATGCAGTTAATTATAATAAAGTACGAAAGTACACCAGATTTTGGTCGTGTACAAAATGTTGAGACCAAAATGTTTTCGAACATGATTAAATTATAACACGAAAATTAAATGCTTAATTATATTGCGGTTGCGAGTTAATTTACCGGAATATAATTAGTTGTGCGTTAATATTTTAACCGATTTACGTATATCTCAAAGTAAACATTAAACTAATGCTACGACATAACATAGTCTCTGGCTTTTCACTTCACGGTAAGATTGGGCACAATAATCTATCTAAATTTTGACGAATCATTTCTATCAGATGTAATAAATATAGAAATAATAATTATTCATTGAAATAAAACTACTTTTTACGGATTTTTTCGCGGTTTAATTTTAGATTTAGGTCCCGACGTTTCGACACGTTTGCAGGTGGTCACGGGCAGACAGAGTCTGAAAGAAAAAATCAGTAAAAAGTAGTTTTATTTCAATGTCTAGCGTAAACCTAAGAAACCAATAAATAATTATTCATTTAGTAACGAACTTAAAGTAATATCATTATAATACACATACAATGTTACAGGTTAATATTAAATGTATTTAAACATACATTAACAAATAAGTTTCTAAACTAAGGGTCAAACAAGATTTTAGCTACAAATTAAAACGGCTTCTGTACTCTCTCTTTTATTTGTGTTTTAAAATTGATTTATTATACATAATATTTTAATTACATTAGTAATCAATATCAGGTAGATTAAATAATTTAATCCAATAATAAGAGAATACAGTATAAAGTTACAGGGTATTGACAACAAGTAATATGTTGCGTTAATTAAAACTGTGTTGCCATATCTGATATCGAGGCGAAACTTTGCCAAATTATATTGATACACGTGTTCATTATTTAACGAATTTGGTAAAACAATAAACTTTATTTACATTTTATGTTAAATGTAACTTTGCTTTTGTTCTAGTCTTTTGTTTAGGTATTAAGTGAACACTATTTCACTGGGTAACAATCGCTTTTGTGTTCTTAATATTTGTTAGTCACCTAGCTAGACTAATACATTATTTGTGAAAAAGGTTTAGTTTAAAGGCATCATTTAGTACTTGTTTACTTTTACTGCGTCATTCAGTAGTATTCAGTGTAAATTATTATTATCTACTATATAAAAGTAAGTCGGGTTTTCCTTCCTGACGCTATAACTCCAGATCTATATAGACTCCACGGTTTTGCATTCGTTGGAAAGGTCTCGGGCTCCGTGAAGTTTATAGCAAAGAAAATTAAGGTAACCAAAAAATATCTTCATCTTTTAATCACCAAACCAAATGTTACATAAAACGAAGCCATCTGGTGGCGAAACGGAGTTCGCCGGGTTTGCTAGTATACAATAAAAAAGATAATTCGAAATATTTAGTTCTGTCAGTATAAAGAAAAATCCAATACGGATCATTTAAAGCTACGAAAAAACAATTAATCAAAATCTTACCTCTTTTCCAAAACAGCAAAAGATCTTTTTCACCTTACAAAAAGCAAACTTTAATAAAAGGTATAGAAAGCCTAACTTTGTGTTTCCACATCCCAGTTGTCAGTAACAGTACCACGCTACTTTCATAGAGAATAAAAATAATTCGTTTTTGCAAATTTATTTTTTTTCGTTCAAGTCAGTTGGCGTGAAAGGAAGTTTTATATTGTGAGGCAAACAATAAAGAGCAGTCGGGAACCGCCTTTTGTCCCTTTGTAAAGGTTTCACTTGCACAGGTTGTTTAACCGAAAAAACAAGGCTCCTGATTATTACCTTTTCGGTGGTTTAAAGACATTTTTAAATAAAGGCGTTAGATGTCTTACGGCTTAAAAATATATGTTTATCTATATAAACAGCCATTTCACGTCAAACAATGTCATCTGCCTAGCCTTTTCCAAACTATGTTGGGGTCGTCTTCCAGACTTACTGGATTCAGATGAATTCCGTATTTTACATGGAGAGACTGCCTATCTGACCTCTACAAGCCATCTTACTGTATTCCTTGCTAATACTGGTTGTCAGAATAGACTCAATGGCCAAATATCAACGTATGACAGTCGGGCTTAACGTATTTTCTGAGACACGGAAAGTTTTTTTTAAATGTACACCTATCTTCGGACCAACCGCGGCAAACTCACCTGAACCCGTATTATCGGTCAAACCGTACTGATTATACTTAGTCACGTCAAACAATATAATATCAAACCTTTGAACATTTCATCATCCATTGATTCCATGACGTTACCAGATACCATATCAATAGGATTATGATGATTTTCAATTGTTTAAAATCAAATTATCTTGTCAAGGTGACCAGTGCAATATTGCATCGTAATTGTTGCCGTGCTTTTATATTTAGTACCACTGCTGGGCAAAGGTCCCCCCAGTCTGAATTTAATCTTACGAGTATCTTATCATTCTAATCCACGCAATCATTAGTGTTTAAGGAATTAAATTTACGCAATCAAGTGCAGAGTACGTAGGGCATTGTTTGCCAATTAATTTGATAATTCCTTACAGCGATTATTTTAGGTAGGTATGACAATCTATTTTTAGTTACTGATAAATAACCAGAATAACATTTAGCACAATGTTATTCTGGTTATCTACCTAGAAGTATTAAATTACTTTTTTTTTAATAAAGAGAAAATGTCTAGAATTACTTCAAAACATTTAATTTTTTGAATAACTGATTACTTTTTAGACATGTTATGCTGACGTACCTTTAATATTCAATGTCCAAATATTTTTTTTTATTTTACATCCGTTCTTACTTTCAGAGCCTAATTAAAACTGTTTACTTATACACGTGCCTACAAACTGCAATAACTAACCCTCATTCCGGGATAAATGGCCAATTTTCGTGGAATGGATCTTCAGATAAACATATAACTCCAACCTGAACACATACAAAATAAAAAGGGAGTTACAGGTTGCGGAAATTGGATAATAAACTAACAAATATGTAGATTTTATGGAGGAAGTACGATGGAGGAGAGAATTTGTTCCTTCTTCAAATTAAGTCGGGTATCCAGACATTGATTGCATTATTTATAAACAGGTACCTTATAGTATTTTTTTGTGTAGTTTATTCGACGAGAACTTGGTTAACCAGCCATGATTTGGAGACAAGCTGTGGGGTTTTTAATCTACCTATTTTTCGTCGATGGACGATGGCATCTGCGTTGGTTTTCTGTCTTAAGTCGCGTGACACCAGCTTTTATAAGTGAAAGAATATGTGGACGCAGATTTTTGTTTTCATGTTTTATAATGCACAAGGCGTTATACCTAAAAAAAATCTAAAACTATGTTTGAGAATGTTCAAGTCTGCCTACCGGAGGTTTCATTTATGAAATATGGATTATATATGAATCTGACTTAAATGTATCACGAATTAGTATAATATGAACATCACCTATTACTTAATTACAATAAACGTAATCTACTTATACAAAGACATGCATACAGAATCAACTGGAGTGTGGCCTTACTTGTAATAGGTTCACACCGTCATACATAGGAGACTAGCTCTTTACAATTCCCAAGAGATGCGTCTCTGCACCTCATTTGCATGTTGAAGTGACGAATCTCTCCGTACAAGATAGGTACACAGCTGATAATATAATAGGCAGAGCCAAGGATGCCGTACTTCACCGCTGTACTTTATTTACAAATGCTTTCTCAATCTTTTTTAAAGAGAAAAGACGTAATGAGCGCGTGGCGATTTTGAAAGTAATAGACCACACCACTCTGTCTTCACTGGGCGCAAAATGTCTATGTAAATTTCACAAGGTCAAAAGTGGTCACAGACACGAGATTTTTTCTTCTACTTTTTCGAGCAATTTCGAGCAATAAATAGTAGCTTGTCTTGTCCACCTGTCTCTCAATAAAATTTAATATAGAGTCATTAAATAGTAGAGGACAAAAGTTCGTATAACAAAAATTCCAAACCAAATATTATATCTCATCCATACTATGAAGCAGAAGAAGGAACGTTTGCATCTTTTTCCATTTGCAACTTTATATCCCCAATAATGCTGGTGTTATCGGCAACTCGTCCGATTTCCCTTTAAATTAGGGTTTCAACCCTCCAATCTTCCGCATTGGGGTTTTTACAGTCCTGTCGAGGTTAATTCAAATTAAAGTGCAGTACCATTCGAAAGCTTCCAAATTGTTGCGTGAATTTAAATTAGGGGTAGCAAATTAGTTCGGGATTGTCAACCATTTTCTTTAAAGTTTGTCAGATAAACTGTCTCGTTGTTAAGTGTTTTTGGTGCCTATTGGTTTTGTTATGTAATAAGAGGTCTCATTAAAGGAGTTAATGTAACAATCTAGTAAAGTTTTATAATTTGAGTTGTTCCTCACTATATTTGACTCAGTGTCATTGGGATACTGACAGACTTCTAACATTTTATAAGCTTGTAAACTTAAGTGAGATATTTATGATTGAATTTCTCAAAAAGAACTTCGTTTAAAAGATAACATTCAGAAATAAAACGAACTAGTTATAATACTACATAGCTTCACAGTCTACAACATTCTGATGTATAAGCACTCAAACAAATGAAAGAGAGATTTATGAGAATACCAAAAGTACTAACGCTGTTAAACAAAACACAAAGCTCAAATATGAAAAACGTGTTTAATAAGAAAATAAATATTAAGTTCCACGAATGTTATCAGCGCTCTCATCTAAACGTTACATTAACTGCGAATGTTTTGATAAGCTTGTTTTACGGCTCATTAATTTTATTTAAAATTACAACCTCATTTTTCTGTTAAATTAGGTGTGGACTTATTTTATGCTTTTGAACTCAGTACGCATTGTTTCTTTTATTTGTCCAACCGCCATTTTGAATTGGGTGGAGACTCTGTAATTCGCCTGGAATTTTTCGCAGTGCTGGATGAAGAGTGGATGCAAATGTTTGAGTAATCCGTGGTCGAGAGTTGGGAACATGTGGTGGAGAGCGTGGTCGCCAAATAAAGTCATGACTGCGAAAACGTTGCTGTTTACATCCTTCCGATCGAGGAGAGCTTCCACTTGATGCATCCCCCAATCAGGAGTCTCGCTTCTGTAAATGTCATTAAATGAATACTTAAGTACCTACTGTTCTGTAATAATTATGATTGTAGAATAAAACTTAAGCAAAAATTCATGAATACAAAGCTTTGCCTTGTGACTACTTTAGTAGATCGTTGTACAAATATTAGAATGCCGCTTGAAATTTTCGTGTCTTGATTGTACCGTTTCTTTATGCGTAGGTAAAGATAATGCATACCAGTCATAAAAGCGTGTTAAAAATGCACAAACAAATTCCACCTAAAAGATACTTACGCAGGCTGATCCCCGTCTTTTATAGCATCAGGATGATGATGAGCAGCACTAACAGCAATCGTAAAGAAAATCAGACTGCCCGTACAGTTAATCCACAGCCACATAGAAATCACGTCGAGGAAGGGGGCGCCACTGGTCACATACATCCAAAGAGGCAGGATCAGCCCGATGGCATCGTGCCAACGATAATGTCTCTGAAGAAACCCTTGACGAAGGAATATCGACAAGAATCTGGAACAGCAAACGTCATTCATTTGTTTCCTTGAACAATCCCGTTTAATAGTTTTTTATTGGCAGCTTAGGGAGAATAAGATAACAGAGATTTATAGAGAGTGTTTTATATTTGTTTTGTGAAATGGTAAACATAAGTTATATTTTTTCGTTCGTGTAAATTAATCTTGGTTGTTAAGATATGCAGAAGATTTTACTGGTTATGACTTAATATGCAATAAGATAAATAGTGATTGTCGACTGTCGTAAAAAATGAAGCACTAAAGACACTTGTTATTGATAAAATATTTGAACTCGTAATCCTTGTATTTTTTTTTCTTAGCCATTTCTGTCCCACTGCAGGACAAAGGCCTTTCCACCCTCCTTCCATTTTTCTCTTGTTAGGGACGTGGTCACCCACTCCTTATCAAAAGATAAATTACATGGAAATCATTGTCATGCACCAAGATTGTAAAGGAACTTGATCTACTTACCTCTTAAAGAAACTTAGTAAGAAAATAAAAGGGAAAAAGAAAATCTCAGTGATGCATCCCAATTTAGCATGCAGTGGTTTTTCCCTTCTTGGGTTGAAGTATAGGAATGGTTCCAGTGAGCTGATCTCCAAGTCCATGAGAGTATTTGTGTAGAGATGATGTGATAAGACATGGGATACTCGGAAATCTCTGGAATCAGAAGAAAAAAAAATATTTATCACAAATTGTACTTAGTAATTTTGGACGGGTACCGCAAAAAAAGTCACCACCACATTGTTTAGAATTTGATAAAAAAAAAACATCCTAAGCCGATCCTGAAAAACAGAATTTTATTATTTTATTTCGCTTTATGTCGAATGCTATAATTCTGTCTGTTAGTGCCTTAGGCTTCATCTCTTATGGAGTATGACCAAAAGCCGGCACTGGTAGTAGTATTTTTATATTTATGTGGTGTCCATTTTAGTCCAGTAGATGATATAATTAATAGTTTCCACAGAGAGCCATGGTTTCGGTAGTATCTACGGACAGGCGACCTTTTTGCATAATCTGTTGTGGGAGCTTTATCCTGTGTCAAGGTTTATAAACATTGGGGCTATCGCTCTTTGTAGTGGTGCGCTTGTCACGTGAAACACATAATATGAATTTTAGATGCCATAAAATCAATTTCATTGGAAAAATAAAAACAATAAGCATTCAAAAGTTAATGTTTTTGAAAAAGTAGACCAAAAGAATTTGTTCTCAATAAAAACAATTTAGGAACCTAAAGGAAAACGGATATTTCTTCCAGTCAAAACATTTTTAATAGGTTGCTCAACTACTTAAAGTTTTGGCCAATGAAGCTCAAATGGCACTGTCCTTTGTAGATAAACACGTCTTTCTCATACCCTCTAAGTATTGAACGGTCAAGATAAAAAAATATCTTAATAGATTTGAAAAATGGAAAATATACGCTTTTGTTTTTATAACCTATGCTCCCAAGATCTAATCATACCTTTAGGTATACTTACGCAAATTCAATGTCTGTACATTCACGAGCAAAAATATCTATAAACATCGTAAAAATTTAAAAAAAAAAACGTGATGTTCTTGTTGATACTCAAAAATAAAAATAAGTACATAATTAAGGAAATGTTTTCTTTTTTAATTTATGTTTGATAAAAATCTTGAATTGAGAAGAAAAACATTTTATTTACATATTTTTCCTCATGACTGTACTTATTAAAATCTTCATATATTGAGTTAGTTTTATCATTATGTTTATTCTCCTCTACGTTACACTCAATTTGCTTGCATACATCTAAATCGTAATCAACATACTGATGTGAGGCGTTGCCCAAATAGTTTGGATTAGGAACGCGTACACTCGTGACTGAGAACGTGACATAGCTGCTGTATACAGGGTGCTACAGAAATGCTTGGCCATATTTAGATGCTACAGCAATCAGCCGTTTGTAATAACAAACTTCCTCCAAGAAACTACAAGTGACTACAACTAGACTACTCCGAAAATCAAAACTTGAACTAATTTTGATCATGCTAATGATAATTTTTCATGGCAAGGCTAATTTTTTTTTTTTTTGAGAATCGGACTATGATCTAATTGAATAAGATTATTTTCTGTAGGCTAAATTATAACTTAATATAACACCGGGTATTTTCTTAGCACTCTGTATAAACATGTAAGTATGTTGGATCAGAGAGTACTTTGTAATGAGTTCTAAGCTTTAACAGTTGACCTCTGCTCCTTATTTCAAAGTAGTAAGGTTAATTTTTCCAATATTTTACATATTGTCTGGAATCGCATGTTACTGTTTCCGAAAAAAACAGCTTTCATTTTTATTTGGATTAGTTTCGTTTGCTTGATTATTTTTAGATGCCATATTGAAATTTCACTGCGTTATTATACTAGAGGTTTAGCGCCTAAACCATTAGACATATTTCATGAGAATTTCAACAATATAAATGTGTTATTTCATGTTAACGACTCAGTATTGTTTGGAAATAGAAAAACAAATACCGAATGAAAATAAATTCATTACATAGAATGCATCTTTTTAATATTCTTGATAGTAAAATAAGAAAACCGCATGAACGAAGTAATTTTGTTTAAATGCAATGTAGCTGCGAAGTCAGGATGACAAGAGACACTTCCATCAAGAACTTTGTAAAGTTAAACTCCTTCATTTCTGTGAACTGTCTTGCCTTGGTTAAAACCTCAGCAATTTTCTCATTTGTATAATTAAACTTGTTTCATTTCGCAAAGGAAATCAACTGGTATAATCTGCTGTGTCTTTGTTCAAACTGTTTAACACATTTTTGAGCCTCTGCTATCTTTAACTTGGCAACATTAAATATCTATCACATATATCATATATATCACAATAGAAATACTTTTGATAGTATCTTATTTTGAACTATTTGATAGTTGACACTTTTGACCTTATTTTCAAAAGATTTGCTCACGTGATAACTTCAACTTAAAACGATTGTATTACGTGAGACAGATAATTATTTTCTTAGAACACGCTCACAGTATGTCGAACTTTATATTAAGCTTTTTAATACACAATTAAATCTAATATAAGAACAAACTCTAACTATACTAAAATTAAAACTTACATAAATAAAAACTAAATGGCGTCAAAGAATTCATTGTCATCCTTGTCAATGGCGGGGAACGTGCCCAGAAGGCTGGCTCACAGTATTAAAATAGTACATATTTTAAAACTCAAAAGTGTCAAAACTAATAAATAATTAACTTATAAAAACATAAGAGTAAAAAATATCGGGAAAGATAACTCACCTGTAAGACCACATGCTTATATTAAACAGATACATCCTCCAATTAGTTTTTCTGTGAATAAAATTATGGCAAGCTACGGTCAGGAAGGCCAAGTTTAAAGACGCGAAAGTGTACCATAATTTCACCGCAAAACTTTTCTGCACCCAGCAGGCTACTGCTGAACTAATTAGCAACGATACAAACAAACCGTCGGTTATAACGTCTGCTGTTTTCGATGCATCCTTAGGAATTTTCTTTAGCTCTTCATAAGCTGCTCTCTTAAGAGTTTTATAAAAACCATCTTCTTTGAACGTGAAAGGCGAATTACGGGGAGTATTCGCGTCTCTTATATAATATTGTGTAAGAATTTTCTCTGTGGTTGGGTTCAAGTGATGAGATTCAAAAGCTTCAGTGATGTCGGTTCCCTGAAATTTGAAAATGTATGGAGTTTATTCTTGTTCTCAGTATTTCGACTGAGGTTTTATTTACTACCGATGCCGATGGTAAAACTGGACGTGACTTTTTATGTTTCGCAGCGAAAAACCCTCTTACCGATACACCCACACCGTACTGGTTTTTTTAGGCAATATTTTTGTTCAGATAGTTTTGAAGTCGGAAAATATAACTACAGAAGTGAGAGAACAAATACGAGGCATTACACCCAGATTATGCAAGAGAATATTAATCGCGAAAAGAAAAATCGTGTTACTTACAATTTCACGTAACCCGAGAATTCCAATTTTATTAATATTTTGATAGGTTTACTTTCAGCTGCATAAAAATAGTACTTACTTTGGTTAGTTCAAGCCATTCTTCGCCGCCCGGATGGCGCTTTATAAATCCCGTCATATCGTAAAGTTTGTCATGAATACGCCACAACCCCTCAGCACCGTCATCCATAGCTTTCCCGGAAAGCCAATGCACTGGGTCTCTTAGACCATCATCCCTTAGCGAGGGATATTTTAACTGCGGAAAACTCACGTGACTTTTTTTCTCTATCACTCGTTTTTGGGCCTCTTCTGCCCAAGTCGAATTCTTTCCATTAGAATTCTCACTCATTTTTGAGAAATAATTTTCAAAATAATCCTAACCACAATTTCTAACGCGACTACTTCGTAATACATATCACTCACAACTTGATCTTATGCGTAATCCATTAATTTAATTGGTAATTTACTGGAAGCAAATAACATGATAATTAGTTAGATGATGTAGTAATATCTTAATATGTGTCATCTGCGCTGGATATTTAATTGCATGTATCGTGCATACAATATTTCTTGCATCCAAAATACGGTAGAATTTTGATGTTTGGTTCCGATTGTAAAAAAAAACATTGGCAAATACATACATACTGAGTCATGGAAGCGAGGGCACTTTATAAGGACTTCTAAATTTTGTGACTACACAGTGCATATATACATTCTATAGTATAGTTAAGTACATAACTTAACTATACTATAGAATATAAAAAAAAAAAGATTTTTATGTATCAAGTTCAGTGTATAGATACCGTAACGTTATTATTGTTTATCAAATAGTAGGTATCACTTCTTGATAACCTTTGACTTATTTTCATTTTCCTTGATGTGTTCAATTATTACTTAACATTTGCAAGTCAGCATGACAAAGTTATGAAATGGCTTCATCAAAACACCAATTTTTATTATTTAGAAAATTTGTAATTTGCTGTGATGCCATGGATGGTGATTTGATTTGTACCAAATAGTTAAAAATTTAAGCGGCATTCATTAATTTAGTGGAAATGAACGGGTTGAAAAACTATTTACAGCTCTCGTAAAATAGAAATTGACCTAGAACTTAGCCCCTTTGTTTTTGAGAGAGCCAAATATTCTACTTGACTTTTTGAACATGTAATATGGCCGCTTGCCAGCTGACTCGCCTTTGCGGTTATAGTTCCACGAAAAAGGTCCGGAATCGTAAAAGTAAAAATTCAAGGTTCCATTTTATTTGCATCTGTTGCTGTAAAAGCTTACGTATGTGTTTGTTGGGTCCAAGCTAAGCAAATATATTAAGTATTCTTGTGTCACTATGGTATGGCTTTTTCTTGTTTAAGCGAATCGTAAACAATTTATACAGAATGGGCCAAACAAAAAGCCCAAAAATTTTTTCATGAGTTTTCCATAATATAAGGTCCACATTAAAAGGCGGGTTCGAGGATCCCATATAAAGGTAAGAAGGAAAAGCTATGGATGACAACGCAGAACTTTTATTGAGCATACATGATGAGATTTACGATTTCACTGACTTTTAAGATAAGTATCCTGACGGCACCAAATACTTGGAACTTTCTAAGGTAAATAATCTAATTACCGTTGAAGTACCTTTTGTTGTGCATGAAGTACGGTCAAGTGTCGTTATGGTAAAAACGGAAATAAATATTTACGAAGAAAAGCAAAACATCTTGATTTTAATCGTTTTATGCCGTACAATAATTCGTATCATATCTTATCTGTTTTATTTATAAACATGCATGTTCATGGTATCACTAAAACTATGCAAGAAATTAACAGTACATATTTAAGTTTTTTTCCACTAATTACTTTTACGGTAGGACTGTGGTTATTACTGTGTTTTTGAGTTAAACGTGAACTCTGTTTTCATCAAGATTTTAAATTCTTTATCTATTTAAAAAAATATATAATTGTTTCGATTTGCTAGTGTATTACTATCTATTTTGACTTTGGATAATAATAATTCCATACTTCGTATCAGTAAATTTTAAGTAAAGATATCAAGTGTAAAGTACAAGGCTCCCTAGCTTCTACTATCTTAGTTGTTTAGCCAGAGCAGTAGACGATAGGTGTGTGACAAGGATTGTGAAGTAACATTTAAATTTTGGGAAATATGGCGCCAAAAGAAATGGATTATATAGAATGGGCCAATCAAAAAGCAGCTGAAAAGAAAACTCACATTAGTTTTCCGCAGCTGAAATACCCGTCACTAAGGGATGGAGGTTTTAGAGATTCCGTACAATGGTTGGAAGGAAAAGCAATGGACGATGGAGCTGAAGGCTTGTGGAGAATATATGACAAGATATATGATTTTACTGAATTTCAAGATAAACATCCCGGTGGCGTGGAGTGGTTAGAACTTTCTAAGGTATGTAATGTTATTACTAAGAATATAGATGCAAGAGAAATCAAAACAGTGATTAACTTCAACACGACTAACATTATTAAAGTTTGTGTGCGAACAAGGTCTCGAATGGATAATATGTTTAACTTGGTACATTATTGTTTCAGGGAACAGACATTACAGAAGCATTTGAATGCCATCACTTGAATCCTGTTGTGGACAAAATGATAGAAAAATATTACATCAAAGACGCTAAAACACCCAGAAATTCACCATTTACTTTAAAAGAGGATGGCTTTTATAAATCATTGAAACGTGCTGTAAGGGAAGAACTTAAGAAAATACCTCCAAGTGAATCAAACCGATCAGATTTCATCATTGACAGTCTTGTTGGTACACTTTTGACAGCATCTGCGATTGCTTGTTGGAGCACTAATTATTATGTTGTGATGATGTCCTACCTGACAGCCGGTCTAAGCTTAGCGTGGACCACCGTCGCTGCACACAACTATATACACAAGAAGACAAACTGGAGAATGTATTATTTCAACCTAAGTCTCTGGTCCTATAGGTAAGGAACATTTTAAATTAATGGAAAAAAACTAAGAATGGAATTTTTTCTCTGATACTAAATGCTTTAAGACCCAAGTTCTCATGAGGAAACCATACCGTCGTATTTAATTTTCAAGACACACAATAGCAGCATAACTTTTTCAGCCTATTTAGCTTCAGTCTTAAACTAAATGTTTATTTTTATTTTACAGAGACTTTAGAGTATCTCACGCGCTATCCCACCACATCTATCCAAACACGTTGATGGATTTAGAAGTTAGTTCCGTCGAGCCTCTTCTGCTGTGGAATCCACGGAAGAAACCTTTCTACACAAACCTGACAATTATCATCGAAATCGTACTCTTTCCCTTCCTATTTCTAATGAACTTCACGAAAAGGTAGTTGTTGTTTTCTTATTTTTCCATTACCTTAAATCAAAAATAATAATACACAAGTTAAATTATACAATTATGTACCTAAGAACTACTTATTTAAGCTTCAATCTAAATTTTATGTTTAGATTCATCAGCAACTTCATCCGCAAAGACTTCTTCACTCGTCATTACAAATGGCACGATGGAGTCGGCCTCCTCCTTCCACTTTGGATGTACATCATCAGCGGCAGTACTATCTACCACGCTGTTACCATGTGGCTTTGGATCCTCTGCACTGGTAGCCTTATCTTCGCCGCCATTGGTTCTAATGCTGCTCATCATCATCCTAATATCTTTAAAGATGGAGATCAACTCAGGTAAGAAATAATATCATAAACATGAATACGATAATCCCAATTTTTGTAAGTTAACAAATTCACACAAACCAAACTTTTTTATCGGAATAAATTGGATTTTATGGCTGAGTTGAGATTCCTTATAAAGTATTTCAAATACAATGTTTCTACTATTGATCAAGAGGATATTCATGTTTATATTCCGATATTACGATCGAATTAAAGGACCGTTACAAAGTTGGTAAATACCATATGCAACTTTTTCCATCGCTTGTATGCTCTTACACGCAATTTTAATTTAGCATGATGTATTTTGCAGGGAATCTACTATCGACTGGGGCATGCATGAACTCGAAGCGGTGATGGATCGCACGGACATCAATGGCAATCACTTCAAAGTCTTGACATTCTTCGGTGACCACGCCTTACACCATCTATTCCCGACTCTGGATCATGGCATTTTAAAATATTTGTATCCAGTATTTTTAGACCACGTTGAAAAGTATAAAGCAAATTTCAGATTGACGTCATCTTTCGATCTTTTCATTGGCCAGTTGAAAATGGCAGCAAAACAAACTCCTAACGTTCTGAAGGATTCAAAATAAAAGATTTTATGAAAAAGAACCAAATTTTATTATTTCTAACCCTACGAATACTAAAAAGGAATATGAATAATTGAGGTGTCGCCGGTTACAATATTGAAATTCAACTGGAATAATAGGACGATATTTACTTTTTAGCCAGCCATAATATCTTAATGAGTTACGAGTACATGATTAAGTAATGAAACAATTCGTGAAGATCATACAAATATTTTAGGTATAATAGTCGATAAGCTGACTCTATTATTTTTTGTTCACATGATTAACATTATATCAGTGAGTTATAATTCGTTATGATATAAAGTACAAAATACGTTCTCTTCAATTAATATTATCTTAATAGTTTAGTCAGTGCTGATGGAAGTACGGTTAAGTGTTAAAAGATTGTGAAATAAACTTTAAATACAAAAAATGGCTCCAAAGGATGTGGATTATGTTAAATGGGCCAATCAAAAGGCTGCTGATAAGAAAACTCATGTTAGTTTTCCACAGCTGAAGTACCCTTCCCTTAGGGACGAAGGTTTTAGGGATCCCCTACAATGGCTGGAAGGAAAAGCCTTAGACGATGGAGCTGAGGGCTTGTGGAGAATGTATGACAAGATATATGATTTCACTGAATTTCAAGATAAACATCCTGGTGGCGTGGAGTGGTTAGAACTATCTAAGGTATGTTATTTATTACTAAGATGGCAAAAAGCTTTATGCCTGTTAGTACCTATAGTAAAAACAATGAATTATTTAAGAATATCGCAATGTTTAGTATGCACCCGAGCAGTGTCACAATTCCCTGAGGGTGCGTCCACATCTGACGAACGAGCATTGCACGAGCTGCTCGCGACCCATTTACGAGCTTGCCGCGAGCATGGCTTGAGCGGCGCGGCGTGCACAGGTTTGGCGGACGTCGTTTTTGACACTAGGTCGTTCGCGGCATGTTTGCGAGCTGCTCATGTAGTGCTCGTTCGTCAAACGCACCGTAATGTATTAACGTTGGGACATCATTATTTCAGGGTACAGATATTACAGAGGCGTTTGAAAGCCACCACTTGAATCCTGTTGTAGATAAAATGATAGAAAAGTTTTATGTCAAAGATGCAATAAGTCCTCGAAACTCACCATTTACTTTTAAGGAGGATGGCTTTTATAAAACGTTGAAACGTGCTGTAAGAGAAGAACTTAAAAAGATACCTCTAATAGAATCAAAACGAACTAATTTGATTATTGATGGTCTTTTTGCAACACTTTTAACGTCCTCAGTTATGGCGTGCTGGAGCACTAATAACTGGGTTATGATGGTATCTTATTTGACAGCTGCTCTCAGCTTAGCGTGGACTACCGTCGCTGCACACAATTATATTCACATGAAGACAAACTGGAGAATGTATCTTTTTAATCTGAGTTTATATTCATACAGGTAAGAAACATTGTACACGGAACGGAAAAAAAAGACTCGTGACAACAATGCAGTCGTATTCAAGAAATTGACAGTTTCATACCTATTCAGCCTATTTATATTCAATGTGTAATGAAACAATATTTGTCTTTTTATTCTTAGGGACTTTAGAGTATCCCATGCTCTGTCACACCACCTCTACACGAACACGCTGATGGATTATGAAATTAGTTCATTTGAGCCTTTGGTTATGTGGAATCCACGGAAGAAATCTTTTAACACAATTCTGACCATTATTATTGAGATTACAATCTTTTCCCTAATATTTATTATCAACTTCACAAAGAGGTATGCTGTTCAAGTTATATTTTATATTACCAAGTTGATTAGTAGCGTCAGTAATACCCAACTGCTTTTTAATGGCAATATTATTTTTAGATTCATCAGCAATTTCGTACGCAAGGACTTCTTCACCCTTCATTACAAATGGCACGATGGTATCGGCCTCCTCCTTCCGCTTTGGATGTACATCATTAGCGGCAGTACTATCTACCATGCTGTTACCATGTGGCTTTGGATCCTCTGCACTGGCAGTCTTATCTTTGGCACCATTGGATCTAATGCAGCACATCATCATCCTGATATCTTCAAAGATGGAGATCAAGTTAGGTAAGAAATAATGATACTGATCTTTGTCTCGAACAGTAATATGATTATACCAATCTCTGTATGTTGATGACTTCTCTCAAACCGAACATGTTTATTGGGATCGAACTTTATGACATCCAGCTGATATTCTTTAGAAAAGTCCTCAAAACTGTTTTCACTTTAACTATTCGATCAAGAGGACATTTATCAGTTGATAAAATTTAGGTGCTTTGTAATATAGTTAAATATAAGACGCACCTATTTACATTGCTTGTGTTTAAATTTCGTTATTCATTCTTGCGCAGGGAAACAACTGTGGATTGGGGCATGCATCAACTCGAAGCAGTAATGGATCGAACCGACATCAATGGGAACCACTTCAAAGTGTTGACATTCTTCGGTGACCACGCGCTGCACCATCTATTCCCTACTCTGGATCATAGCATCTTAAAATATCTGTATCCAGTATTTCTAGAACACGTCGAAAAGTTCAAAGCTAACTTTAGATTGACGTCATCGTTAGACCTTTTCATTGGTCAGTTGAAAATGGCGGCAAAAGAAAATCCCAATGTTTTGAAGAAGCTGAAATAAAAGATCTTAAAAAAGAAACGAAATTGCATTATTTCAAACCCTACAACAACTAACGACTAAAAGAAATATTGGTTAAATTTTATAAGGGTAATTCGTTGTAAATTGTTATACAAAATCCCAAAAAAACAAGCAATTTTTAGCATTTATATGCCACTCCCAAATTAATATTTTGAACGACTATTTAATGCTTTTAGAAGATATCCGATACAAGGGATTATGAAAAAAAATATTTTTGGCCAACCTTTTACTTTGACTACCCTGTATAGT
The DNA here is from genome assembly GCA_905146925.1 of Autographa gamma. Lineage (NCBI taxonomy): Eukaryota > Metazoa > Arthropoda > Insecta > Lepidoptera > Noctuidae > Autographa > Autographa gamma. The sequence goes on from LR989857.1 coordinate 10,214,266, forward strand.
AGGTATAAATTGGCTTTATACAATTCCAAATAAAACTGTCAGGTAAAGAGTCGCTAGAATCGTCGTCGCTACAATTATTATTTTAAAAATCATATCGGTGTCATGTTGAATGTTCTAAATCAGAATGCGCTAACGGGTACGGGGAAACTTATTTAACCAATCATGGAGGATATTTATTTTGTTCACTTCCCATAAAATACTAACCATAAATCTTAATGAGTTACATAATAAATTCATAAATCAATTTGAGAAGATCACACAAATATTTTGGGCACAGTAGTTGATAAACTAACTATAATTTTGTGTTTACATAACATTGTAGTATCAGTCAATTTAAATACATTCTGATATAAAGTGCAAAGTACGGGGCTCTTCAATTCATACTATCTTGATAGTTTAAACGGTGCAGATGGAAATACGGTTAAGTGTTAAACTGTGAAATTAAGTTTAAATATTTAAAAATGGCTCCAAAGGAAGTGGATTATATTGAATGGGCCAATCAAAAGGCAGCTGATAAGAAAACTCATGTTAGTTTTCCACAGCTGAAGTACCCTTCACTAAGAGATGGAGGGTTCAGGGATCCCATACAATGGTTGGAAGGAAAGGCCATGGACGATGGAGCTGAAGGCTTGTGGAGAGTTTATGATGGAATTTACGATTTTACGGAATTTCAAGATAAACATCCCGGAGGCGTTGAATGGTTTGAACTTTCCAAGGTACGTGTAATATTTTTTTGCACAAGAAGTAGAAATCTAGTCAAATAATAGGGTAAAATGATACCATCAAGTTTTGGTAAAGGTCCATACAAAATTTGCTTAAATTTTAAATGAGCCGATGCTAAATTTTACTTTTCTATTTAAAAATTATGTATACGTATACATTTCAGGGTACAGACATTACAGAGGCATTCGAAAGCCATCATTTGAATCCTGTTGTAGAGAAAATGATAGAAAAATACTACATTAGAGACGCAAAAACACCCAGAAATTCACCATTTACTTTTAAAGAGGATGGCTTTTATAAAACATTGAAACGGGCTGTAAGGGAAGAACTTAAGAAAATCCCTCCGACTGAATCAAAACGAACAAATTTGATTATTGACGGACTTCTTGCAACACTTTTAACTGCATCAGTGGTTGCTTGTTGGAGCACTAATTACTGGCTTGTGATGGTGTCTTACCTGATAGCTGCTCTGAGCTTAGCATGGACCACAGTCGCTTCACATAATTATATTCACATGAAGACTAACTGGAGGATGTATCTCTTTAACTTGAGTATGTGGTCTTACCGGTAAGATATTACGTATAAATGAATTTGTTTTCGTACAAATAAACAAATGATGTGTACGTGTATTGATTTTTTTATTGATATTTTACAGGGATTTCCGAGTATCGCACGCTCTTTCACATCACCTGTATCCTAACACACTGATGGATCTAGAAGTAAGTGCTGTGGAACCTATGCTGTTGTGGAATCCGAGAAAGAAACCGTTCTACACGAACTTGACAATTGTAATCGAGATTGCAATCTTTCCTTTCATGTTCATCATCAATTTCATGAAAAGGTAAATATTTTTGTTTATCTATTTCTTATGTACTTAATCGGTCATTAATTTTTGTATACATTCCTGTTTTAGGTTCATTAGTAACTTCGTCCGCAAAGACTTCTTCACTCGTCACTACAAGTGGCACGATGGAGTCGGTTTCCTCCTACCTGTTTGGATGTACATCATCAGCGGCAGTACTCTCTACCACGCTGTTACCATGTGGCTTTGGATAGTTTGCACTGCTAGTTTCATTTTCTACACCATTGGATCCAACGCTGCTCATCACCATCCAAAGATCTTCAAAGATGGAGATCAAGTTAGGTAAGTAACAGTTTTGATGGCAAGAGGAACTAACTTAATTTGTTTAAACCTAGCTTTCTCGATCTTTTATCGAGACCCAAACTATATTTATAGATGACTTAGTCTATTTTATTGCCATTCGAAATGCTAAAAACTACAATGTGTTCACTGTATCTGTTCGATCATGTGCAAAACTGTATCCTTGACATTTTTATAGCCCGATCGTAAAACTTGGGGTTTGTTGTAAACTAGGTAAATATTATATACTTGCACTGCAAATTCGTTTTCGCTTGCTCGGAACTTTAAGATAGCGTTATTTATTCTTCCTTAGGGAAACGACTGTCGACTGGGGCATGCATGAACTCGAAGCTGTGATGGATCGAACCGACATCAATGGGAACCTCTTCAAAGTAATGACATTCTTCGGTGACCACGCCTTACACCATTTATTCCCGACTTTGGACCATGCGCTCTTGGAACATTTGTATCCAGTATTTCTGGAACACTGCGAGAAGTTCAAGGCCAATTTCCGAATGACGTCATCGTTCGACCTTTTCGTTGGCCAACTTAAAATGGCTGTAAAACAAAATCCTAACGTTCTGAAAGACTCGAAATAAATTGAAACAAAATAAAATTATATTTTACCTGCAAGTCCAATTTTTTTAATGTTTAATTTAGATTTATAAGCATAAAAATAAAATAAAGATATCAATGTAAATTGTGATTTCGACAAGTTAAGCTTCATCACACTTACATCGATACTTAATAAATCATTCCGGCTGTTATTTTTGAATGTTTTGTTTCTGCCTTTGCACTCCATCTGAACCCAATCCATCCATTTACGCCACCCACTGTGAATAAATTTTCATTAAGAAAAATAAAAATTGACTGTACTATCGTTTAGTCAAAACACATTAACTTATCGTTGTTTATAGGCCGCTTACGTAAATTGACCTTAGTAATACGAAATTAAAAAGTAATCTTAAAGATAAGCGATGTTTGCGTGAAAGAAATAATTATTGTCACCGTTTTAAGATAACCATTTAAACAATTAAAAATATTTATGAAGAGACATGAATAAAATTAACAAAAACAAATTATGAAATGCAACAAACAATACCATTAAAAAAAAACTAAAATGAAAGAATTAAATATGTCTCGTTAGCAAATTGAATTCATCTTGAAATCAATAAATTCTAATTTTATTAAAACACTACATAAATTTAATCAAAAAAATATTGATATGGATCTCATAAGGAGGAAAAATGAAACTATTTGCTGGACGGCTTTTCACGTTCACAGTACTGTGGATTTATCGGCATAGTCCATTTTTTATCGACTGTCACAATTATACCTACTATGCCTAATACCTACTAGCTGAGGCAAAAAAATACTTGACTGCATCCATCTTATCATATAAGGCCTGCCCCAAGGAGCGCCACACCGCACGACCTCCCGCCCTTTGCATCCAGTCACTGCCAGCTGCCTTCTTCAGGTCATCGGTCCATCTAGTTGGGGAGCGTCCTACACTACGTTTGCCCTTGCATCCATCTACCAGAATATAATTGCAAGAAACAAGTATACGATTCGATTTAATAATATTCAGTATCAGTTGAGTGCCCTCTAGGTCGCGTTGTGACACAAGATAGTAATATCAAAAGTCAATAAATAAAGAAATAATTATCAGAATCAAGTTTTCCTAACAATAACAAGAATGTTGATTGTTATGTTAACATTATTATCAAATACATTTACGAGTGTTATTTGAGGGTGATAGTTTAGATAATCATGTAATGGAATTTTTAATTTTAATATGTTATTTTGTCACGTTTAATAATTTTTATTAAACTTGATAAGGATTTTTTTTTATGATGATTGTATGGGTGAATTTCGACAAATGCCATTTTTCTTATCATATCGGTGAACTTTTACAATTTTTATTTTTTTGTAGGTTTTTCAGGTTTTATGTAATCTTTAGGATACAAAACATCCCCGAATTTAATATCATCAACGTATCATTTAAGACTGAGGAGAAAATTCAGTTTGAATTTTGGTTTCCACCGATGTGAAAAACCGGCACCGATTATTTTTTTTGTACACCGATATGATAAGTGTATCCACCGAAATGATGAACCTATCCAGCGATATGATAATCTATTCACCTTTGAACATCAAAAAGGAAATAGTTAGTAGGTACTTAAAGGTGACTTAGAAATGAAGATCTGAACTTAGGGTAGATCACATACAAAGAGAACTGAGTTCTTAGATAAAAAAAAATGTATTTTTGAAATTATGTACCTACTTTTTACGTTTTCTAGAGGTACTTAAAATTTAAAAATAATGTTTTTTTTTATTATCATTGTCTTTACTAAAATGAAATTTGAAAAAAAAAAACAAAAATCTCATATCTAAGTTTAGCTAAACGTTTTCTTAAATGCCCCCTCTCTTAAAACAGAATTGCTTTTGATTTAAGGTTTGCTTATTCTTTCCAGCAACCTATTCCACCTGTTCTTCTCCTCATCTTTTAATTTTGGCCTCGGCATTCTTATACAAAATTAAGCTACTATTATGTTTTCTTTTTAGCTATTAATTATTTTGTTATTTATTATTACGTACTAACTATTTTTTTAACTAAATTTTTTTTGCCATTGAAACTTTTAATGCGTTCAATTGCTCCACCTCACCATCATCATCTCAGCCTATGGACGTATTACCGAACACAGACCTCCCTTGATGATACATTTATTTATACATCTTCTACTACCCAGTGGTATCGTGGTAATGATTTTGGCAGTCTATGTAGGTAAACTTACCTTGTATGTATGTATGTATGTACGAATGTTTGTATGTAGGTATATATGTATGTGTCTGTATGTATGTTTGTATGTGCCATTGTTTCTTTGTATACTTAACGAAATGACACGGGATCTACCGATATGATATAACGACTCACCGAGATGATAAAATGATCTACCGATATGATAAAGCAATCCACCGATGTGACAAAACTGTGCGTTGATCACGAATCAAAACACCGATATGAGATATATGACACCGATTGATTTTTTCGTATCATTTCGGTGTAAATTATCACATCGGTGGTAAAAAAGACCACCGATTACAGCGATATGAGAACAGCGACATGAGAAAAAACACAGTTTTTAGAAAATTATAAAAAATGCATAATATCTAGGATAAATTCAATAACAGACAATGAAGCTAATTCACTTACTACCTCTGTTAGAACCAAACAACAATAAAAAAGCTACTCATTACATTAGAAAAATGCAACCACCGATTATATAAAATAATTGTCCGGGAGTACCTGAAATGGCGTTCTTACAGTTTTGGTGGGCATATACAGCGATTTAACCCACCTCTATCCTGATTGCCTACTAGCACACACCAACGAGGGAAATACAATTGGGGTGGGGATGCTGTCCGACTCGTCGATGTAAAGTTATGTTTGAATTACTTTTGTCCAGCGATATGAGAATATTTTTCAGGACAAGTACGTTTGTGCCTCTCAGTAATAATAATCGTTAATTATGTAATAAAATATGCTATATATTAATAAAAAAACTAATATTCTATGAAATAGAATAAGTTATATAGCTAATTTATTCATTTTTATTAGTGTATAAGCTGTTTTGTTTGCAAAAAAAGTAGTGGGACAGCACCGATTTGCAAAAAAATTGAGGTTTATGTATTTTATTTCTACATTTGTAATAGTCCTAGGCAAATCATATTTTTGCCACAACCCAATAACCACCTATTGAATACAAAAAAAAAAAATTCAGAACTATATTCCTTTTTTCAAATACTAATTTCAACGAAGACAAAAAAATAAGGCATTTGGGAAATTCACCCGTATACATGTAGAGAAAGACCGACAAAGGGATGGATGGATTTTGTGATGATATGAGAAAGTAAGGAGTGAATGCGGAGATGACGAGTAGTACAGATGAATGGAAGCTGAATACGCATTGCTCCAACCCTAAATAATTGGGAACACGGCAGGGAGATGACGATAATGATGATTTGTAGTACGTTTTTACACGACTGCCCAACAAGGAGTGTTATGTTTACAGGGTTCATGTCATTGTTTGTGAGTTTTTAATAAGTTAATTAAACATATATGACAGGAATATCTACATTTCCGTCCTGAGAGGATTTGAAAATGTGCTAAAAAAACACAAGCAAATCTGTTTTCCTATAATCTAACAATTTTTAAAAAACACGGTACAGCTTTTGGTACTTTTTGGTATGTTGTTTTATGCTGCTATGAGTTGCAATGTCGGATCCGGCAGAAAATTGCGTTACCGCGCTATGTTAGACAACCAAACGGTTTACAAATAGTGGAGTAGTGGTTTAACTAACAATAACTGGACTTTTTCAGGCATGTAAAACTTTACAAAACTAATACTGGCTGGTAGGCAATATTGTTGTTTATTTACCTGTGTTTACTGATACGCTATGTTTTTATTTTGTGTATTGTGATTGCGTTAAATTGTCATCATACACGAAATAAAAACATCATATACTAAATAAGAAAAGGCAGGGCAAAGGAATCCAGTTTTTTTTATTCTGTAGGGGTTTTTTGAAGTTTAACTATACAGCGATATTTTAGTTATTTGTTAGTTTTAACCGAAGAAATAGTTACTGCCGAAAGCCTTTTCAAAATGTCATCCATTTCTGTAAATCATAATTCACCCTGATTCCCTTGTAACATAATTATCATACTTGTAAGCACATAATTAATGTAATCATCTAGTACATTAATTGAAATTGCGAGCGCCGTGTTAATTAGGTTTAGGAGTCGTAATGTCGAACATGTACAAAATATAATGTTATGCAAATTTGCAAAAGTAACATGTGTTATTGCGAGGTATCGTGAAATATTGGCAAAAAGCACTTTAACATTATCCGACACGATGTCGCTATGGGAACCGCATACGATACCGCGGCAAGAAAAACAAATGAATTAACGTATCCGATTTCTTATCGGATATTGATTTATATATTATATTGATATTTGATGACCTCCGTGGTCTACTCACTTCAAGGTGTCGCTAGCTCTGAGGTCCCGGGTTCGATCCCCGGACGGGTCAATGTAGAAAGTCTCTTTTCTACATTGTCTCGGGTCTGGGTGTTTGTGGTACCTTCGTTGTTTCCGAATTCCATAACGCAAGTGCTTAATAGCTACTTACTTTGGGTTCAGAGCAATGTATGTGATGTTGTCCGCATTTATTTATTTATTAATTATTTATTTATATTGTAAAAGACAGGTTCATGTTTAATACATTTACTAGCCCCCAATATCGTATCGTATAATGTGAAAGCAGCCTGAGAAAGAGCCTTTCTTAATATCGGATAGATTTGCATTGGACTGAGGCTATCCAAGGTAAATTCCCTTGAGATTCTTAAGAAACGCAGCCTGAATGTTGTAAAAGAAGCTTCGTTGCGATGAAAGCCTTCACAAGTCTAAGCGCAGTAAAAAACCTTAAAGGCACCGACCGGAATTAAACTGGGAAATTCTGGCTTCAAGCAAGTTAAAGTAGATTTTTACATGTTATTACGTATTTACTTCAATCGATGCATGTTAAGTATTTAAATTTGAATAATACTGTAATGAGACATAAAACCATAACACAAATATAAATAAATGAAATGATTCTTATCTAAAATTTTTGAATAGTGGAAAACTGACTATTAATAAAACTTAAGAAAATTACGAGGTATCTTTTGACTTCAATTGACTTCAAAATCTCAAATAAATCTGCTTTAATAAGCTCAAAATCTTCTAAAACTTGATTTACAAATCTCACAAAGGGTCCAATGATTCTTTGAGAGATTGTAAACTAATGATCTTAAGACAGGATATTCCAGCATTATTCTCAAAGTTGATATAACTGGAATATAAATTCCTTTGAATTATTCCGTTAAGCCGACGTAGTTGCAAACGGGATGGGCCATTAAGCTAGGACATCTTCATCACCGGGCGGTGGACTCAATAATTAACGCTGAGAAATCACAGCTCGAAAATGAAATAAGCCTTATTCCCAACCGACCATAATTTTAATATTTCCATCCATGATATTAATTTGAAAAGACGTCGCGGTCGCTACCTATATTTCTAGGTAGAATTTTTGCTTTGAACTATTGTAAAGCGAATGCAAAAATTTGCTTCATTTGAAAAATTTTTAAGTTATCAGAAATTTTAAACTTATTACTTACATAGGGCACTCTAAGCAAATAAATGTTTAAATATTTACTAGAAAATATGACTGGAACATTTATATAAAAGTACCGCAAAAGGTCATAATATGCGATTGGTTAATAGGTAATCTAAGAAATGTACTATGTAAAAATGTTTCTAAACCATCTTTATAAAAATGTTTCCAAACCATTATTTATACGTACTTTTTTCATCCTTTTCGGATCATTTAAATTTCTTTGCTATTTCAAAATTACAGTTTTGTCTTCGGGACCAATTTTTACACATTCATTTCGACGGAGTCTGGCTGTCTGCACATATAATCGAGCTCACAAATGTGTGCGCGAATACAGTTGCAGCCTGCAGGCATAATTCCCTTCATAGTCCGATGGGACGGCAATCAGACACGATCGAATAAAGATTAGGCGCCGGATCAAATGGCATTAAAGGCCTAGCAGATACCCAGTGTGAAAATACAGAATGGTCACCAATCACCATCTACAAATCTAGGCAAGCGCTCTTTAAACCACAATCAAATGATCTGACAGCGCGAGAATCGTGTGAGTTACAGTACATTGCTGTCTATGATGGATCACATGTTACACAATAGTCGTATCACCCAGCAATGTATTGCAATCCGACGAAGTGTCTCGCATCGCCTAAATCAGGTCTTAGTATATAGGTACTACGAAATATCTTGTCAAGGTTAGATGTAACAGAATTATACGTACTGAAGTAGAGTATGCCAGAATTCCTTAATAAAGTTAAGCACACGCGGTTTCAGACCGAACGAACTTTTGAAAACAACTCTTTGAGACCGAAAACTTCGACTCACCGGTCACTTTGAAGCTGGTTAGTTTCTTTGAAAGGAACGGGATTTCTTTGATTTTATCTGAAAGCAAAGTTTTCAAAACCGGTAACGTTAGTACAATTCATACTTAGTGCAATCGCCAATGAAAATTTGATAACATTTTCACCAGGAGCTTAATCCCGCCATTTTAAAGTCAGTGGGTGGCAGGTTAATGAACGTTCCAGTGTGTACAAATGTATACCTACTTGCCACTGTTGTCTTTGAAGGATTGCCACTGACTGTTTGTTGTAAGAATATCTGAATACGAAAATTAGGCACAATAACAAGTAAAATGGAACGTACACTAACCCTTACAGGTTCCATCATATTTACATTATTATGCAAGTGACTCGACCATATTCTTTCAATAAGGTCATCTTTACGGGATGGAAAACTGAGAAATAGCGATATTAAAAGCAATTTATTGTAAAACATTTGCGTTTTAGTTTAGTAAAAAATATGATGTCTTCATATTGTTGATTCTAAATGAACAGTGACACGATCATGCAACAATTGTAAGCATAGGGTTGTCGACTACTTAATTGATTATTTTATGTTTTGCGAATTATACATTTCGAAAACTGTTTTCAATAGAAAAAACACAACTATGGAAAAAATAAAAGGTAAAAATCAATAGGAAAGGAGCTTACGGTATTCAAATAAAATATTAAAACAGTACTAAATACGTAATCAACATTCAAAATCAAAGGATACTTGTTTAAAATATTCATAGAATTAGTCAAAGGTAAATTACTTTTTTAAAGCTCTACCTATGAGGCAAAGGCGTGCATACCAAGTAATTTAAGACCCGTTCCCTCATCAAAAGAAGCTGGCTTTCCTTGCGGATTTTGTAAAAGCTGTATACTCCAGTGAATTTTAAAAATATATCTTATTTCTTTTTAAATATACGTCTAATAAATGGCATCTTCGGGAATTATTTTTTATTTATAGCCAGCGTCACAATATATTTTTGTCGAATTTACATATACAATGTGTTTATAGTTCAGTCAATAAATCACCCAAAAGTAGTTATAGAGTGCGTGAGCAAGGCCCTAAGCAATTACTTCAGAAAATTGTTCAGAGTGCTTAGATAGTAAACATACTAAAAGTCCTGACGTCTAGGGGGTGAGGCGGAGTGGGGGGAGGGGTTTAAAGGTCCCATTTTTCAGTTTTTCGCTAATATCTTTTAAACGGTGCGTCATGGCGATAAGAAGTCTTCTACGCAATGAAAGCTTATAAAATTATGTACAACTTTTACCTTATGCACTTTTTCAAATTCCTACCTATTTTCGAACTACGTGTTCCGGAAGAGTGAAAATTTAAAAAAAACTTCTTCGATTGAATACTACCTTTTGTATACTACTTCTTTCACGTTATTTGGGGATCTAGACACGCGGCAGCAAGTCAATCCAAGTTCAAGTAAAAAAACTGGCTAACCAGCGTCAAGTGTATCATTACACGAACCACAAGGTGCCACTTTTGACCCTTGTATAACTCAAAACTTCTTTAACGTAAACACATATAACTAAGTGTGTTTATTAATATCCATAAGGACATCTAGAAGCCCAAATTTCATGAAGCTAGCTCAAACAGTTATTAAGATATGAAAGTCACATAATTGTATAAGCTTTCATTGCGTAGAAGACTTCTTATCGCCATGACGCACCGTTTAAAAGATATTAGCGAAAAACTGAAAAATGGGACCTTTAAACCACTCCCCCCACTCCGCCTCACCCCCTAGACGTCAGGACTTTTAGTATGTTAACTATCTAAGCACCCTGAACAATTTTCTGAAGTAATTGCTTAGGGCCTTGCTCACGCACTCTACAATCTCTTTGTTGACTGGACTATTAGTTCTATGCTGTATTTGTACTGGGCATTTTTATATTTTGAAAAAAAAAAAAAATTAGATGCCGTAGCCAACAGTTAACTAACCTTTTTAATTTCTTTTTGCAAAAGCTGATGAATGTGCTGTTCTATTTTGAATACTTGGGCAGGTATTCTGTTTAAAAAAAAACTGTGCCATAAAAAAACTTTACATGGCTATATTTGTACATAACTTAAAACAAAAGCACATTTTGAAAGATCTCAAATACTTTTTGCAAACTTCGCACTCTTGGGAAAAACTGTTTTGAACTTAATACACTCTTACAAGTTAAGTATTTTTTTATTAAATTAGAGTCTTGTTCAGCTATACCGACCATGGGACCTCAGCTAATTACGTCACGTAGTTTAACCGTTCTTATATGTTTGGAGACTTTTGGGAGAGTTAGTTTAGGTCTCTTGGTTTGGTACCTAGAGTATTGTAACAAAGCATTTCGGAGTATGGTACCTAAGTATTAAGCACAGCTGTATATGGACGCAAAACCTGAATTTTTCATGTGTTTGTATATGTGTCCACAGTCGATCTTATTCTGTCTCTATTACGTCTAGGTGAAATATCAAAAATATTATTATTTTAAAGTCGTGTTCAAAATTATCAAAGTGCATAGTGCACACAAAAATAAATATTTATTGTTTTTTTCTAAATCTAAATTAGCCACTCTAGAAAATTTAATCAACAAAAAAATATTACTAGTTACAAAATTCATCTTCACCTTCCGAAATAACAAACATGACATTAAAAAAAATTACCCTCTCAAAATTACACACAAAAATGTTCCCCAGCCCTACACAGAGAATGGCGTAGTTCTGAAGCGCAGCCTCCCGGAAACAGGACGTGCTAGTGACGTTTGCCTGACTACACAATACAACCTCCGCTGAAACAACTACTGGCTTCACAATGCCTTCACATCTTTAAAGTGTCGCTATTCAACATGTTTGCGTCGCGAGTTCTGTGGTTGTTACTTAGAATGCTGGGTAGGACTTATGGTCAAATCTTATGTAGGTAGCCTAAGTTAGTACAATTTGAATAAATAGGACTGGTCGTTCTTATGCCGATTGGGAACTGCTTTTTGATTAGGTACAGCCTAAAAATTTGGAAACTAGTAAACCTGTACCTACTTACAGAAAATCTCAGAGGTGCTTGACTGATTAAAAAAATGAAGGCAGTAAAAGGTATCGACCTATCATCGGTTTACATTTTTATAACATTAATCAAAAAATATGCCTCTTTCGGAATATTTTTTAAATTAAGAAATTTTAATGATCGCCTTTTATTTATATTGACGCAGTATAGTAGCTGAACCAGGACAGCAAGATTTAGAGAATGTGGCTAGAGCCAGAGGACACGAACTTTATTAGTATTTCCTAAAAAAAGGAATGTAAACTCAAAGGCACGTGCTGAGGGTACGGCCGATAGCTATTGTGACGTGTCACGTCGTAAACATTGATCGACCACTCTTGTAAAACGACTGTCTTGTCATTCGCATGGCAGTTGTCGGTCCCACTTGTCAGCACTCTAGTTTTATACGTGTTGGAGAATTGCTATATGCGTCCTCTAAGTTTAGGTACCTATGTAAAAAATATAGATAATTTCAAGTTACTTTAGATAACTTTTTTCTAACTTTAGGTATGTGAGTAAAAATCATAGAGATATTGAAGCGACTTTAGGTATGCACAATATGAGTGTCAAAATGTAGTGTCTTCTGCATACTACTGCGTATTACTTTTATTCCGAGAACAAAGAACTGAAGTTTGACTTTTATCACACTTATGTAATATCATCATCTCATCATCTCCCTGCCCTGTTCTAATTATTTGGGGTCGGCGCAATGCGTATTCAGCTTCCATTTATCTCTACAACTTGTCATCTCAGTATTCACTCCTTTCTTTCTCATATCATCTTTCACACAATCCATCCATCTCTTTTTTGTTCTTCCGTCTTTGTATACCCATCGTTATTCATACTTGTAACTATATAATATATTTTAATAAAATGTATTTTAATTTAAATTGTTTGTCCCATATTGGGACTTCATTTTGGTTGGTTAAATTCGTATATTTATTTTGCGACTTTGGCAGGACGATAAAATATGGCCAGAAAATGTCAAAAAACAACGCAAACTAAGTTAGAGGATGTTTATGTAAAAACTGCTATCTGTATCTAACTCAGGGCGTCAGAGCTAGATATTTATGGCTTTCTAAAAATAAAGACTCAGAGACTTACCTCTTTCGAGAAAATAAAGATGAAAAGCAACGTTGTTTTTTACTTACTTCATTCCTCAGCTATCAACTCCAAATTCGAAAATAGTATGTATGAATTTCAAGAATTCTTATAAATTAGAATATGTCTTTCAAATTAATTGTATGCGTCTGACGTAGTCATGAATTCTAACAAATTAGATTTTCTACGTCTGTTTTATTTGTTTTAATTAAAGTCGTTCTTTTTGCTGCACTTAGCTCAACATTTATCCTTGAAGCATCAATAAGCATATATACTGTCACGAATATAATATTCGTGTCAATAATTAAAAAGTTTAAACCAACACAAAGACGGTTCAAGTTTCGAGAACTCAACTATCTACGTTAAACATGAACGTCATACATATTGCAATATTCAGTGCGGCTATATTGTTAGTTAACCAACGCAGTTAAATTGTATAACACAGTTTAACCGACGACTTCCCAGTGGTTCAGTAATATCTTTTTCTAGTAAGAATCTGGATTGGTAATTAATGGAACAAATAAAATTTATTTAAATTACCAAATAAAAAATGGATACTCCGAAGACTCCTAAGATTAGAATATCTTGATTGCAATATTCGAAAAAAAAAAAATTCGAAATAAAAGAAAACAGTAATAAAAATACAAGTACTGGTAATCGATCGGCAATCGGTATCTTTTGTTGTAATCGTAACACCAAAATTGTTACATTCTGTCATACAGTAGTACAAAATACTTGCAAGTTTGTATTCACTTATAAGCAATGGGTTTGCGTTATCTCTTCTTCTATCTTTCATTCACATTTGAGTGGCATCTGTAACGCAAACGGATTGGGTATCGATGAGGACTTAAAGTGCTTCAGTTTTGAGTGGGCACCAATCTGTGGCTTATCCCTGGTTACGAGCTCTTTAGCTCAGCTCCTTGAGAATAAATCGAGAATTTTTTTTTTTTGCCTTACTTTTATTAATTAATATTTTTTATTAATACACAATTAAATCTAATATAAAAACAAACTCTAACTATACTAAAATTAAAACTTACATAAATAAAAACTAACAAGCGTCAAAGAACTCATCGTCATCCTTGTCAATGGCGGGGAACGTGCCCAGAAGGCTGGCAGCATTGCCACGTTGAATGGCTATGCCGATTCTCTGTGCAAGGAACAAACCAGCCCTCTGATAACGAGTAGATTCTACCAAACGTTTGGAAAGTTCTTTGAAAAGATTTCGTGCGCTCGGACCCCATGACCCGAGCGTTTCAACCCCAAACGGCTCGAAAATATAATCACCCACAATGTTATTATACTTCCGCCGCTTAAGGGTCTCCGCAGCTCCAGCAGCAGCGCCAGGAGAGGCTGCTGAACTTAGAACGTGGGACGGCGCAAGGGTGTCGACGCACGTTGCGTCCCACACCAAAGGCCGACCCAATTTCCAAGGCAGCAATGACATACCGTCAGGTCTCTTGCCATCGCCGCGCACCAAACCATTGGGTTCCAAAACAGCTGGTACACCGGCGGTGACAAGAGCACGACGAATTATGTCATTCAAATTTGAGTGGCGAGATATACGCCCTGCGCTCCTGCTGCAGGACAGGCCATGGTGACCGAGGTTGTCGACTGTCTCACCGCATTGACAACGATGACATGCGACACAGGGTATACCTAAACGTAAACTCATGGCGAGCCGAAAAGTATTATTATCCAAAATGGTACCAAGAGTGGATGATGGAAGTGCCTGTAACCAGAGGCCCGATTCCCATTCTCCCACAGCAGTGTTGATTGACGTATTGATCAATTCTTTCCGTATCAAACTGCAAAGCGGCTCGTCCCACTGCCTCTGAGAAGAACGTTGCTCGGGTAGATCTGTGCCCGGGCAGGACATTTCCCAACTGTTTACTGCCTCAGTCATGCACAGAATCTGAAAATCAACCAGAGAAGACCCTAAGATTTGCCTGGTCAACTTTTCAGTGCTGTGGACAGATGACAAAAATGCTGGTAAGCCTAAACTGGAAACTTTACGTACACCTAGCCCACCAAAACGGATCGGCAGCGTGGCTTGGGTCCAGGCTCGGTCATCCAACGTTACGTTGAAAATGGACGTTAACGTGGACCGAATAATTTTATCGACTTTTTCCAAAAGCGGTAAATGTTTCCATAATCGTGAAGAACGAAGAAAATATGTAAATTTTGGACCAAAGCAACAAAAACGAATTAAAGTAATAGCAGAATGTAAAGAGATTTTGAAAAGTCTATTCGAAATTGATTGAAAATTTTCAATTTTATCATCTATAAATTTTCATATGATTCTTCTAAAATTGGGGACCCTAGAAGGCGAAGAGAGGAGTTATTAACTATGTTAATTTCAGGCACTATAGTTTGGATTTTTTGTAAAGCCAAATTTTTATCAAGATGTGTATCTGGAATATATATTTCACACTTACTTGTGTTTAAATCAAGACCAATTTTGTGTAAATTTGTTTTAAGGGATATATAATCATCTGCTATAGTGTCGACATCGCCTCCTAGAGTTCCGTCATCCAGATACCAAATGTTAAATTTTGATTTCAATTCTTTGATAATGGGATGGATGGCTAAACTGAATATGACCGGCCCGAGCGGATCTCCTTGTTGGCAACCAACAGCCGAATTTAAAACATTGTCTCTATAAACTAATTTTGAAGGGTTTCGGTAGCATTGCCAAAGGAAACTGTAAATTTTGGGGGTTTCACTTTTGACTTCTGCCAACAAGGTGTCTCTGTTAACTGAGTTGAACGCATTTTTATGTCAACTTTAAGAATAACCTCACTTTTCCTGTGGGCCAAAAATGTGGACAGCGCATGTACGGCAGCTTCACAACCCCCCTTTGAGCCAAAACCTAACTGAAGCGGTTGAAATTTATCAGTCAAAACGTTGCTGTACAACTTACAACAAATTTTGGCTGCCGTGCGTCTGTAGGTGGTGCCAACAGCAATAGGGCGAATACCACCATCCTTTTTGCTAAGGGCACAGAGGTTGGCTCCATAAAGGGTGTCAATGACCCCCTCATGGACCCCACCTGCAAGCATTAAATTTATTAAAGCTGTAAGTTCCTTCAGAAGCGACTCGCCAGCTTCACCGGCAGTGGGGCCTGTGAGGTCTTTTAGGTGCTGTGGGGTTGCCTTACTTAGGTATAAGTTTAAAGGCATGAGGCAGGATATATCTTCATCACCTGTTATTATGATGTAAGTGCCGTACTAAGAGACGATAATGGGTAAGATATTTCTTATTATTATTTTAGTAAGTAAATCCTGTGAACTTGGAAACTTGGCAAAACTTAAATAGATAGCAAGAAGTCCCCATTAACGATTCTTAGTTTGGCTGTAAGTAGTTGGATTTTGAGTATAATTATTTTGAATTCTCAGTACTAAAACCAGATGTTATATGATACAGTTTAAAAAAGTTAGCATCAATCTAACAACACGTAATGACATTGGAACTTTAATTATTCTACATTCCAATTAATATTTCAAGTATAAAATACTTAAAAAAGGTATTTTAAACCGTTAAAATACATCTAACAATATTGGATGTTCGTTCAAATAGCAAAGGAAACTGATATGAAGGTGGAGAGCTGTCAATGAGTTTTCCGTTACACAACTATCTTCAAAAAGCGACAAGTTTCTATGAACTGCAGCGAGCACGCTGTGTTCAATATTGTTTCCAATTTATTTGGAATTGCTTGTAATTGACAACGATATTTAATAAAAGTTTTAGTTTTGTAAGAATAACATACCTTCCAGAATGGAAGAACAGTCTTTGCCGTGTAGTACAAAACAATGGCTGAAAAAAGAATATCATTTGAGCAAGTTTTTCTTTTCTAGAAAATTCACTTTAGCTTTTCTTGGTTGTAATTAGTTATTGAATTGTTTTTCGATAATAAATTTAGAATAAGAATATAAGTATTATTTGAGGGCTGAAATATATCGGTGGGCTGTGGGTGTACATTGGTACACCTCTGCCTACCCCTTCGAGGATACAGGTGTGATGTTATGTTATGTTATATTCAATATATATTCCGGGACATCTCACACACGGTTGTCTGATCCCAAGCTAAGCAGAGCTTGTGTTATGTTAACCAGACAACTGATAAACATACTTATATATTTCTAAATACATACATGTTATAGATAAATTACACCCAGACACCGAACAAATGATCGTGCTCATCACACAAACATTTGTCCCGGGTGGGAATCGAACCCACAACCTCCGGTATAGCAGTCAGGGTCTCTAACCACTAGACCAACAGGCCCGTCTAATATAAGTTCATATTCAAGCAAAACCACAAACACATTTCGTTTTATATTTCTGATGAGATTATTGAAAATCGAAACCGAATTGATATTATGTCACAGTCAAATATCGACGTCGTCGACGTAGAAATATAAATTAGCGCTATGACTTAAATCAATTAGCTAATTAATTACCTTCCTTGTATCATTTTTATTCCGTACAAACGTTAAACCCATATCGACTAACACAATTGATGCGCTACCCCGGATTCATTTCCATCGCATATCAATTAATATTCAAATGAGATTTTTCATTGCTTGCCCACCCTATCTGCCTTTCAATGAATTTTATAAGCCATCGAAGAGGATTTTATTGTTTGATACATTCTTCTCTATAAGGGTTCTGTATACTCAATATCTACGTCTTTTGTCCGTATTAATATGCCTTATTTTCCTCATGCAAGTTTTAAGACGAGATTTGGTACAATTTTTTCTTTTGGGACTTAAAAATATATATATGTCACCGGAAAATAACAAGAACCGTAAGTTTATAAATTTCCTAGGAAATTTATAAACTTCCGTAGGATTCTAAACAAGAGATAAAATGTATTATTTTACGCTCACATTTTATAAATTTCCTAGGAAATTTATAAACTTACGGTTCTTGTTATTTTCCGGTGACATATATAATAAACTTGAAAATAACACAGTTTTACTGTTTTACACAACGCCTTTTTTTTACTAAAATATATCCTAAGTGCCACCTTTAATGGACAGTCTATAAGCTTACTTATTACTTAGACACAAGACCAAATTCTGAAATGTCTTTAATTATCTGAAATACTGTACTTGAAGACACTTTAAAGGTTATTTTCAAGCTTTTTTTTAAGTATGTGGTTCTACCTATTTCAATAGTTTTGTACCTATTTTGAACCTGGATTATGTCATAATATTTGTTCCTGAAACAAAACCCCTAAAGCGACCCAGTAGTAGCTACTTTAAGATCATTTACATGTCACAGATGGTAAGTTCAACTAACTACAACTTAAGACACTAAAACTTCTCATTTACTGTATAGTAGTTGTTGAAGGGTAACTATCATAACTGAGTCGATCATGAAAGTTCAAGGTCAAGGATAGTTAGGTTAAAGTAGTTATTTTGATTATTATTGTTATTATTTAAAGCCTGTACTGTTCCACTGCAGGGCAAAGGCCTCCCTTTCCTCCATCCACTTTTTTGATTGATAATTATTATTTATTGGGTATTGTAGATTTGTTCGAAGACTGACTATGTAAGTGACTGAAAGAAAAGCACATTTTGTAGTAGGTTTAAAATTGGAAACAGGGTAAAAAACTAAACTAACTTAAAAGTATACTTTAAATTATAAATACCTAATATCTAAAATTACTTTTTAATGTTCTTTGACACACAAAATGAATGTTAGCTAAAGTAGTGTATAATTTTAGTAGTTACATCATCTCCTTATTTTATATACGTACTACGATACATAAAAGATAAATTAGAAAAGTTATTTTATTATATATTAAAATCTGTTCCATACAAATATCTCCCAATATTACTACCAAATAACAATCTGAAAATGAATAACCGAAGGTACTTCCACACAAGCTTTGATTTAACGTTGTTTTGTTCATACAGAATCATCCAAGTTTTATTATTTATGACGCAACTTGTATGAGCTTACCTACTGGTTTAATTATTATACTTAGTATAAGTTCATGTTATATAGGGTGTTCTACAAATACGCAAGATATATTTGTGATTTGTGATGAATTGAGTCTGTAGTAGGAATGTTCTGATTTGTTTTCTATAATTTTTTCGCTATTTCTCTTTTTATTTCATTTCATATCCTTCTCTATATGGGAAGAGGCCTGTGCCCTGCAGTGGGATGTTTATAGACCGTTTGATTGCATTGCTTGGTTCCGTGTCTAGTTAGGAGACTTTCAACTAGTTTTAGCAGACGTAAGTTTTGGTACACCCTGTATATGCAGATAATACGGCGAGTATTTGACTAGTGTAATATACTGCTGTTTCCAATAAGCCTGCTGGGCTTGATTACTTAACCCCTCATGTATTGTTACTGTTGAAGATATTTGTTTAATGCTGAGGAGGATGCGAATATTACTCCTGCTCACCTTTTTGTGAATAGAAAACTATAAAACTTTGGTAAACACATACAAAGGTACCTAACCTTTGTATGTGTTTATTTACAGTATAAATTTAATATTTTTTTCTACAGGTATGCAAAAATTCTTTTTGGTCCGTGATATTGTTCTGCGTATTCATGTTTTTACACATTTTTGTATTAAGCGTCAGGAAGGTTCTGATTGCGTCTTTCTGTAAACTCCAAATTAATGAAGTATATAAATAATCATCAATCAATAAATCATGGATGCATGATTGATCTGATGTGGTAAATATGTAATTCAATAGTAATCAATTTACATCAACAGCATCCTTCATTGGCAGTCGGTTAAAAGTACACAACAATGCGTCTGGCGGTGCATCGAGATTGTCATCGATACCCGTCTTTCATTTCCGGGAGCGCGACTCGTGGAAATTGCGAGCCCATTTGATTTCGACGCGTGCACTTTGAACGACGCGGACGCGGCGAGACCGTGTTTTACAAAAATGTAATTGTTTTACGGGTCGAATTTAATTATGAGCGTAAAATATAGGTTTTTTTATTTTTTTTATGTGTGTGTGTGTGTGTATTATGAATAATCTTGTTCTTTCCTAATAGTATTACCTAATTTATTTATTCCTTTTTATACTATTATATAATATTATATTATATTATAATATCTATACTTTTTTTGTAAGGTTGAACAGTTACGTTGCTTTTCTTATGCCTTTCCAAACTGGAACCCTTACCGTGAAGTAAATGTGGAGTTCTTATTGAACATTTAGTAATAACGATTTTAGATCCTGTATCTTTATAGACAAAATTTTTGTTATCCATCCTGAAGGGTTAGGCAGAGGTGTACTAATGTACACCCACAGTTCGCCGATATGTTTAGGTCCCATGTATCCAATGTTATCCATATAAAAAAATATAAAGATAAAAAAACTACAGCACCTATATTTCTATTTATACCTCTAAAAAAAACTGTCTAAAACTGTCTCACACATATATGACTAAGTCAATGAAAAAATAATTCAAAGACAACAAGAAGCTTAATAGCCTAAAATCCTTTTACGGACCTAATGGTGCCTATTTATTCCAAAGCCAAAAATATCCCAAATCCATTTATAATATTATATTCAAATACATAAGAACCGTCAGAATTATCGATGAATACAGAATTTCAATTCATCCAAGTCTGAGTACATATGGAATTGAAATTACTGAAACGTGAGGGCGCACGTAATCAAATCTTATTATGGTGAAGTTGAGAACTTCGCTTATTTTAATGTATTTTGATTGAATTTGAATTATGAAATCCATTATTAATATAATATTCTTTGTGTACACACACAAAGACACACATGTCGCAACACAAAGAATATATTAATATTCTTTGTGTTGTGAATATGGAAGTGAATGGAATATGTTTTTTTTGCCTCCATCTTTTTATCATGTATGTTTTTTAATCGACTTCAAAAGAGGAGGATGTGTGTTTCTCACGATATATTCCAGGCAATTATTGTGGGTTACTTTATTTTTACCTTAGAGGTTACATGTTTTCTTGAAAAGCGATTTATTAGATAGTTATATTTCCGTCTGCCTCGTTGGCCTAGTGGCGCTAAGCGCGACTGCTACGCTAGAGGTCTTGGGTTCGATTCCCGAGTCGACCAAGGTGTTATTGGGGTTTTCTATGAAATCCTCAGTAGCAGGTCGGAGTTTGGATTTGTGCCCGGTTAGTGGCAATTAGCTCGCCCCCTATTACATGGGACCTAAACATATCGGCGAACTGTGGGTGTACATTGGTACACCTCTGCCTAACCTTCGGGGATACCGGCGTGATGATATGTTATGTTTATATTTCCGTCACCAAGCAATCTGCAATCAACATAAAAAAACAAACCAACAATTGCAGCATATTTATTCCACCTAATTGTTATTTAAAACTCTTTTAAAGTTGCAAGCAAAGCAGCTTCAAGTCGTAGAGTAGTGTCATGAAAATTTATGTCTCGTGATTTTTTAGTCTGCAATTATTTGTCTTCACTGTTTGTTTCACTGCTAAAGGAGACTTGATAGAAGAGAAAGTCAGCTGTTACTTTAAAACTTTTCTAAGTATTTCTTAAGCAGGTTTAAGATTAAATGGTTAGATGAAAAAAAAAAACATAGTTTTCCATAATGTAGTATGCGTGTTGTAATATAAATAAAATAAGGATTTTCTTTGTGGTTCGTGTTTTTTTTAAATCAATTTATTCAAAGTTGTTTTATTTACCTTGAATAATAGTTTTCATCCGTGGAGATATTTATAGTCTTTTTTCACATCTTATTTTTTTTTATAATCAGAGACCAGAAAACTTTGTTAAAAATAGCAAAGCTGTTAAAAAACAATCTCCTTACGTTATAAGCCAAAGAGCAGCATGATGACCTGCGTAATATTTAGGTCACATGGCTTTACGTAAAACATTTGCTGTACACTATAAAAGCAAGCCTCTAAAGCTTGGTTAGCAAGCATCCTCGCGGGACGTCTATTATTACGGAGGCTCCAGGATTTGTTTTATGAAACTTTTTGCTTGTTAGCGTTGAGAGAGCATTTTTCAGTTTCCACGCGTAATGTATGGAGCTCATAAAACTCTCACACGGGTACGAGTGGTGTCGTGGAATGGGATTTTTTATATATTTTTTTTGTATGGTTGCATTTCACACTAAATAAACTGTTTGATTAGCCTATGACTTTTTATACATTTAATTTTACATCAAACTTAACCATCTTTTGAATGCAGATAGTTTTAATCAACAAAAAAAAATCAGTTCCTTTAGGGCGTATTTAAACAGTGAGAAATCCTTCTCACTGTTTAAATACGTAGTTTGGGAAAAAAACTCTTGTTACAGAACTGATAAATTGGTTTTAAGCGTAAGTATATAACTACGATAGGATCTCTAATTGTTTATTCAGAGATAGCAATACAGCCTAGCGCAAGCATACTACATATTCGTATAAGAACAATATATCAATCACAAACTATAACATCACAATGTTACCAACAACCCACATTCAATATTTCCCTATCACGTCACATCCATACATCAAACGTAGAATCCTCGCCATATTAGAATACGGAGTTCAAATCATATTAATGACGAAATGCAAGTGAAGCGTAGGATTTCCATTTCTCGATCGGAGTGAATTTTCACAATGTCTGCACTCCGGCTGATATTCAACGTTTAATATTCATGTCTAGTGCTACGGCAGCTTTCCTTCGTAACCCGAAATTAGATATTCGTTTCTCAGCAGAAACTTCGGCATTAGCCGCTGAATACTCAAATTTGTAGTCGTAAGGCTTGTTCATAGTTATAATGTGGTTACCATTGTAATTGCTCAATTAGGTGTTGTAAACTGTTAAGTCTTCGAAGGTTTAATTTGATTCCTACTTAATCTGGGTAGGAATTAGTATTTTGTTCCGTTAGGTGTTTTTAAATAACATTAGGAAATTTTACCGAGTTTAAAAAGATGAGAATAACAGAAGTCTATGATGATTGTCAGAAGTTTAGTATTTTGTTATCAATTTAAAACTTAACTGAATACCAACTACATATCATTGCGCATAACATCCACATTCAGATAACATAAAATCTAGCTCAATAAACAATGCGTTTGTTATGCATCACGTCCATTCTTACTACAACAATTTATTTTCCATAATCTAACATTTTTCTTTACACCACTCTTCAAGGCAGTATTTAAAATAAACTAACAAATAAAAACCTATTTCCATGTATTTGAAACACAACTAAATCTTATTGCAATGTTTGCCACGTGTATGGACATTTCATTCCTGGAATATAAGTATTCTCGTTTCAAAGAAACCTTCACGATAAAGGTCAGATCGTTCCGCCTGAAGTATTCAGCTGAAAACGAATAAATATGGCTGTTACGAGGGACTTAGAGCTTTAGTCCTCTCAGACTTTGGACTCAAGACTAAGTCTAGATCAAAAGTATGATTTAGGATCAAATTCTTCCAAGAACTCTTTTTAGATGGTACAAAATTTACTTCGGTTGGTAAGCAAATTTTACAACAGAACCAATTTATTCATATTATATTCAATGGCATTAATTACCACTACAATATTGTCAAAAAAAACAACAAAAAAAAAAAAATGAAACTTTGTGAAGTTTGATTTTTTTTTTGTAAGAGAAATGTCTCTTATACATACTGTTCCAAAATCATATCTAACTAATATCGCAGCTAAAGAAAAACAGATAGATGGACTATGAATTTCGAGTTTCAAAGTACAAAATATATCAAATCTTTTAGAAACCAAAGAAAGATTAATGCAGTTACGACTTCACAGTAAGGGTTTTCAAAACTCTTCTACACGTCTCAAGATACATAAAAGAAATCCAATTTACTTCAATATTAAAGTTTCTTGACTCAAATGTGTAATAGGTACGCCATTTCCATAAAAGCTGGTAGAAAACGAAGTAAAAATGCACCAATTTACATATTCAGATTAAAGTTGCATTTGCTTTGGGAACCATTCACCGTGTTTTATCTCTACTACTTATTTTCCTTGAAGATTTGAATAAAAGAATCGTTTCATAATTACTTAGTTCTTTTCTTAATATATTGCTGTTTCAAGTATTTATTATCAAAAGACTGCCTCGTTAGCCTAGTGGTGCTAAGCGCGACTGCTACGCTAGAGGTCATGGGTTCGATTCCCGAGTCGACCAAGGTGTTATTGGGTTTTTCTATGAAATTCTCAGTAGCAGGTCGTAGTTTGGATTTGTGCCCGGTTTGTGGCAATAGGCTCGGCCCCTATTAAATGGGACCTAAACATATCGGCGAACTGTGGGTGTACATTGGCACACCCCTGCCTACCCCTTCGGGAATACAGGCGTGATGATATGATATGTTTATTATCAAAAGGGGTATGCAGAAATTTAGTGTAAGTTTATAGTTTAGACGAATATTATTTATTTCATCATCATCTACTGAGCCTTTTCTCAACAATGTTGGAGACGGCTACCAGTTTCACCGGATTCAGCTGAATACCGTATTTTACATGGAACGTCTGCCTATCTGACCTCCACAAGCCATTTTACTGGAGAACACAGTATCCCATGGTAAGACTGGTTGTCAGAATTGACTTAACGACTGCCAAATATCAGCTTATGAAGTCGGGATCTACGGTTTAACGAGCTGTTCGACGAATAATAATTATTTATGGACCTTCAATATATAATTCTTAATTCTTTATTGTACACATAAATTACATTTCATATACAGACATATTTATTAAAGTTGATGTACATAGGCGAGCTTTTCTCAAAATATATATAATATTATTATATATATTATATTAATTTTTTTTTTTGCAAAAGTTGTGTAACAGCTTAATATTAAAAGTTTAACTATTTTATTCTCAAACATAAAGTTAACGTGACGTTAATATATCACTTCTAAACTCTTATAAAGAAGACCAAAACCAAAAACAGTAAAAGTATACTCATTAACAAAGCCCCTCACATTTCGGTGTACTTTATACCTGAAAACACAAACATTTACATTAATAAAGCGCACATTGTGCCTTAACAAGGTTATAGCGGCAATAATTAAAAAACCACTTAATTTATTCATCGCCATACCTCGGTTTGAAGTTAAGCTTTCATTGTTTATATCTTTTATCATATAACAGAAATGATTTCATTATTTCACTCAGCGAGTACTTTAAGAGGAATAAAAGGTAAATTCATACATTAAATAATAAAAAAGAAACGTATCCATGAAAATTTCTCATCTTTTATACTCATGTCATGCATGTTTTTATGTTTGAGTTACGAGTCAGCTCTGATACTTTTGAAAGATATTTTTAATAAGATTGTTATAAATGGGAAAACGTATTTATGCATAAGACCCTTTATCTGGTTTTAGCTACTTAACTTGGTTAGATGAATACATTTTTGTTGACACTTCTTTATGATGTCGATTGTGACGCTTTTTATCCGACACTGATCTGAATCAATGGCAGGGATATTTATACCTATATATGAAATTGATATATGTACTTTCTTAATTATTCTAAGACACTTCTGACAAACGGTGAAGGAAAACATCGTGAGGAAACCTGGATCTTTCTTTCTTTCTATATTTTTATATTTTTCTATGTTTTTAATATGTTCATCCCTTGTTAATGTGACGACAATGTAAATTTAGTTAAATGTTCGATTCTATTTTCTCCTCCATTTTGGATGTCTTAGTTTACATTAATCTAAACATTCTGCTGTTTACGTTGTTGTCGTATATTTTAAATCAATGTAATCTTAACAACGATGTTAACCTTTTTTTTTAAAAGAGTATCCTATGGAGTTTCTTGCCGGCTCTTCTCTATAGGAATGACACTTTGGAACCGAGCAACTAGAATCAGTAGTTTTAACGTAACGTTTCTTATGCGCCTTTTTTTACAAGAAATAAAAATATTTTGATTTTGATTTTGGATTCCAAAATTTGGGATCTGAAATCGCCAATCCGCAGAGAGCAAGCATGGTGATCAATGCTCGTGCCTTCCCTATATAGGAAGAGGCCTGTGCCCAACAGGCCGTGGGACGTTTATAGGCTGGATTATTATTATTATTATATAAAATTGAAATAGAAAAACTCTAATAATAGGCAAGTCATATAAAATTTGTGAAATCACTATCTCTTATAGATCGATGTTGTATTATTTATACTGCAGTCGATACATAGACGTAAAATCCGAAAAGAACATTATCAAAAAATATAAAGGAAGTTCCTAAAAAACATTCCCAGTACCAGCTACTAAATACATGAAAGTAATTACAGCAAATTCAACAATGGTTTGATTATATATGATACCGACGAATACTTACAAATGATCGCTTGCTGACGTAGCGAAAAGGGACTGGAATTGTTCAGGAAGTTATTAGATACCGTGATCAATCATGCGCCATCGACACTTGTTGATTCTTTTGTCGACACAATCGATCAATTAATATCCTTTTTAAAAATTATAAATTCGCATTTTTAATTATCTGCTGTATATCATGTTAATATTGTAAATAATTTATGAATACGCCATTCTTTTTTCGCGTTTAAATTATTTAGTCTGAAAAGCTCGTTGCGATGCTCGTACTTCCGTCAGTCCTTCAATGTAGAATAGTGCAGGGAAAAGAAATGCTGTAATAATGTTCTCGTTAATAGAATAAACTGTTTTACACCCACAACTCTGCCCACGTTGCTTTCAAGACAAAGTATAGCCTGTGACCTTTATTTTAGTTTAAGTCAAATCGAAATATTGTTCGGTGTATTAGCTGAAAAAGTGTTACTTACTGACAGAGTTTCATTTGCATTTAAAATACTACTGTGGATAATGCACAAGTGGCCATTTTAATGTAGTGCACACGAGTCTCTACAAACGTAAATTTCCTTTTTTTCTCTCACACAGAGAGAGGAAAAAAGCTAATTTAAAGAAATATGACCCTTTCACGAGCTAAAGTGTAAAATATCTAACATCTGAATTTAACACGTAATGAGGCAGAAAGTTGCGTTATTACACTTTAGAGAATTCTGGGGTCACGAACATTACTTCATAAAGGTTTGATTAAACAAAATTGGGTAATAAAAGCAGACACACGTTGTTATCATGTTAACCTTAAAATGTTTAATTACAAATCTAATTTGACACGTAAGTACATAATAATTTAACCCTAAAATGTTACTTAAGGGTCTAAAGTAAATCAGATAATGTTTTATGATTGTTATTATACGAACATAACGTTAATTGCAACGTTTATCTTGTACATGACCGAATATTTTTTTAAAATTTATGGTAATATTGAACTGTGCTCCCTCACCGGGAGCATTCGCGTGTAATGTAACGTTACAGATTTGAGCATTACATCAGTGAAGGAGGAGAACCGAGCATTGCAATGCGCACCTTGTAATGTTACAAACCAAAATCGAATCAGGGAGGTATTATTGTAATGTAATGCTCAAAGTCGAATCTATAATGTTACAATAGGGAGCACCTTAAGACCTCGTGGCCGGCCTAGAAGGCCTAGCTTGACTCTTATTCCATATTATGAACAACAATAGCCCAGGACCGGGAGAATTGGAAGAAGGAAAAGGGCTTTGCCCTGCAGTGGGACGATAGTGCTAAAAAAAACAAGATTTTTTTACGTTACATTTAGTCTTTAATTAAAAACTATTTCCTATTCTACATTGTAATAATTTCATGTATTGTATGCTGTTTATTCTTTACTTCGTCAAAGGTGTTAAAGCAAAATCTATTTAAAAAGTCTTTTATGACATTTACGGTATAAACTTTAAAGCCTGTCGCAGCTAAAGTTCTTTATACTCGCGGTAAAAAGTTGGCAGAAATGTAAATTGATGTGACAACGGCATCCAGATTATTCACGACTTTTTTATTTATATTCTTTGTTTTCCTGTTAATGGTGAAGAGAAAAAAAATATGATTTTTTATACCTACTGCTATTTAGATTACCTTTGACTAAAATCTAGGTCGGCCTAGATTTTGTATATTTTTCATTTAGTCGAAACTGTGTAAATGGCTTTTCAAGTTTTTATGAATACCATAACAAGAACGGCAAAGGAGTTACTGAGTTCCGTAAATTAAAACTTGGGCAATTTAACTTTTTGTGGTTCCTCGATTCTTTAAGTTAGTTGGCGCTAAATCTTTAATAAGTTTATGGCGGGAATTTGTTTTGATGCCATCCTTGACGCGGACAAATTCACGTGCAGGAAATATTTATGGCAGTTTTGTAAGAACATTTAGGCAATTTTGTGGAACAGCCAAAAAAGACATGCTACAAATTGCAATTTATTTAACTTGATGCAGAATTTTCAATGTTTTTTTAGAACTTCATAATGAGAAAAAGGAAAACAAAATTATCAAAAAATCTATATTAACATAAATTAGCTTAATTTGATAAAAAAATCGTAAAAAAAAACAAAATTCAAAATCATTTATTTAACTTAGGCTACAAAGTAGCACTTATCAAACGTCAAAAATACAAAAAAGAGTACACCCTAGCACCATATACAAGAGTTCAAGTCAAGAGCAAAACATTTAGTTACATCAGGACTAAAACTAAGTAACCGTCTGTAAAGAAAGGTTCAGACCCAAACCCATTTATAATATTGCATTCTTGAACTGATTTACTCAATATAGATATATTCATACAATTTACTTAAGCAAAACATGTCATACACAATTAACTAGCAACGAACGTACGGCGCACACATCAATACCAGCCATATTACCCAAAAATGAACCTTGGTGCTTTGTAATAAGAGCTACTAACACTGTTGCTTTATACGTATGGTATGACAGTCGGTGTCATGTTTGAGGTAATGGCTTCTCAGCATCAAGATCGATGCAGTCGACGTCAATTAATGGATTATATTTTGATGGAATTTGCTATTGAATAGAGTATTGGAATGGCGGCGCTTGTAGTGGCAGAAGCTGGGTTTCTAGTGTATATAACTCTGTATAAATTATGTACATTTAAGAGATTATATTTGACACAACGTAACGATATAAGAGTACAAAGGCACTGCTTATTTCATTAAAAAAAATATTCCACTAGACCTGCCTTTGTGAAGTCCAAAATATGAAACGTTTTTTTTTATGTGCGTGAACATGATACAATGGTGTTTGCAAACTATTATTTGTAATTTGAGTCTCCTTTGTAAAAACCCTTGAACTACCAGTGAAAAGTGAGATGAATAGAAAGCACATTATTCATGACTTTTATGAGTATTAAAGTACTTTTATTTATTGTTGTAAAATAACGTACCTAACCTACTAAATAAACCACGAATAACTTTTCACAGTATTCTAAATATCTAATGACCTCACCATAAAACCTTTACACGGTATTTGTAGACAAAACTGAAACTTTGAAACCGGTTCGAAGCACTAGAGCTCACTTGGTTATTCACCGCGTTACGAGGCATTCTTCTCAACGAAAATAAATTGAAAGCTGTAAAACTGTAAGAGCACGCCTTCCATCTAGATCTAAAACGAGAAAGAAAATCATGAATGAATTTTGAAATACCTAGACTTAAAATACTGGAAGAAATGGATGCAAGATTTTTTAGACTTTTATATAGAAAACAACCTTATGTAGTAAAAAGTAAACACTATAAATTTTCTAGAATCATCTTTAAATTTTTCAATATGACCTTGAGTTTTAGACAATTTTAGAATCTATTATTGTGTAATGATATTGTAGATAGTAAATTGATAATTATAAAATAGACCCTTTTTCCAATTTGCTAGAATTAAATTTAGTGTTTTGTTTTAGACTTGTATGTAGTGTATGGAATCTGCGATACAATCACTAAATATTTTCTAGAATTTGTATTTTGATTTTCCAATACGACATTGAGTTTTAGACAATTTTAGAATCTATTATTATTGAGCCTTGACTACAAGGTAAAATTTTAATGTTTAAATATTATAAAAAATCAGCAATCATTTTGTAAAACATTTCCTCTTAATTCAAATTTAATATTGTTTATTTCCCATTTTCCTTTTCGATACATTTGGAGATTTATTCGTTTCTAATGTTAGAAAGTACTTCCTATAGCTTCTACCAAAGTGTACAGTATTCAATGTCGCTTTGCGTCGATAAATCTTTACTTTCAGAATATAAAAGAGATTAGGAACGTTTCCATTCCATTAATTCGATAACAATGGATGCCAATTTCAATTTATATTTTGTTCTCGAACCTTCAAGGATTTTCATAATTTTCTATTATTTTGTAAATGAAAGACTTCTCTAAAATTACTTATGGCGTAATTAAATCTCATTATAATTATATCATGTTGTGAATTTGTTATGTTCATGAAACAGAAAATTGCATCTCGTTTAAACAATCCCATATTTTTACTAAAATAATAATAATAATTCAGACTATAAACGTCCCACTGCTGGGCACAGGCCTCTTCCCATATAGAGAAGGCACGAGCATTGATCACCACGCTTGCTCTCTGCGGATTGGCGATTTCAGATCCCAAATTTTGAATCTACTAAATCAATTTACTAATTAGCATAAAAGCAGATATAATTTAGTAAGTACTTTTAAGTACGTAAATACATATTAAAACCGATAAATGATAATTTTTAGACACACTATCACACAAACAGTGATTGAAACTGATTTAAACACTTCTGTGGTTACACCGCATTTGTGGTTGTTATTATTTAAAACTGATAAAAGCTAAAACAATGACAGTGAGTATTTTGTTACACTGGCTATGCCCCGTGGTTTCCATCTATTCACCCGTGTAATAAAACCCTTATCACAGGACATCGCCTTATATTTTCTGCCTTCTTAATATTTTTCGGGGGGTTTTTTTGACGACCTCCGTGGTCGAGTGGCGTACCAACCGGTTTCAAGGTGTCACTAGCTCTGAGGTCCCGGGTTCGATCCCCGCAAGAGTCAATGTAGAAACCATATTTTCTACATTGTCCCGGGTCTGGGTGTTTGTAGTACCTTCGTTGTTTATGAATTCCATTACAAAAGTGCTTCAGCTACTTACTTTGGGTTCAGAGCAATGTATGTGAAGTTATCCGCATTTATTATTTATTTATTATTATTTTAGATTCCGACGTTTCGACACCTGAGCATGTGTCATGGTCACGGGCAGTCTGTCTAATCCAATCTTGTTTTACATCACATTTGTCGCTAAACTCATTTCAAGCACCAGTTATCTTGAATATTAAGTTTAGTATCCGAAGACTAGTTCTAGAGAATAACCGTAGAATAACAAAGTTAACTGCTGACCAATGCTTTGACCTGAAGTCTAAAGCGACGCCGAACTTGCAACAGTTAAGCTAAGTTTTAAGATATTACATAATATAATTTTAGAACTAAACTTTGCAGCAATGTCGACGTTTCCTGTTTCAAATTGAATATTGTTGCTTTCTAAATTTATGTACAGTCTATTTCGAATTAGAAATTGTGATTTGTGGAGCGTGGTAACAACTACCAAATATAAATAAATAATAAATACAAATTTAAGCTTCTTTTGGGTATTTTTTTGGTATAAGTCTGGACTGCATTGGTGTCTGATGACTATTATAAATTGTATAGAAGGGTATAAAGTTAGAAAAAATAAACCATGAGATTTTTTTTTTTTATATCGTCTGGATTTTAAATTTATTTTCACATAACCAGCTATTGCAAAATTTTAGATTGTTATTATTTGGGAAGAGATTTTTAAATGTAAAGTCTAGATTGGCCAGTTTTCCATTAAGGTACGGAGGGATAAATGGGCGTTTTCATTAGCTCCTGCTCCGTAGCTGGACGAAAGGCGATTTGCAAGGCTTTTCGTAGATTGAACGACATTGCCTTGAAAATAAAAAAAAACCTTCGCCAACAGGCCATCGTTCATATAACGGGTTTTCGGACGAGAAGAGCGAGTTTATTACTACTTCAGAAAACTAAACACCAAACTGAAAGCTTTGTAGGAAAAAAAAATGTAAATTAGTCAATATCACTTACATTGCTCTTAACCCAAAGTAAGAAGCTAAAGAACTCGTGTTGTGGAAGAGGATACAAAAAAAAAAACTAAAAAGACTTGCATTAGTTTCTTTCAATGTTTATATTACTACTATTTTAAAATTCTCATAAACAACCTGTGACAAAATAGATAGAAGATTTTTTCACATTGACTAATCTTGAGATCGAATCCGAGACCACACTACATATATAGCTATATACACATTAAAAACCGGCCACTCGACCATAAAGGTTTTCTAGCTTAATTTCATATAAAAGCGGAAAACTAATACAATAATGAGCAGTTACAAGAAAACTTCCAGAGAAACTGCAAGCACGGCTAACTTTTGCAAGGAAATAAGAAGTTTAACTTCCTAAGTTAATAAATGACAAAACGGGAGAAGATAAATAAGTAGAATAAATAAAAGGATAAAATTGAAGAGTCATATTTTAAAATGTAGAAAATAAATACCCCAACAATTTGTTTGGCTTCGCTAGAATGATTGCTCTGTATTGAAGTAAATTGTACTACTCCGTTGCTACCGTACTTTATTGATCTAAGTAATTGTTTTTTTATGCAGTTGTCTGAGAGAAGCCGGTTTGGTGCAAACACTGTGTGAGGGCGGAACTGTACATGTGTTATATCTTTATAGTCGCAGCTATTTGAAAATGCTCTACTGTTACACTTGAGTTCAGAAAAATTGGTCACTTGTTTTTATGGATTTTTCCAATGATGCGGTAAATTTAACTCAATTTAGTATTATAACTCCTAGTAAACTTATTTCATGTACTAAGTGCTGATGATCCAAATTCTGCAATTATGTTTCGTGCCAATTAATCCAAAAGAATATCAATCAATCATCTGGTGATTGCGTTAAAGGAACACAAAAAAGCATTACTACTTCTACAGATATTTTTTTCCACAAGTAAATAACGGTATGTCAAAATAATACATACAATTTACGTAAAAATACTGCGCAATTTAACGTGCCGCAAGTGTAACACGTTCGTCAGTGCCGGCTACAAACATGGGCGGGTCACAGCGTGCGGTCCCGCCAACTCGAATAATGAATGCCAACGGCTTCTATCCCATTGTAATGTCGCTGACACATTCATCCAAATTACCCCGTTCTCAACTCAAACGACGGAAACGGAAAAAAATATAAAATGGTAATTTTTTTCCTGACTGTACTTATACAACCCTTTGTTTGCTTTAGATATTAAGTACACGATATTAAACAAGAAAGAAAATAAAAGATTTGTTACTACTCAAGTTGCTTGAAAGATGCTCTTGCATGGAGCATTCCAATAGTCTTTATACGGCCAGTGACGGAAGAGCCATGGCTTTCATTTAATTACCTCTTCAGTGCACTACATCAGACAGCTACTAAGGGGGATGGGAGCTCTACAAGATTGGTCTTCCTACTATAAAATGAGAAGCCTTGTTATCACTAGAAGATATTATGGCCTCAATGCAGAGTTTATGTGCCGTAAAGCATTCGTTAGCAAATGAAATAAAGAATAAGTGATATGCGAAATTGTTACTCTAGTCACATAATTTGTTTCTGTGATTTATAGTAGACTATAAATTGTGCCGGCAACTTACGTTCTACGTACCCGAAATCTGTTAAGATGTATGTTAGTGTTCAATTTCCTAATTTATGTTTTCCAATACGAATATATTTCTGTGAATAGTGTTGGATAAATTGTGGGAAAATAATTGAACATAAGACTTGGAATGCCTACATTTAATTTATTACGAGTGTACATTATTTGGTATTTAGACGAGTACAATAAAAGGACGCAGTACGTAGTTTGAATGCGAATACAGAATCTCGAAAACGGGTAACATGTAAAAGAATTATTCGCGAAAGTTCCAACCATAGACTAAACATATACATAGACTGCCAACATCGCTAGTTTCCCCTTGTGCTGAGCGAGAGCAGTTTTAGTCTGTATCTAGTACATTCGTTAGCTGATTTATGTTAAGTTTCGCGCAACGAGAAACTTAGATACGAAAATATCGATGGTTTTGATATTGTTAGGATAATATTAGTATTTTAGATAGATTTTTTAAAACGGCAAGCTCCATCTTCATACATAATTCACAACAAAACTAGTTCTCACTAGTGCTTACGTTCAAACTCTGATAGGCTCACTCTAGTTTCTTATGTATACTCTAAGGTTCCGACAAATAGGCGATAGTAAAAGTGGGCCTTTGCTCAGCGGGGGGTGAATGCTCTTTCCTTATTTTATTCGCTGCCTATCCCAAAGCTGCAATGCTTCAATTCGCTTACATTAGAGAATATGAGATAGAATGGAGTGCCGCTATATCGACCGTGACAAGATTTGCAGTTTGTTCGTAGAAATTCTGTTTGAGGACAATGTAGGGAATCATTCGTTCTTACTACTGTAGGATATATTGTTTGAAGTTCTATTTGTAAGAGCTTTTGTTTATTTACTTTAGATTAAATTTGATTTCACTGATATGTTGGGACTTTTATTTAAAGCTTTTGTATTACCTCATAAATGTACAGATTAGAATATTTTTTAGTGCATTAAAAGTAAATAATACTTTAATTCTTACATAAATATCGCTATTAATTTAACAGGAAAACTTCAGTAGATTTCATTCTTATTTTTGAGCATTTTTCTTTTTAATTTTTCATCTTATTTTTTACCTGCCCATAAATAACATTTGTTGACATAAAACAACAATATATTATCGTAAGGTCTACTCTTATTTTAATAGGACTACGGTGACACCGCTTAGGCCTCTAAGGTCCAAATATTTACCTTCACGTACCAATGAATGATTTATTTGGGTGTCCAACCCTTTAGTAAACAAAACCTCGCGATTGCCTTCCTCTTCGTTTTGTAAGTCTTTTGTTTTTAGACGTAAAATAAACTTGTTTTCTTGGTTAATAATTTATGAATGCAGATACATAAAACTTAGGGTCAGTTAAATATAACATTTTTTTTATTAAATATATATCTACCCAGCCCCCTACTACATGGGACCTAAACATACCGGCGAACTGTGAGGGTACATTGGTACACCTCTGCCTAACCCTTCGGGAAAACAGGCTTGATGGTATGCTATGTTATGTTATATTTCTATTGTTTGTAATCAAAAAACCATATTAAGATAGTGTGCTCTGAGTGATTCTATGACAAAATTATTGCATTGCTTTGGATTTTTAAGATTTTGATAGATACTTAGTTCGCTTCTTGAATTAACATAAAATATATTTTTCCCACCGTTGTATGTTTCCGTTTTGTTGATTGCGCGTCATAATGCTTATATCAAAAGTAGGAGTTAATATGATATAATTAGAAAAGGTAGGGAACATAATTATTATTATTTAGGGTTGTATGTTAGTTTATTTATAGAACTGGTGGGTTCATAATAATATGACAAGAATGTTCACGCTCCTATCTTTATAAATGCGGTTTGCCTTACTATAACGATTTTCTCGTTAGCCATTTAGCCGCAAATGATAACAACCCTACTCAAACTGTGACCCTGAATGTTTGCGGCGTGTATTAGTTGTATCATCTTACCAACATATTAGGATTATTTGTGGAGAGTTAAAGTATTATGAAACCGTGTACAGCTATTTATACAGTGCACTACTATCACATTTTTTAATTTACAATTCCAATTTAAACAATAAATAATACAATATGGTCACACTTGGAATTAATATCGGTATTGAAGCATATTTTTTTTTATTAAGGAAATCAAACTGTTCACGAAAAATGTTGAGCCGCCATAAAGAACTACCAAATAATTTTTACATTACTTTTAAATTAGACATGTGTTTTTCTGTATGCTCATTATTTACATAGAATGTAGTTTCAATCTTTATATAACCAATAATACCAATAACTCTGTCTTATAACACGGTTTTATAAGGCAGACTCAGAGTAAGATGATAGAAGCTAGCCGTAATACCAATGTTACAATTTACGTAATCCTATTGCGGAAAGTAATGAGCTCTATACTTAGTCCTCATTTTCTCTGAAGTAGTCTAGTAATTAATTTTGTTCGGCTTTTGAACATCATGTATTTATTTATTAGATGTTTTAATAGCCTGTCCAAGTATTTTTATGGGATAAGGATCATTATTAGGACCGTGGGCGAAAGTCTCTACAAATTGGGTTCCTAATAGACGAAGGCCGCGTGGAAGACCCAGACGGAGATGGAGGGATGAACTGGACGCATATAAAAAGGAGTGGCAACAGACGGCCAACAATATAGACTAGTGAATGGGAGGTCTTTGCCATGCTGTGGGACAGTTCAGGCTTTAACTAAATGAATAATAAGTAAGGATAATTATGAGTTTTGACCAAAGTATTGTAAAGCACTTATATTTCAAAGTTTCATTTAATGTGCTTAGGTACTGTATACCAAAAAGTTGCAATACTTACAAAAAAAAAACAGTATTATCTCTGAATGACGCGGTTAGGTTTCCCATGATTGTCATTTTCATCATACATCACCTCATCATTCTCAATAACTGAAATTATTATTACTTACTTTGAAGTCCGGTTTTTTCATGACATCTATGTGTAATGATGTCCTTTCTCTAGTTATAGTCTGTTTGCGACCACGGCCGGTGTAACCTGGTCGAAACGTCAAGCCCTAAAGGTATTTATGCATGTTCGCGCTAATCCCCGTTTTATAATATTAATATAGTCTGTTAATTATATTCTGTCACTAATATGTTGTAAATCACTACACTAGAGTATAACAAATTTTTGCGAAACACGTAGGTAAGCAACCGATATATTATATAAAAAGACTGGATTTCGATACGTCGTCTGTCAACGTGATAAAATGTATGCTTATTGAATCAATCAAATTATACGGAATACGTTCAAAGAAAATCGTCTAAAATCTTTCAAGCATTTCGTATCAATACTAGTCTAATTACTTTCATGTACATTTTTCATGTTGTTTGCGCACACTGTACACTTATGAGCAAAATAAATGACACTGAGCAATGTTTTAATAATTTTGGTATTGAATAATTTGTGGAATTCAGATATTGTGGACACTGAATGTTAGAAAACATTTTATTCTTGGTACAATATTGTATTTATATTATATTATTATGTAAGCCTAGAGTTTTCTTTAAATTAAATAAAAATAAAAGTATTTGTTTTAAGTTTATTTTTTACGTTAGTTAGGGTTTTTGTTTATCGGTTGAGGCAACCTGCCGGGTTAGCTAGTAAGATATAAATTGATGACGTAATAAATTTGTGTAGCCTGTTCCTTATAAATAAAGATAAACAATTATTCGTTATTGCTGTCTGTAATATATTCTTTAAATCTGATATTGTATATGCTAGGCTATATTGGTTCTTTCTCATTGACTTACAAAACAAGTGTTGATAGCCCGAATTCAGTTTTCGCATCACGTACGAAGTTTACTTTTTTTTCTATCTTCTTTGTTGAATTCAATTACGAGTTACAGACATTGGCGGGGTAAACGATTTCTCCGAATGGATGACTTAGTTCCTTTTTAGTTTGAGTCCATAAAACATACAATGTATGTTTTGTATGGTGCAATAATTTGTACGTATTATTGCATGGAAGTTTTGCGTGTTTGTCTTTGGATTTGTTGTAATGAAAGCGGAAGAGCAAAAACCACTGTTTCGTTTGCAGTGGATGCAATTTATGTAATAAAAATTACTTTATAAATATTGTTATAATTTTAGATAATTTCGATTTTAATTTTTTTACATTTTATTAATTTATTCCCTAGGGACAAGTAGATGAAATAAAATAGTACAAATATAATCGATTTTAAAACCATAAACTTCATGAAATAATTAAAAATCTAAGTAACCCTTATCGGCCAGTCATAACAAAACAAAACATTCTAAAACCATAAACTAAAGTTAAAGAAAAAATAAAGGCCTTCTTCTCTTTTCAAAAAGAATAAAACATTGTTTTCTTAATTCAAAAAGGCAAATCGAACGCTTTTCCACACACGATTTCTCTTTCTCAATTAAAGCATGTATGCCAATCTACTGCCTTTTTAATTCTGTTAAAATGCCTAACGAACCGCCAAATGAATTACAGAGCAAAACTCGAATAATTTATTCCGAACGAAAGTTTCTATAGGTAATGCCTTATGTTAAAATCACATAGGTTCGGAATAATACATATTTCATCGCTGCTTTAATTTTGAAGGCACTTGGAGTGCTGTGATGACGTAAAGTGACTTTTCAGTGAAGATTTCGAAAGTCGGTTTTCATAATATTTATGTTTTTATGTGTTATTGACATACACACAATAATTTACTCATTAAATTTTACCTTCTTTTTATCATTTATGCATAGTGAAGCATAAAAGTTTAATGCAAAAACACTTACCTATTATTGCTTATAAGTTTGTTTTTTTTTTTCAGTGATTTTTATATTATTCTGACTTGTATTCTGTCACGAAATATTTAACAATATCATTTATCATTCCCCATTGATTTGGGTGACATATTTCTTGTCTTCAAGCTGTAATGAAATCAGTGTGCGATCGGTCAGGGACTTAGAATAGTTTCGATAAAAACGACCAGGCGTCGAATCTATGCCCGATTTTGCACCGAATTTACAAGTGTCAAAACACTTAGAAAAATTCTCTCTTGTTGAGACTTAGAAAAATTACACTTCACCGGACGAAAATTTCGCATTTGTTTGGACTTTGAAAAATTCTCTCTTATTGAGACTTAGAAAAATCACGCATCACTGGACGAAAAATTCCCACTTGTTGACACTAACAAAAACAGCGTTGTAATACAACATGGAGAAGGAACTAAAAAGGTTAAAGGATCTTAAAGGACAGATTGAGAAGGGGTTCATAAACTACAAAAAGTCGCCAAAAGACCGGATAAATTACACTTATGTGGAGACACGTCTAGAGACGTTAGAGACTCAATTTAAGAATTTTTCGGCGAAATATGAAGGAGTAGTGGGCGAATGTGAGGATGACGAATTATATGCATTCTTTCAGGAAGACGTTTATGAAAAGGTTTATGAAACGTATTTAATGTACAAGGTTGAATTAAAAAGTGCTCTGTCTCAATTAAAGGTTCAAAGTTCCAATAAAGAAGTTTGCGATGGTTCATCTGACAGTGTAGTAAGGTTGCCGAAAATTGTTTTACCTACTTTTAGTGGCAAATACACAGAGTGGTCGTCGTTTCGAGACTTGTTCCTATCATTAGTTCACAATAATAAAAAACTTGACGACGTGCAACGTCTTCACTATTTAAAAACGCAACTGTCAGGTGAAGCAGAGCAGCTTATAAGGCATGTTCCTATAACTGATCTAAATTATAAAAAATGCTGGGAAATGTTAGAACATAGGTTTAACAATAAGAAATTTATGTCCACATGTATTTTAAATCGACTATTTGGTCAGCGTAATATTGTAAGCGAATCATCGAAGGCACTTAAAGATTTACTTGATGTTACAAGCGATTGTTTGCATGAACTTACCAATGTTGGAATAGATGTAAGTTCGTGGGATATTATTGTGGTTTATGTTGTAAGCTTGAAGTTGGACGTAGAATCTAGGAAGCAGTGGGAACTGCATGTTAGTAAATCATCCGACGATCTACCCACTTATAAACAGTTTTGCGAGTTTTTCGAGACACGTTTTCGTGCCCTGGAATGCGTTGAACCCAAACATAAATCAAAGGTCAATAATAATGCTACATCTCACGCTAAAGTAATGCATGGTACTACTAACGTTTCATGTCCAAATTGTTCTGAGAGCCACAAGCTCAGCAATTGTAAGAAGTTTTGTCAACTAGATAGTGATGGACGTCGTGCCACATCACAATCTTTGGGTGTCTGTTTTAATTGTTTGGGAAGTAATCATACTTCCAAATTTTGTCGTGTTCTTTCAAAATGCCGTATATGTCAGCGTAAGCATCATACGTTGCTACATCCTAGGAACCTTGTTGGAGCCAGTGGAGCTACTACGTCAGCGGATCCTGTTATCCCACCTGAACGTACTTCAGAGCCAGTACAGGAGGTTAGTGCAAATATAGCAACTCATTTTGTGAATGGACAAGCGCAGGGTCAAGTCTTGTTAGCCACGGCTTTAGTAAAAGCCGAATCACATAATGGGTGCTCTCAAATTTTGAGAGCTTTGTTGGATCAAGGATCACAAGCATCCTTCATAACTGAGGCAGCAGCGCAATTGCTTCGCCTAAAGAGAGTAGCTTCAAAGACTACTATCTCAGGTATAGGAGGGGGGAATTGTAACATCGTTTCTAAACATGTGGTGAATATTAATATACAATCGTTGCATGATCCCTCTTTTTCTGTGAACGTAACTGCGCATGTACTAAGCTCACTGACCTCAGTTATGCCAGATACAGATTTTGAACTTGAAAATTGGCCAGAAATTCACAGTATACGTCTAGCGGACCCAAAGTTCAACTTTCGTAATAAAATCGACATTTTATTAGGAGCTGAAACATATTGCCGTATTTTAAAGGAGGGTCTGATCAAGAGCCCAGCGGGCTCTCCGGTCGCACAGGACACGCATTTAGGTTGGATCGTGTCAGGCCATGTTAGTAAGATAAATAGGATTCTAAACTCCCATAATACTGTGATCGCTATGCACACTAAAATTGAAGAGAACGAAATGTTAAAACGTTTATGGGAGCTAGACTCTGAACCTGTTCTAACGAAAAGGCTTCTCACTCCCGAAGAACAGGCCTGCGAAGAGTTTTACGCACAGTCGACGGAAAGAGATGAGAATGGGCGTTATATCGTAAAATTACCTTTTCGTTCAGAAGATCCACCTTGTAAATACGGTAATTCTAAAAATATAGCTGTAAAAAGATTGCTAGGACTAGAAAGGAAGTTGGGTAGGGATCATGAATTAAAACGACAATATACTGATGTGATAAAAGAGTATTTATTACTGGGTCACATGGAGAAAATTATCGACGAGGCTGAAATAAATAAAAGTGATGCGGTTTACTTGCCCCATCACGCAGTGGTTAGACAGGATAAACTGACCACTAAGGTAAGAGTGGTTTATGACGCGTCGTGTAAGGGGACAAACGGGGTTTCCTTAAACGACACCTTAATGGTAGGACCCACTCTTCAGGCAGATTTGAGACATATTGTCATGAGATGGCGACAACATCCGATCTGTCTGACCGCCGACATAATAAAAATGTATCGCCAAATCAAAGTAGCTCGATCTGACGCGGATTTCCAAAGAATTGTCTGGAGAGAGGATCCTGACAAGGAGATAGAAGACTTCCGACTTCTGACTGTCACCTTTGGCACTTCATGCGCTCCTTACTTGGCTGTCAAGTCGTTACACCAAGTTGCTTGCGATGAAGGTAGCAGGTATCCATTGGCTGCTGAGAGGGTGAAGTCTGATTTCTACATGGACGATCTGATGACCGGGTGCCAATCTGAAACAGAAGTAAAAATAATTTATAATGAAATGAATAGTTTATTAGCGAAGGGGGGGTTCCAATTGCAGAAGTGGACAAGCAATAGAATGTCCTTATTGGAAACCTTAAAGGAAAGTTCTGGTAGAGACTTGGAAATTAAAACTGATAAAGTAACTAAGATTTTGGGACTTACCTGGAACCGGAACACAGATGAGTTCGATTATTCTGTAAAGATGTCGCCTCCCGCTGCACCTGAAACAAAAAGAATGGTCATATCAGAAATATCAAGACTTTATGATCCGTTAGGATGGATAGCGCCGTGCATTATAACGTCAAAGGTTTTCATACAAAAGCTGTGGATTAGTGGCATAGGCTGGGATGATGAACTGCCACCAGATCTCGCACAAGAGTGGAGATATTACAGATCAGAATTAGAGAAACTGGTGGATTTTCATATCCCCAGATGGATAAGCAGAAGGGAAGAAGATATTGCTATAGAGCTACATGGCTTTAGCGATGCGTCAAATATAGCTTATGCCGCTGTTGTGTATTGTCGCATTGTGGATGCTACTGCGCAAATACACTCGCACCTCATAAGCGCAAAGACAAAGGTAGCTCCTATTAAGCAGATATCCATTCCACGGCTGGAATTGTGTGGTGCTGTGTTAGTAGCAAAATTATTAATTGAAGTAGCTGAAGTAATGAACGTTCCAAAGGCTAATATACACGCTTGGACCGATTCATCTGTTGTTTTGGCCTGGTTGAATGATCATCCCAGCCGTTGGAAAACTTACGTGGCCAATCGCACTTCAGAGATCCTTAGTTTGTTAGACAATTCACAATGGGCTTACGTTAAATCTAAAGAAAATCCAGCGGATATCGCTTCTCGTGGGGCACCTCCAGCAGTTCTACTTAATGATGATCTATGGAAACGAGGACCAGTTTGGTTAAGAAATGATCGGATAGAGTATACAAGACCTAACGCAACATGCACTAATGAGGAGAAAAATCCTGTTAAGGTTCATACTGCAAACATAGTGCCGGACTTTGAAGTGATTTGGGGAACTAGGTATTCATCATTGACACGTTTAGTGAGGGTTGTTGCGTACTGTAAGAGGTTTCTGTATTCAACTAGAACTCGTAAAGCAAAAATTAAGGTTACTACTTACCTGTCAGCTTCCGAAATTAGCGAATCCTTGAATGTGTGTATCAGACAAAGCCAACAGCAATGGTTTCATGCAGAATTGACGGCCCTGAAAAATAAAGTTTCATTAGACAAATCGAGTTCCCTGTATAAATTAAATGTATTTCTTGACCAATCTGACATACTGCGCGTTGGAGGAAGGCTGCGACATTCTCAACTGCTCGATGATACAAAACATCCAGTTGTTATTCCTCATGAATCAAGTTTGGCTAAGTTAATTGTAGCCGACGCTCATGAAAAGACTTTCCATGGAGGACAGCAACTGGTACTCAATTTCATACGCACCAAGTATTGGATCAGTCGCATTAAGAATATTGTGAGAGCTCATATACGTCGCTGTGTTCCCTGTATTCGATATGCAGCGACCACGAAACAACAGTTCATGGGAGAGCTCCCAGCTTGCAGAGTGACACCCAGCAAACCGTTCCTTAACTCTGGTGTCGATTATGCGGGCCCCATTAGCATGAGAGTCTCAAAGGGTCGTGGACAGCGGTCGTATAAAGGATACATCTGCTTATTTATATGTATGGCCACGCGCGCAGTACACATCGAAGCTGTCTCAGATTTAACCACGGAGGGTTTCCTGGCCGCGTTCAAACGGTTCGTTTCTAGGCGAGGTCAGTGTCGTCATATATGGAGCGACAATGGCACCAATTTTGTGGGCGCTGCCAAGGAGCTACAGATCCTTTTCCATCAGGAAAGCTCGATGTTTAAAGACATCGCAGCTGCTCTTGCGACCTCGCAAACAGAATGGCATTTTATCCCTCCCCACGCTCCAAACTTTGGTGGACTGTGGGAAGCAGGGGTAAAAAGCGTAAAGCATCATCTGAAGCGCGTCATAGGGGACTCTACTTTGACATTCGAGGAGCTGTCTACAGTCCTTTCACAAATTGAGGCATGCCTCAATTCGCGGCCCTTGTCTCAAGGTAGTACCGATCCAGAAGATCCTGTACCACTAACTCCTGGTCATTTCTTGGTGGGTCATCCGTTGGTAGTGGCTCCCGACTACAATTATGAAGATGCCACAATAAGTACTTTGCGTAGATGGCAATTAGCACAACGTATGATGCAAAACTTCTGGCGTAGATGGAAACAGGAATATTTGACAACCTTCTTCCAAAGGCATAAGTGGAATGTTCGTAATCCTGATTGTAAAATAGGTGATGTAGTCTTAATAAAAGAAGATAACTTACCTCCGGCTAAGTGGTTATATGGTCGAATTATACAGCTGCATCCGGGCAAAGATAACTTGACGCGCGTTGTCACGGTACGTTGTAAAGGCACTACGATTAAACGTCCAATTTCGAAATTGTGTTTTCTTCCGGCTACTGAATAAGTCAATTTTATGTTAAAAATAGGAATTTTGAAACTGTAACCTAGTATACCTATATTGCGTTTGTTGTATTTTCTGATAAGATTGTGGTTTTAAGGTATTTCCATGTTGCATTTGTGAAATAAGGTTTAGTTTAAGTTTAAGGGTTTAGTTGTATGTTATTCTTCTAGGAATTTGTTAATGGATAAGAATTTGTTGTATTTGTCATGTTTTAATTGAAGCCGTATCCGTCCACTATATGGTAAACAATGTAAAGAAGCCGTCCACTATTTAATTAGTTTTATAATAAACTAGCGGCCCGCCCCGGCTTTGCTCGGGTGCAACGCTAATACCAAATATAACTACACAATCATAAAGTTATGTAGGGCGAAGCACAGCCTGGGACGCACTATTTGGTATAGGCAAGACCCCCGGCCCCCGCGCGGCCCTCCGGTAGGTATCGCCGCAACCGCTATGTCCCTACATTTTAAATTTGTAATATCTTCGAAAATATTCATTTAAATAACATGCTGTAAATGGCAATATTGACCTATATTGCATGCACAATTTATTAAAGGTACTTAATTGGATAAGGATTAATACTGTATTGCCTAAAATCGCTTTTTCGTAAATAAGTAATAAATAAACGATAAAAATGGTTATTGTGGGTTATCCTCAAGAGATAGACATATGCCATCGCGGACTTTTTTGTAGATCTTTTTAAGGTGCACAATACTGTAGTACATTATTTTGATCTATCTCATAGGGTTCAGCCAGCGTTTGCAATGA
The DNA here is from genome assembly GCA_905146925.1 of Autographa gamma. NCBI lineage: Eukaryota > Metazoa > Arthropoda > Insecta > Lepidoptera > Noctuidae > Autographa > Autographa gamma. The sequence goes on from LR989857.1 coordinate 10,258,979, forward strand.
AAGCGCAAAAAATGGGTTCATTTACGACCTTACATTAGAAATCTCTAAGATTATCCGTATTCCTCTACTATATTATGCATGTATTATACATTATAAACCTTCCTCTTGAATCATTCTATCTATTAAAAAAAACCGCATCAAAATCCGTTGCGTAGTTTTAAAGATCTAAGCATACATAGGGACAGACAGCGGAAAGCGACTTTGTTTTATACTATGTAGTAATAAATTGTCATACAGTCCATTGTTCTTGTTGTTGCTGAGTTTTTTCATGGTGGGCGGTGCGAAAAGGAACATATTCCTTTTGGTGGGCGGAATGTTAAGTGTAGAAATAATACTCATAAAAATGTAATCGATGTCAACGCTATTTCATAACTAAAATCAATATTTACAAAGTTAGTACCGGATAGCTCGATAGATGGCGTTGGCGTCGATTTAGATCGCGATATGGTTTCGTTACACGGCAAAGTATAACTGGTGTGTTTTAGAAAATTAAAATTGTCTCGCTCTGAGGTACTGCTTTTCATTAGAGTATCCCTGGCTGCAAGGCACCTTGTACTGAGATTGTACATCAAGTCTATGGGGTGGACGTTTCTTGACACTGACACAACTCCGGGCTCTACCCTACTTATTGTTTTGCTCTGTGCTTGTCTCTTTTGCTCGCGACCATCGGATGAAGAGGAATCTGCTGGCTCCGCATTGAAGCAAGACGAGTTTGGCGGAGTGTCGCTGTTCTTAATTCCCCTCGCCCGCTTAAGCACGATAGCTCAGCGATCGCAATTAACGATGATGATAACCAAGTGCCTTCATATTTATTATTTGGACTGAGCAATCTGATGCAGTTCTGAGTAAATATTATCTACATATATAATTACTACCATAACTGTAAATTTAATTCCTCTAATATACCATACTAGTTACAAGTCAATAAAACTGAATTGTTGAATGTATTTTAGTGATTTGATCTACACCAATTTTTAACCACTTTTAAGTAAATGCATATAAGCCTTCGATGTGATGTGGATAAGCGTATTTTTTACTTTAATTAAAATAATTTCTCCCACATCGACTCTAATATGGGTCTGGGTATAGACTTACTAAGAACCAAACCAGACAAAATTCTTTATTAATTTCGTATTTATGGCTTCTACTAGTTGTAACTATAATAATTCAAGACGGGTATTAGCGTAATAACCATCGCGTATAATTTATGAATCCTTCAAGCAAAACATTTAGCGAGATGGATCTGTAATTAATAACAGTATACATTAGATATTACGAAAAGTAATTACTTCTACTAGTACTGCGTTAGGGTCGTTTGATACTGCGTTTGCTTAGCACTGGATAAGATATCTTGGATATTTCTGATATAAAATATAAAAATTCTTGGAAGATTTTTCAAACATCTGTTTAATTAATATCGTCAAAGTACCTAGTCAAGAAACTCCTCCTTACTTCGGATAGCACGTTAAGCCGTAGGTCCCAACTGTCATACTAAGATCTTTGGCAGCCGTTAAGTCAATTCTGACAACCAGTCTTACCATGGGATACTGTGTTACCCAGTAAAATGGTTTTGGAGGAAAGACAGGCAGTCGCTCCAAGTAAAATACGGTATTCAGCTAAAGATTCGATTCCCGAGTCGACCAATGTGTTCATTTTTTGCTAACACCGTCGGTATCTAGCGTTATCTTACCTACTATTATCTTCAAAATCCTTCTAGTATTCCCTAGTTTTCCAATTTTGATCAAGAAACCGCTCCCAGTGTCAAACCTCCCTAAGGACAAGAACAGCAAAGGAAATAAATCATTGTAGCTAGCGACGTTTTAATTACACATCGCAGCAACAGCTCTAGATTAACAAGCTGGACCAAGCTCTGTTATTATTATCTTTGTCATCCAAACCTAGTTAGCGTCTTCCGCTTAGAAACTCTCGGGTTTCAGTGTTGGTAGTTCCTGAAAATAGCATCCTTGGAGGTAAAGAGGAATTCAGGATAAAAAATTGCACTTTTTTAGTAATTTGGGTTACATCATTAAAATTTTGTCAATGGGTATAAGATTACATTTATGATTCAGCACAACTAGATACATATTTTTATTTAAAAATATTTTTAAATATAAACATAAAAATATTTTTTCCATGAATCAAATAAAACATTTTAAAGAGTTCTATAAATAAAACTAAAACAAATCTTATAATCTATTTATTATTCATACAAACATGTACACACGTATTTATGTTTTGGTATATTTTTACTCTTTGGACATTTTCCTCCTTGTTATTATAATTAGACCTAGATTATTTTTGGTCACTCGAGCTAACACGCCACAATCTTTCATTGAAACAGTCCCCTTTCATAGGTTTAAGTCTAACTATACTTTCATCGGTAGCATAAATAATGTTCCCATTACCTTCTATAGCCACTCCATAGATATTATCCATTTTAAACAACTCATCCACGTCTTTCGTGTTCTCGTTAATATAGTAAACACCACTCGGAGTTGAGAAGTATAAATTACCTTCAATATCAGCGGAAATCCCATTAACGATTGCTGTATCTATCAGCCTAGTTAGTGCTGTATGCTCGTTATACAAAAACAGTCCGGAAGAATTAGAATAAACTACATTTCCATCATTGTTAATAGCGATCAACATGGCTTTAATATCATGGAGTTCTGGTACTTCTGTCACCTTATCACGTTTATACAAGAACGCTGTTTCTTCAGGATACGTTGTGAAATACAGTCCGTCTTTGTAGAACATCTGCCATATGTTAGCGTTTTCTTTGACGCCTAGATTTGTAGCTGATTTTGTTTTATAATCAAACTTGTAGATACCATCTTCGCCTCCTAAATAAACTATGTTTTCTCGACTATTGACGGCAGATGCAAATCCGCCATGGATTCCAGAAACGACACCGTATTCTCCGGTTTTTAGACTAATGTAGGCCAATTTGAACATCTCGTCTTTTCGAGCAGTAAAACTGAAGAACAGAGTGTTCGTATCATGGTCTATTGTCAACTGGTATGGACTTCTGACGTCAGCTTTTAGGATCTGCTTCTCAAAGTTTGTGTTTCGAATGATTACACAATTACTGTTGATCACGCCGGCGTTGGTAAATGCAAGTAGTGTAAGAAGAATTAGGGACTTCATCTGAAACAAAAGATACATAGTAATATGAGTGCTTAGAATTTATTTGTAAAAAAGGGTGTCGTCTTTAATAAATATTTAATGAAATAAGAACTAAGTCTACTGTATTAGTATTTCGCAATAAACTGGATATAGAGGAGAGGTGGGCAACCATTTTGCAATAAATAATGATGTAATGAAAACATACAATAGACGCAAACCTAGTGTTTACCATTTTATTTACTTTGTGAAGTACTAATTTCTTATTTAAAGATGTTCATGTCTAGAGAAGGTCCTAGGCAGGCAGATATTATTCAATTTGAAATTCATATATTTTTGCCACCTATTCAGAAGGTGTACCACAGTGTGGAATATTCTAGTTAAATTTCGTAGGTACGCTTGTTTTTTATGATAAAATTGATTGATGAATCGATCATACCAAAGCAATTACTTTGTCACTGTTTGGATCTCTTCACGAAGTCATTGTGCCATACGGGTGATAAAATTAAAAAAAAATTGTTTAAATTTTAGTTCAAATCTGGACATGCGATGTATTCGGTTATTATTTGGCTACTTCTGTTATATCTACCAAATATCTAATTTATATTCGGTGGATTTGATTTGTTGTAGTGACATAATTGGCATAAGGGATATTATTGTCATCTATATTTTCTTGTATTCATTTATCTAATCATGGTTAAATAATCAATATTTATCAATAAATATACAGCGCAACATAATAAAATACCTGCCACAAAGACACTTTATTTAGGTGGAATAGATAACATGCTAATTGCCTACATAATTGCAGTAGATCGGGGATCCACCTCTTACGATATCAATGTGAATGACACAATGACCTAGTCAATGATTAAGAAAATATATTCGCCTTATGCACATCACTGTTTACAATGAACAGATAAAGATTGTTATTGTTTCACTTTAGCTCGAGTCTTCATCGGTCATGATGCCAAAAACAAAAAATAATGGGCAAATTAGTTTAAAAACATACCCAACTCTACTGCATATTTTATCAAGCCACATTATTTCTAATTATACAGAATACTTAAAAATATTTAAGTTCCTTGTTTATTACTTGTCTGTTTTATAATGAATAAATGCATCACGTTTCTTTACGTACTTACATAATATAAACTAAAAGTTCTTTAAACAAATAGAAAAACTGCAGAGTTATAAAAATAAAAACAAACCCAAAAAGTTAGATTTTGGAGGATGTATTTGAGATGTTTCTAGTTATTTATTTTTATAATAATTCAATTTAGATGTATGAATATAATTAATTCAATTACAATATTTCAATTTAGATGTTTTATTAAAACGTAAATAAATAATAAATAAATGCGGATAACATCACATACATTGCTCTGAACCCAAAGTAAGTAGCTGAAGTACTTGTGTTATGGAATTCAGAAACAAAGAAGGTACCATAATCACCCAGACCCGGGACAATTTACAAAATATGGTTTCTACATCGACCCGTCGGGGACCGAACCCGGGACCTCAGAGCTAGCGACACCATGAAACCGGTGCGTTCGCCACTCGACCATGGAGGTCTTCTTCATCAAATATATATCGCTTTTATATTATTGAGGATTTTACGCACAGTCAAATATAATGTAAAAAATACATACCATTATAATATCTTAAACACAACAACTTGTCAACAACTCAGATACATAACTAGCGATTTAATTATAATTATAATTATTGGCGCGCAAATCAATAATGATTTGCAGTTACCTAGAAGAGGTTAAAGTAAGTTATCAAGATCACTGTCCTTTATACCACGGACGCATGTATATGCAGTTCATTATTATTTAGAGTTAAATGAACTATAAATACAATATAGATGGGCTGGTGGCTAAAGTGTAAGCCGTAAGGTTTGACCGATTTTATAGGTTGGTTCGCCGCGGTTGGTGCATGGATGGGTGACCATTTATAACATACCGAAATCCTTCTGTGTTTCGGAAAGCACGTTAAACTGTAGGTCCCGACTGTCATACGAAGATCTTTGGCAGTCGTTACGTCAATTCTGACAACCAGTCTTACTATGGGTACTGGGATAAAATGGATTATGGAGGTCTGATAGGCAGTCGCTCTATGTAAAATTCGGTATTCAACTGAATCCGTAAGACTGGTAGCTGACAGCAACATAGAAAAAAAGGCTAGACAGATGATGATGAACTATAAATACAATACTAACTAACCCTCAAAAACTGAGGAGCCACCTATCTTTAATACGTACTTGAATTAATATTGGTCAGTCGGCTGTGTGCCTTGAAGTGACAGGACTCGGCATGAGTATAATCTTCTACATACAAGTGTCTCAAGTTTTAGTATTCCGCTATATTTTTTTTAAAATATCATGGGCAATTTTTTTCATGTATCTGTTATTTATTTCCCTGTCTGAGCAGAAACATTTTAAATGGATATTTTATTACAATAAAAGAATGTGATCTTCATTTGCCACCTCTAATTTTGTAGGTTACCGATAGTCTAATATGATCTCAGTTCATATAAACAGAACCTGGCCCAACGTTTGTTGCAGAGTCTCTAGGAGCTAAAAGCACGAAATCGAGTGCGCGCGATAATATAATAATTTATTGCACCATATTTCACACAGCGTGGTCCAGCGGGACTCTTGTGACGACCGGTGCTGCGAATCAGAAATGCGATAGAACTCAGAGAATGGACGAATATTGATTTGGAGACGAATATTCGACTTGTATTTCGGCTGTTCCTTCTGTTTATCTTTGGTTGGTTCTAAAATGTTTATAAGCACTATATTTTAGAAAAAAAAAATCGCACATTATAATTTGACTGCCTCGCTGGCCTAGTGGTTTTACCGTTATTATTATTGGGCGCAGATTAAACACAATAACAATATGTCTTTATTTGTCTGAAAAATACCTTATATCGCCCTACTGGATAACAACAGCTAAATATTTACGTTTATTGATATTATGTTTCTGCAGACAAAACATCGGATATTCTTTCTGTATTGACAAAACAATCGGGTTTCTTTGTCATATATATTTTCTACAACATCAACAACCAATATTATAAAGTCGAAAGTTAAAGTGAGTGTGTAAGTTTGTTACGAGTTCACTCTCAAACGGCTGTATCAATTTTGATACATTCGAGTTTTAGGTAGCTGGATACCCCGAATTACCATATAGGCCGGCAACGAATCAGTCGGAACCGCGGGCAACAGCTACGAGTAGAATACATCACTGAGGCGCTGCGTTGCACGCGTTGGATTATTCGAGCATAGGGCACGGGTATGTTTCCGGAGTCATCCTCGTTATACATTATATAACATCTGTCTGTATCTATAATGTAATAAATATATGTAATAAATATAAGTGTCTTAAACCAAAAAGACAAGATTTTGGATCAGCTTTCACATTAAGTCGTTGGTAGTTAATTTTTCATTTAATTACCCTACAAAATGCAAATACCTGTTTTTTAAATGAATCAGATTTTTTAAAGTCGATCTTAAACTCTACAATATTTAATTATCAACAAGCGTTTCATAACCTTGGGAAATAAAAATTAGACCATTTCTCTTCTGTCTCTTAATTACATTATTACATTACATTACTTTCCTCTTCAAATCATTTAACGTTATAATTATGTAAACAGCTAATCATAAAGACAAATACATCTATAAAAAGAAACACAGAATATTTGATCTTTAATTATAGGTACACTAATGGTACTTTCCCACTGGATTAAGAACAAACAGAAGGGAATAACGTGCGTAGAAAAATATACCGCTGCTATCCTTAGGGAATGTAGATGTGATTGTAAGAATAAGGCCCACCTGTTTCCCGCGTAAAAATGAACAGCACCTGTACTATGAAATCTTTTACAAAGACTGATATCGCTGTGGAAGCGAGAGGGCGCACTACAATACGCGTAGCAGCGTCTTGCTCACACGACGCCAACAGCCCCGCTTTAAGCGTTCATGGTAAGCGCGCTGGTATTACAATCAGATAGTATTTTTCGATGTTTCTATATTTATACAAGGAGTATTCACATTTTGAGTTACATTATTATTTTATGAGCCTCTATGTATATCGTTTATCTTAATCGTAAAACAATATGAACGATAATATGAACGTTACGTTTTATGAATGCCTGAATTGAGGCTTCGGTTTTTGCTTTAGGATGATAAACACTCAGATTTTGATCTAGTATAATAATATAATACATAGAAATTTAGTAAAAAAAATTGTGGATAACGTCGTTAGTAGTGTATATGCTACTCCTAATAACTAAGTGTTGAGATTATATAACTATACGCTACTTTTTTATCCCTAACAATATCAAGGTTTTACAAAATCTTTCTATTTTAATATACGTCTATGAACTCAAGAAATTTTGTGTAGTTCGAAACAGACTAAAACATAGTAATTTTGGAAGCCATTCGTTATAAAACCTATCTCACCCGTTGAACAAGACATATTGTTTTGGGCCAACAACAAATCACTCGGAGATTTCTTCACCAACAAATACAGATTCTACATTGTCTCATCCATCATTTCCTGACAACTTATGGCTGTACTCTGTACCGCTCCCACTTGACATAACAAATTGACGACAAATCATTCAGTGTTTCCGATCAATTTTCTTACTTATATTAAGTCGTGTATAAGGAAAATAGGCTATTAATGTATGGAATATACCCAAGGATAAATCTGATTTGGCTTTGTATTTGTTTTTCTGTTTATTCAGCCTACACAAGGCTCTTGCTTAACCACGTAGATTAATATTTTCGATGCCTACGCGTTCTAGCAAAACTTTCCACTAGACGAACGATACCAAAATACATACATTGTTACGTTTTTTAATGTCATAATAATAATAATATTCCAGCCTATAAACGTCCCACTGCTGGGCACAGGCCTCTTCCCATATAGAGAAGGCACGAGCATTGATCCCCACGCCTGCTCTCTGCCGATTGGCGATTTCGGATCCCAAATTTTGGAATCCAGGTTTAATGTCGTAATTATAAGTAAAACTAAAAGCAAAAATATTGTTAATCCACAAAAAATGTTTTGTGGCAAGTCGCTAACAATAATAATTAAAAACAAATAGATATTTTTTGACGATTTATAACGCAAACCGGTCAATTTGCGCAGTGCAGCTGGAATGCAAATTCAACAGTGTAGCTGCAATTAGAGTACCCAATCAAATTCAACAATCCATAGACAAAAGAGTGAGTTCGTGTCCAATTAACTTAATTATTCCCTAAGTTATAAAAACTAAATGGAGGATAGTTTTTATGGGAACCTATTTGACGCAGTTTTTATAAATTGACTACTTAAAGTGCATAAAGTATTCAAAATAAGTTTAAATATTTCCTTGTAATATTTCCGTATAATTACCGTCTGAAAGTACTAATAATACATTATCAATACTAACTACTTAAATTAAACATAAATTAAGTATAATTATTTATTTCATATATAACTTCTGCATGAATTGTGCATGTAATATAAGTATCTATATGAATTGTCAAATAAGACCATTAAAAAAGCAATTCATTTAACATTTTTGTGCGAAACGTTATCTCTAAAGAGTAATAACATTTTATATCATAATCAAAACTTGGTTTTATTGAATTCGCCAGTATTTTACTAAGCACCGTCTATAAATATTCACAATTACCTACTGGTAACGCCTAATGTTTTTCGTATAATTACCGATAAATTTTCACTTTTATAAGGTAAAAAATAATTTAGGAACATCGTAAATCGCCTAATATATATTAAGTGTCCCATTCAATTTCTTTCCTTAAAATAATATCTTGAAATGAAATTAATAGAACGTTGGCTACTTTGTATTCGAGTCGCGAATTTGGGGCGTGTTTGCGTCACACACCGATGATTTGCTTCTGATAGAAATATGAAAGAAATAAGAGTATCAAGGTTTTGAAATAAAATGTGATTACAGTATTTTTGAAAGAGATTATTTAACTGAATTGATTTGGAAATAATCTTATTTAAAATTTTAAACTCAGAAGTATGTTAAATGCGGCGTACAACTTTTAAATCGAGGTTTTTCATCGTCAAAAGAAATTATTAATGTAGGCTTTCCTCTCGTCTCAAGATTTAAAAAATTACAAAATGCTAACATAAAAATAATTATTATATTAGTTTGTTTCAGCAAAATACCTGGACGCCCTACTTTAATATTCGCAGACATTGAAGTCTATATCGGTTTTTTAATCTGTTATAATAATATACAAATGGATAAATTCTGTCAGCGTCACCATACTTTTTGATTATTGTTAAAATAATAGCCTCCTTTATTAGGTCTTTTTAAAAACTATTCTGAAATTTACCATTTACCACGCAACTGTTATCTAGATTCTTAGCCTTAACTACAAATAAACGATCCTATCACTTACACCTTTTTCTCATATTATGGTCGGTAAAAACAATTGAGTGGTACGTGCAACGATTCCTTTCTTGTTTCTTCCACAATATTATATTTTTTATACGTCACAGGTTGCGACTTCGCACCTGACTTTTGTAAAGGATAATGAGGTATAACCCTTTTTAGATGGGAAAGGAAACTTCATTTAAATCCTCTCATTAAATCCCTTGCCATAAATGTGTTACTTAAAAGCATTGTAATATCGTTATTGCGTAATTTAAGGGTTTTCTTAAAGCAATAAAATTATTGTTAAACATTTGCGCAAACCACAAACATTTATGTCCGTTAGCCTTTATTTTTATAAATGTTAGATTACTTTTATTTGCATTATTTGCGCATATTTTCGAAATTATTTGGCTAACATTGATTTCACAGGGTTAAACATATCTATTAACTAAATCAGAAGAAGACTCGATTAGTATGTACCAAACAAAATTAAATATAACTAAATTAGTCAACGAAAACATTCAACCAAGCAATCAAAAATGCCAAGAAAAGAATTTATTGGCACAAGGTACCAACGTAGTACATTTGTTCGCCGAAACGATGTTTCAGTCTAAAAACTAAATCGAAACAAACGAAGTAAATATTAAATTGACATCTAGAAATAGAATCTAGCGCAGACTGAATCCATACACGTTATCACGGCTCTCACACATCGCCAATATGTATACAAAGAACAAAATGGAGCGAAATGAAAATCGATGTTTCCAGTAAATCGAGGCCACATCGACTGTGTCGACTTACTTAGAAATAGCAACACTATCTAGAATTTAAACATGGATGTTGAAAAATCTTCGCTGGAACTTCGGTTTTATTTTCTGTAAATAGGTTTTTGATTGGGAAGCTTTACCTTTGGAACGATATTCTTTGGAAAACTGGCGGGGAACAGAAAGCTACATTGTTGAATAATTCAGGCCTCATTCGCACATACATCAAAACATCATTTAGGAACTCGACGTTTTGATTAAGTGTTATCAAATTGATATTCGTAATAAGAAAAACATTTTCTTATTAACTGCCTCGTTGGCCTAGTGGTGCTAAGCGCGACTGCTACGCTAGAGGTCTTGGGTTCGATTCCCGAGTCGACCAAGGTGTTATTGGGTTTTTCTATGAAATTCTCAGTAGAAGGTCGGAGTTTGGATTTGTGCCCGGTTAGTGGCAATAGGCTCGCCCCCTATTACATGGGACCTAAAACATATCGGCGAACTGTGGGTGTACATTGGTACACCTCTGCCTAGCCCTTCGGGGATACAGGCGTGATGATATGTATGTATGTGTAAAAACATTTTCCATCAAAGAAAAACCTAAAATCAATATTTACTAATTATAATTATTTCCTTTTTCTTTGTGTTTAAAAACCAATTACCAAACCTCTTTTACTATCGAAACTTACATAAGTTTCAGGGAGAATATTAAAAACAAGAGACGGATGACTCCACAAAGGGAATATTAAAACACAATAATATTGTGAATATTATCCTGAATTTAATAATTGATGTATCGACGCAAAACCTTTTTTATGTCTTATCGAGATCAGCAACGTAAGATGTTTAAAAAAATATTGTATTAAATTCTCAAAAATGTACCTACCGTGTATTTTCTCGAAGACTAGAATCCGATATCAGATTTTCACTAATTAAGATCATGTTATACCAGATTCATCCGATTCTAACTCAATGTATTATTCAGACACGATCCCGGTGTAGACCTCTTGGCCTGGCCTAATGATCTTTCAACAGAACATATCTTATTTGCGAATATTTTACCGAAGCCTTAGGCCAAACTACAAGGTTTTCAGAGATTTAGATTTTCTTCGAAGAAAATAAAACAATGTGTAATGTGTCATCACACTTACTTATTAAACAATCCTATGAAAAAATACTTCCTATAAACAAAGTTTTATGTAAGTCACTAGGTAAATTATTTGTATCACAAAATTGGAATCTGATATTTAAATAGACACCTCTGCTCATACCTTTTTAACAAACAACACCGCATTATAATAGCTCTCTCTGTACAATTGACAAAGCTATCTAGAACACATGACAGACACATAAATCTATGCATATAAATCAAGTAAATAAGCATATAAAGGAGGTTTCTAGATTCATTGAACACGTCTACACGTTAAGAAATAGGCCATTGTGCTCTGGATTCCATTTAGGTTTATAAATGTGTAATTTTTATCAAAACAAGTGAGCCTGTCGTTCCCATTATTCATTAGAACGCGTGGCTTGATTTTCATTGTGCGAATAAACTGGAATTTACCACTAGAGCTTGTGTGGTCAAATCCTTGCCTATTCCACACAGAATTTAATCTAAAGAACAAAATACACAGTCCAATAACCACGTTACAATCGTTCGTTTGTAATGCAAATGTAGTTCGTAATAGCTTTATGAATTTAAAATAAGGTTGACCAAGAAAAAGTAGGTCCTAATACATTAGAAGCTCTGCGTGACGGAACCCAACTTTTCCTTTTATAAGTTAAAAACCTTTTCATTAGGCCAGCATTGAGTGTCGGCCCGAATAATTATAACGTGCCATGAATACTCCGCAATGATTAGCGGGTGACACTAATGAGTAAGAACGTGGTTCCCCAAATCGCCTAATGGGAACACAATTATTCACTTAACTTATCTTAATTATCTTGAGACGTAAAAAGGCTCGTTTATAAAGAGATCTAAAAGCCACGAATGATAAAAACATTGCGGGATTAATCCTCCTTTTTACTTCAGAGATAAATAATAGATTAGCCCGCCATTTTTGTTTGAGATGGCATAGTTAATTTCCTCAATTGTGGTGCTAACCGACAAAACGTTTTCTAGATTATGGTAATGTGACTTGGCGGAATTACTTTAAATAAAACCGGTCTTCTAGACGATATTTAACAAAAACACTACTAAAAACCTAAATCCTAAAACAAATAAAAATATTTTAACAAAAACAATAAAATATTTAAATTAAAAAAATATAATATTTTTACCTCGGTAACGACGGCTCCAGGAAGAGCGTTCCATCTAGTCACCACACGATTTGTATAATAAAACTAGGTAATAGCACTGCCCATTATAATATAGGTCGCATGAATGATGAATGAATCAATATTTTTACAATTCATTCGCAGTTCACACATTACCTGTGTGACCTTAAAACAATTATGCCTCATCGCAATTGTTACTCATAATGCATACTTCCCCTTTTCCTTTACGGAATATATCTATACAAATACGCATTATTTTATAAGACGTTTTACTTCTAATTATAAGTATTTGCATCGTCGCCGCGTCGTCGTCATAATACCTCAGTCCTGTGATGACCAAAGAAGAAATGTTTAAGCTATTAGTAAGCCTAAACAAGTGGCTTTGCATATGACCTACCGACATTATTAAAAGGTTTATACAAAAAAGTCCAAGTCCCCTCATATTTAAAAGATGACTAAGTTTGTTTTTTTTTAATAGCAAGGTTTTTTTGAACAGCTTATTCCATTCACTATCACACAAAGGCCTACTAGCGGAAAATTTCATCAACTTCCATTATTCTGCGAAAAAATAAAAGGAGCGGTTATAACTCCCGCAGACATGCAACATGTTGAAAAATATCTTTATATATATAATTCTTCTGTGAGTGTGTATGTCACTGAACTTCTCTCAAACGACAAGACCGATTTGGATGAAATTTTTTGTGTGTTCAAGGGGATTTGGGAATGGTTTAGATTTACAATTTTGTCCGCGGGACAATATTTTTTTAATTATTTTTTTATTTATTAGTAGTTGTTGATTTTGGAAAGTTTTATATTGGATCCGACAGACGGCGCTACCATCGCAGTGTCAAATTTTAAATAATATTCGAATTTTAATTTTAGGCTGTCCCGACAGTTAGCTCTGCGATCAAATTAAAAAAAAGTTTTGTTATCATTGTGTTATTGTAGACCATGTAGACAGGACAACGTCTGTCGGGTCCGCTAGTATTTTTATAAATTGTGTCAAACCAATTCTATAATTTTATTTAGATCCCGGTCACACCCCTATCTTTTTCAGAAACAAGGAGGTTATAATTCTAAGAAAATAAAACTGTTACATAACGTATTTTTTAATAACAAGGTTTCCTATTTCAATAACAATTCAACCCAAAACTCGAATTTTCTTTAAGCAAAACGCCAGCCTTCTGAATTGATAAAATATTCACGTTCTATTTTTCGTTCTGTTTTTAAGTTAGAATTAAATTCTTATGAAATATCGCGTACTTTGTAAGGTTCGTATTATTCTCAAATTATAATATTTTTGTTCGAATCAAATTGAATATGTACATGTCTGATCCGTTCATATACATTTACATGAAGTTTCAGTTTCAAGGACTTCACTTCATAATCTTATGTAAGCGTGTTATAAATACTCTATTATAGAAAGGGGATTAGCGCGTACATGCTTAAATACCTTTAGGGCTGGACGTTTCGACCGGGTTACACAGGCCGTGGTCGCAAGCAGACTGCTCGTGACCCTTTAAACATGCAGCGCAATAGTTTAAAACTTATTAATACTCTATTATTATCAAATCTTAAAAATCTTATACAACTTGTACTAAGTCCTTTCAGTATGATCTCTCGAATGTGTGGTTTACCCACACATTCACATAGCAACACGCTTATAAAATAAAAGTCTCACAAAAAATATGTAAATAGCACTCTGCACGGTAGACGTAATCGCTTTAGTATGCTCTCGTATCTCATTAGTTCCAACAAGGAAAGATGTCCGTTTTTTCTCATCGTCTCCTGATTAAAATCTTTCATCAGTATGAAGGTCCTCCTTTAGACTCGCCTAGCTTGCTCAACTTTAAAACGTGATTAGAAAATATGAGGTTTTCAAGAAGGGGCAAAACCTAGATGCTGGTATGGAAGTATAAAGGTGATTGCGAATTCTGGGCTTATTATTAGCTTTAGAGAAATGCAGTTTGTATATTTTGTAATATAATTAAACTATGAACTCTTACTTACCTGCTTGAAATTATCTTAAGATGACTTCAAGCCTTTTTTATCGTTTGTAAATAACAATGTAGCTAATTTTTTTTTTGACACGATGGTTACAAAATAATTCCGATACATTAAAATATAGTTTGAATTAAAAGTCATATTGAAATAAGTAACCCATACAAAATTGCGATACCCGTGCGATGTCGCTTAGGTCTCGAAATTTACTAACCTTTCCGAACAAATGAAGTACCTACATAGGCTGTACTTTACCCCGGTACCCCATGCGTTTGTACCCCGGGTAAACCAGCTTATGTCCGGGCAAAATCAATTACTAGCTGCAACAACGCTACGTGAAGCAAAGGGTAACTATCATTCATTTACGACAAGCATGCAACGGGGACGGAATTTACTTGTGTGATTCACGAATACGTTATGTATGGGAATGTGACGTCATTCTCGAATTAAACACATTTTAGTGATGTATGAAAGTCTGGTGTAACAACGATTATTCGCAATGAAAATGCTAGTCATCATTTACTTATATAAAGGTACAAGTCAAGTCAAATTAATACGACCCGGATCAAAGACACTATTTTCAATAAAATTGATTATTGACACTAACAACGTCTACAAGTTATATCTAAGCCCGTTTTAAACAACTTTGAACATTTGAATCACTTTTTTACTTCATTGAATGTTCTGTTTTAAAAGAAACACTATTTACACAAAGAATACTGACAATATACGAGTATTTTTTTTTCTAGCCTGTACTGTCCCACAGTTGGGCAAAGGCGGGAGGCCAAGTCCTTCCATGTGGCTCGATCTTATGCCACCTCGTACCAACCCCCGCAGTATGACTGTAGATCGTCCTGCCATCTCTTCCTGGGCCGGCCTCGGCGGCGCCGTCCGTTTTCAGGTACCCATTTTGTGGTAATTCTTGCCCAGAAGTCACTGTACGACTGACGTGGCTTGCCCAATCCCATTTGAGCCTGGCGAGTATTTTATCAACACAAAATACTTTTCCAAAAGGATTTCGACCTAATAATTTTAAAGTGCAATGCATGTAGGCTTTGGCGCATCAGCTATGTATAATGTACGGACTCTAGACGTCTAGTCTGAATCTCTTTACGATGTATTTCAGTTTTAATAACATTGAAAGCTATGAAAATACTATTCGAGTTTTATGTATTCTATTTTAATGTAGCTACAATTCTGTACGTCTGGATAGTAAGAATACATTACTATTTCTTAAATAATTCTGTATACAAATTTTCAAACATTAACTTTTTTATTTTTGAGTTATGAACTGCTGTCATTCTTCTTTCAAATTATTTTTACGTGAACAACGCACCGTGTTGTGTAAATTAAAGGTACACAATAAATAATTTAATTTTGCGGCATTGTAATATTTACCGTCAGAGAGAAAATAAATAAAAGCAATTTAAAGATTTTGCCTGTCGGTCTTTCTTATAACATAACCGTTTATGATCTTATAACAATATAATAGTCGTTAATATAACCCTTACTCAGAAACAAGGCACGCATGGAGAGATGACAGCAAGAAGTCATTGATCGTTATTTAATAGTAATGATTAACAACATTTATTAAGGACAGAACATCCTGGAATAATTGAAAGAAAACCGTATGACAGCTAAAAAGGATGTTCAATGACACTTGACTCCTCGATACAAATAACAGAAGTAATCCTCTTCTTATGTCAGACACAAGTAGATACATACAGCAGGGGAAAAATACGTCGCTTTTAAGTAAACTTGTTACACCGTGAGCAGTAAATTTTCAAGAAAGTACAGTAACCTGCATCGATTGGGTATACTTTTGGTGTTATAAATTAGGTATGCCAAACCTAATGGTAATTGTATTACTGACGTGAACCAATTCAAACGTTAAAGAAACAAATCCATTTATGATGTTAAAGTATTTTTACTTTGTTTGAATTTTTTAGCATACAAAAATGTGTACTTAACAAATATTTGAAAATAATCACAATCACAACAGTTTTTCTTTTTCTTTTTTTCGATACCTGGAATTTATATTTAAATTTAATATTGGACCATTAACATGCAGACAACTGTACATCGCTACATGTTTACCGAAATAAAATATGCATTGTAAGCGAATGTGAGCATCTCAAGAAAATAACCGTGCGTGTTGGACAAAAGCTTTTAGAGAGCTGCATCCCATACATATTTGTGGAGTTAGGAACTTGACACACGGGCGTCGGGTAACCGCAAACTTTATGTAAATACGCTCTACGTTCAGACACTATACTATACTATTTCTACTCCATCGCGTCTGTGAATTTTATGCGAATTAAAAATATGTTGGTAGTTCGGAAAGTTTATTGAGGACCTAAACTTAAAGGACTATTAATGGAATTTATTTTCCGTTTTCTGATGAGCGGAATTTTTAAGCTGTCTTTTTGAGAACTTGTGATTTTGTGATTTTGTAGCTTATGATATTAGTTCTGATATAATTATTTGTTATTTTTCGTATAATTAATATACCGCGTCAGTTTTCTGTTAATGTTACTAACAGAATACGCAAATTCACAATAGCGGATAAAAGGTTAAGTAAAAAATGGAAAATAAAAAAGAGCAAAACATCCCATAATTATTTTTAACATACTGGGATATTAATATTAATAAGTTTAATTCAAAGACCTATAATCATAATCACACTGCAATTCACCAACCTATATTAACAGAAATTAAAAGGAACAATAGTACTCTTACAAAAATAGAAACTACGATATCAGTTAACTCGTATTCACCTTTGAATCAGACAGACGTTTCAAATTATCCGCAACGTAGGATCCACTGAATAACACAAGTTTGGTTTGCAGTCCGTGAACTAAACGGACACTAGAAGTGTGGCATGTGACGGGTTAGATTAAAAAGTAAGAAAGCTAGATAAAGAAAAATCTATTTTTCAGTCGGTTGGGTGGTTAGGTTTGCTTCTGTCTATCTCTTGTAAGCAAAACCAGTGGAGTGTAAACTTTTCAAACAGTTGAGTCGTCTTGGATTTTTCTATTTTGAAGTATGCTCGACTAACCATGTCTGGGTGGAAAGAATTACTGCCATGCAAGTTACTTCACCACTTGCCAGCAAAAGGTCGCCTGCTTCAGTACTGTACCATTATTTTTCTGGGTTGTTTTCAGTTCAATACCATGTCGAGTTTCCTTAAATCCAATAGTTTTTTAATACCATACAAACAAATTAGGGTCATGTGAGACCTCAAATACCAAGCAGACTTTCTCTACATTCGTATAAAAAGATAATTTCAATTATTACCTCACAAATTATAACTCAATTTTCGGTCATCACGGGACCGATAAGCATATTTTGCAAAGACAAGTAATATTTTAAAGAAACTATAGAACTACAATCGACCCTCTAAGAAATACAGTCTAACTGTCAGACAAAATATATACATTTTTATTCATCCAGCAAAAAAACTAAAAACCTTTTTCCATTATTACCGGCTAAAAAGCATACTCAGCAGTACGAACTAACGTGTGGAACATCTCTAACTTTCTGAATACGCGACGAGCGAGTACATTTTCATGAATCACATTTAAATGACACTCTCAGGCGATGAATGACTTACACTTCGCCCCACTCGGTACTGAAATATTTATTTGTCTGTCGGTGTATTCAAATGTTTATGTAGCGTAGAGCTGAACAGTGGTATCAAGCTTTACACATATTTTAACACGATTTAGACTTGTTTTCGAAGCTGGGATATTTATTTTAAAGGGTTTCGTAAATGGGCACGTATGTATACATAACGTAGTCCGACCTCTTTGGAATCTAAATTGAATTAAAAGCAAAAGTAGTAATTTGATCTACACCACACAAATTAATGTACTTGTGTGCAGTCTTCTTCTTCCTCATAACTCCTGAGTGCCACTCAATTGTAGGTGGTTCTTTGAACTCGGCTGCATAAAGAACTATTCCACTGAAGGGTTTCTTTTTGTTCTAAGGAAACGCTCCGACAAGGATTGTGGGAAATGACGACAATTTCCTTCCCTGTACAGTCGTAACTGTTTTTACTTCCATTCAACACTCGTCTCTTACAAATGCTTGAACGTCGACTTGTTTACATAAAGTTGAATAAGATGTAGTGATACCGCACTCTCGGTAAAACATTCACTTGAGTCTTCGCATGACATAAATCACGATTGAAAAAACAAATGCACTTCAGTGCCACATCACATCGTCAAATGGTAGGTAAACGAGCATGACATCAAAGTAAATTCGTCACCTATGCAGTAAACACTCAGCTCTGAATATAATATTAGATTGTAGGTACGCATAAACTCACATGAGTCGTAGGTTTGCGCCAATAAATTCAGATGGCAGGCGCGGAATTCCAATGCCGGGAATCCACATTACGAGGAGATATTTACATGCATTGCAGACGAGTTTTCAACAAATACTCGCTTAGTTCGACGGAAGAGATAAAATTTATTGAACTCCCCTTAAGCTACTTTCTTAGAAACTATTTTTTTGTATGAAACATCTGATCTTTGAAATCTGAGATTGGAAAATATAACGGATTGCATTCAAGGATGCAATTTGTTATGTTTTTCATTGGAAAAGTAAATCCCTCACAGTTAACAAGTCGATTTTAAAATCCGTTCAGCTCTGCACTTTAATGAAGAAATGTGTTTTTATTAACATGGGAATTTCTCACGTTACAGCATATTATTGTTTAACGATAAGTATAACGTGTTCCATGTTAGTGTAAAATCATTTAAAGCAGCAGTTCTATAAATGATTGAATGTAGCTCGACCAGGGACGTCGTACAGGTTGTTCTAAATATTTCCAAGGGCTTTTTCATATCTTCATATATAAACCTCATCCTTACAAAAAAAAAAAACACTGAAACTATTTATGCGATTTGATTCAATCATTTTGAAAGCGTGACCGAAGGAAATCCGTATTCATTTACACGTAGACTATGAGATTTGCCATACACCCCATATTCCTTTGACCAGCTTATACCACAGACCTCGCGGAAATTAATTGTTATCTAAAATAAATCAGGTGTAAGCAATCAGCGCCCTCTGACGGGCATTCTATTCCTCCCACGCGAGCGCTTCCCACAGATTTACAACCCTATTTCACTATTTAAAGACAAAGCTAGTCTTTATTATGGCATAAATAGTCCTTAAACACCTTTATAGCCCTACAGCATTTGGATGAAGTGCCCCCGAGGGGTCAATGTGTATTATAATCATTAGCTTAAGCCTCTTTCATTACGCTAATGTATTTTGGTAATTCTAGATTCAATTTCGTTAAATAGCTCATACTGTTAACAGAAATGTTACAACTAAATTTCTTCGTAAAATTTAATGCAGGAATTGAATCCAAATATATCAAGTTAAATTCAGTATAATTTTTTGGGTAACCTATTTATTTTCCTGTGACTGAGTTATTGATTGTATATTGTTTACTTGTTTTTAATTATTGTTCTTTGCACTGAGTCAGCTCGTTTTGAAAAAAACCAAGAGATTTTTCCCTTTCTTTTATCATAGCAGATTTTTGCGTATGTTGATGTACGAAGATATTGAATTTAATTAGGAAGTATTTGAAATTGAACATATTTTTCGTACACATGTTTCATCGCTGGCTACTGTCCCGTAAATAGTTTGACAGTACAAAACTAAAAACTAAGTCAATAGAATTTAAAACAGCGATAAATATAGATGACCAACCATACTGGATACAGTTTGCTTCCAAAATTGATGAACAAAAACGTTTCCAATAATTAAGGGAAGGTTGAAACGAACGTTTAACTGGCTGATAAGTGTGACTCTCAAAAAGTGGTAGAGAATGCAAAACGGAACGCAAAGGGATTCTATTTTTTCTTTTGATACTCTTCTGAAGTGTGGATGAAGAGCCAGACTATGCCAATAGGTAAGTATTTTTGCAGCTTTTTTAGATAATGTGGAAGTGTTAGTAAATACTTCAGTGAATGTTTGATCTGTTTTGCTAATTTTTTCAAGTGAGAGTTGGAAATGGACAAAGTTGGACTTAGCAAAAAATAAATATATTTTAGAAAAATATTTAATCATTGTGATGGTGATCAATTGTGATCAAATTAAATAACGATAATGGAACAAACTAATTGGTTCATAATTTAATTTATATTTCCTTCTTTGTACCATACAATAGCTACTACTAATTTATTTTCATGTTGACGTATAAAATAAGATAGTTGAACCGCAAATTAGTTACCGCTAGTTAGTTTCGACATATAAAGCAGAACCGTTTTGTTAGTATGCCCGCATCCATTTACCAAAGTCCGGTAAATCGTGCCGGACAACTAAAACTCCATTTTATACGATGGTCCAAATGTTTGTGATCTCTGCACGAGAAGGATTTAAAGATGTACATTTTGTTTGAAAAATAAAACAAAAAATCATTATTTGGAAATTTTTAATAAAAATATATAAGTGCACCTAAACTTAATTTAAAAATATATAGTACTATAATAATATAATATCTACCAAGCTCTTAAATGCAACGAAACAAGTAGGTGGGTATATAAGAAATGGCCAGGAATTTAAGCTATTTATAATTAATGCTGATAAGTGTGTTTTATAAATTAGTTTCTTATTGTTAAAAAAGATGCTAATATAAACGCATTCTGCCGTAGTGAGTGAACTCCTCCTTCTAAGTCGATTAAAATAACAACATAAAAGTAACTCAGAACTATTTTATATATAATTATAATCTAGCCTTCCTTAAATTATTTTAGGGAGAACAGCAGAGCGTTAAAGTATGTAAACCCAGAATTAATTCTGCTGCAGTGCAGTTGCAATGGACCGTTGTTTATGCATATGCCTACAATGATATATGAAGCATATTTATTATAAAGGTGCCTAGATATAAGCTTAAATAAAGCAGGACTGCGAGTGTGTTGTAAAGTTATTTTGGACTTGTTTGTTTAGTTGGTATAAGAACTGAATATATTCTCTAACTCATTGTTTCTCAACCTGTGGTCAAGTGTGGTCCGCGGACGCCTGGGGGTCCGCGGTGTTATCTCTGGACCATACATAAATGATAATCTGACTTGAAATTAGAACTTAGTAGCAACATCAAAACGAATATCACTGATTTAGTTGCAATAAAGTTATTTGTTTTATTAAGGGGGTCCGTAGCTGAAAAAAGTTGGAAAACACTGCTCTAACTTAATAAAATAAATACATATTATACGGTGCTATGTCTATGACACAAGAATCTTCTTGCTTTTATTTAGATTTAGAGTTAACTTAGCGATTGATCCTTTTAAGAAAGTTCATCATATCAACATCATATTAAAAGTTGCTTTATCAAACTAGGGATCAATTGAATTTTGCATACTCATCGTTTGAATTCCAACCATGCACCTTGAAAATTCCTTTACTCAATATACTCGAAAAGATTCTTAGTAAAACTTTCCTCCTTCCGATTGTAAAGCGTGATATTGATATTAGGAGAGTAGAGCTAGTTTCCCAGTATCACGTACTTATCAAATAAAAATTCTTCCTACATAGATACTCTAGATTTTATCTTTCAATATTTTTATAAACTGATAGCACTTAGAGTTTGATTTCAAGGGAGTTTTAAACGGAATTTTAAGTTTAAATTAAGTTATAATACACTTTATTGTTAAACGAATATATACTTTACAAGTTTTAGAGATCTAAATACTAAATGCATCGATTTAATTTATACCCTTATAAGTTATATAGGCACAGCAAAACTGCTACTAATATAAATTGGCATCACGTGGACTAAAAAAAAGTTAAAATAAAAAACTAAATTTTACAGTAGGTGAATAAATGAGTAGGGAAAAATCACAACATATTTTTTTTTTTTTGGTTGTGAGTCATCGATCACAAATTACCCAAGACACTTGTCCCACCTAAATATGAAACAATAGTCACTCGAAGCACTGATAATCTAACTCATAAATGTTTAAAACAAGAAAATCTTCCAGCCCAGCCAACACAATTCATTAGTATAAAGTCAATAACAAGTCGACTACTGTGTCCGCTGTCCGAAGCCAAACTAAGAAAATAGAGCAAATCGAATAAAACTTGTACCTTCAATTCTTTTTGTTTGCCAATTTGTAGTACACGACTGTATGAATTATTACAATAAACTTTTATGCCAGTATTGAAAATTATGGAGCTGTTGTTTCGTGTAGCATTCTTTTTGAAATACTTTCGCAATTTCGATGTTCATTTATCGGTAATCAATTTTGTGGCGTTGTTTTACTGATACTCACTATGCGAAATTATGTGAAGTTGATTATATCTTTAATTATATTACATTATAGGCCAGAATTAAACAGATGTCTCAATAAAAAATGTATTACTGGAAATTGAACCCGAGGGAGAGATCAAACTAAAACTCACTCCATAAAATATCAGAGTGAAAACTGCCTCGTTGGCTTAGTGGTGCTAAGAGCGACTGCTACGCTAGAGGTCTTGGGTTTAATTCCCAAGTCGACCAATGGGTTATTGGGTTTTTCTATGAAATTCTCAGTAGCAGGTTGGAGTTTGGATTTGTGTCCGGTTAGTGGCAATAGGCTCGCCCTCTATTACATGGGACCTAAACATATCGGCGAACTGTGGGTGTACATTAGTACACCTCTGCCTACCCTTTCGGGGATACAGGCGTGATGATATGAATATGTGTGTGAAAACATAATCTGTCTCGATTAGAAATAAAATCATAAATCTTCAGTGTATCGGATATCAAACAATATTTTGGTTTTAACTAAAAAGTATGTAAATATAATATTTCGAGTTAGTCCAGTTACCAATGTAAGATTTCACAAACAATATTCGCAAACAATTTAATAACAATTCCTAGGTGAACCAAATTGCGTACGAAGAATATTAAATGTAATAGAAAAAAGGCTTTATTAAAAACACTTTCAATATAACACGTATTCGTAATATACATTAGAATGGGCGCACCGAAGTTTGTACTGAAATTGGTCCGGAAATAAAAACTGTATGTGAACGCTGCAGTGTCGGCACTACGTGAACAGCATACACATTGGAATTATATAAACGCTCTATTTTATATGTATTGTATTAGGTTTGCTTTTGTTTAGTCTAATAACAAATGAAAGTTTCGACTTCGGACACAGGTTGGCCAAAGTAAAGACAATATGTCTAGGTGGGGATACATAGACACATCTACACTGAGTTGTAGATGTGGCATTACTCCCCAGACTATGGAACACCTGTTATCTTGTCCTTCAGCCCTTACTCCTGCACGATGGACGATTTAATGCAAGCTACTGACAACGCAGTTCTCGTAGCAGAATTTTGGGCCGACACTGTATAAACAGATTGTCATCGACACGCTAAGAAGAAGAATGAAAGTTTGTGGGGTCATATTTTTATTTAGTTTTAATTAACGTGTGTAATGTAAGTGCACGAAACGCCTTGCGGACTTGAACTAGCAATAGGATGTAGTTTGCAATACCTGTTATTTATAGCAATAATTATCCAAAAGAGAGCAATCGAACAGAACTAATGAACAGAAAAGCTATATTTGTGGGCTAAAATTATTACAGACATCGACTTAATTTAGTTCCATTAATACAGGCTAAAAATATCACTACATTACCAAACGCCCACTAACAACATTACCGCGCGATCATGTTACATCCAATAAATAATTTCAACAAACTCAATTATCCTCATAACTCCGACACCGTTAATTAAGAACCGATATTTACGAAGTGTTGATACAATTACTTGAAAAATAAAACATTTAGCGACAGATCTCGTTACGAAACACTGCATTCATAAATGTTGGCATTGTTCCAATCCTCCACAATTTGTAGAGTCTTCAACTCTTCAGCGCTTGATGACGATGCGAAAACGTGACTGAGAGAACTCTTGGATCAGCAGTCTGTTTGAGATGCGAAAGCAGCTTAATTAGAACTTATAGCTAATATGCTAAGATGGCTGTAATATGCTGAGAATGTATTAATACTAGTCAATGAACCTGAACGTACGAGTCTAATTTCATCGATTTAGATGTTGAAATATTAACTCCAATGCTTTGAATCTTTGTTCAAATATTCATGATTAGGAGGTATTTTTTGTTTTTTCATACGACGTTGAAAATATCTGCAGTATATTGATATAATAATAAAATAGTTCCGGCCTTTAAACCTCCCACCGCTGGGCACAGGCCTCTTTCCATATAGAGACGGCACGAGCATTGATCACCACGCTTGCTCTCTGCGGATTGGCGATTTCAGATCCCAAATTTTGGAGTCCAGGTTTTCCCACGATGTTTTCAGATGTTGACAGAAGTGTCTTAGAATAATTAAGATATACATATAAATTTGAAAATTGCCAATGGTACTTGCCCGGGTTAGAACCTGCAACCTCGTGTATTCAAATCCGTTTGTTGAACCGCTAGGCCACCACGACATAACAAAATATACAGCAGCTACTTTCAACGTCATTTTATTTATTGATTGGTATTTTGAAATGGGTAAAGAAAGCCTTCCCGTCGTTATGTAGATGCGTGCAAGCTTACACGATACGATCAAAATAAGGTTCCAAATCGATTTAAGAGAACGTGTGTTTATCACATACCTTCTAAATTGCAGTCATCATCATCCGAAGGCCCAATTATATTATCTGAGTGTTGAATATAGGGATACACATGGGAATAAATTATACTTCTTTCTGAGGTAGTTAGACGAGAATGATAGAAATTACATCCACAAAAAAATATCTACTCTTTTATTGCAATTTGTTTTGATTTTTGTTTCTGACGGTTCAACGCCAAAAATCCATTCAAAATTAGTTTTATTTCAATATCTTCTTTCTTTCCCTATACTCCATCTACTTTCGTAAAATCAGCTTTTCTAATAATATCCTATCGTATTTCCACGAATAAACTTCATTATCATTACCAATAGCGTTTCCCGGACCAATCAGGGCTAAATTTAATTAAGGTGTACAACTGTACACAGTCTGGAACGATCTCTTCAGTTACGAGAGCGGACTATTAAGTCAATTGTCGGGCCTAGCGGTTAGTGACCCTGACTGCTATACCGGAGGTCGTGGGTTCGATTCCCACTCAGGACAAATGTTTGTGTGATGAGCACGATCATTTTTTCTGGTCTGGGTGTCATTTATCTATAATATGTATGTATTTAGAAATATATAAGTATGTTTATCAGTTGTCTGGTTACCATAACACAAGCTCTCTTAGAGCTTAGCTTGGGATCAGATTACCGTGTGTGAATTGTCCAGGAATATTATTATTATTATTATAATTGTCAACATTGAATTATAGCATCGGTGAACTTACTCGTAGCTGAATTGTGTGTTTGGTAAAGATTTTCGTGTTAGGTCTTAGTAAGAAAAACTTATTGCTTAATTGCGTCAGCAAGTTTATTAGGGTTACAATTTTCGGGATTTTGAGTAAGTAAGCTGAAAAAAAAGAGAAACCCTCAAGATCTCGTATTCTAGTAGTCGGTAGAGATTCTGAAAATAAAGGAATATTTACTAATAGAAGGTTAAATATAACAGCATTTTCACTGAATGAAGCTAGAAAGTAAAAGGCTCAGCAAAGCACACAATGAAACGAGAAAAAAAGCCATTTGTAATAAAATATTTAATTACTTAAAAAGGTAAAACAAGTGCGCATGACAACCCTTCTTAATTACACAAAATGAGACTTGTAATTTGATTATAAGGGTTACATTAGGTCTCTTAGTTAACGCCCTACTTTGCATATGTTAAAAAATATAAATGACATACCTAAAGTTAAAGTCACTTATAGTCATTAGTGGGAAAAGTAGAATAATTTTGGTAAGCTGACTTTAGATTTGAATTTTTGGATCCTGCTGGCTTCGATTTACACAAGCATAACTTTGATTTTTTGATTCCAAAATAATAATTTTACCAAGAAGTGAATTAAATCGAAAGAGAGAAGGCAGAGAGAAAAGAAAAGAATAATCGATATTGGTCTTGTTACCGTTTAATCGTAATTTTATTAAAAGTCTTCAAAAGAGGTCATATATTTGCTTCTTCCTCAATTAACTTTTCTTTCATCCTTATAATCAAAA
Source organism: Autographa gamma (assembly GCA_905146925.1). Lineage (NCBI taxonomy): Eukaryota > Metazoa > Arthropoda > Insecta > Lepidoptera > Noctuidae > Autographa > Autographa gamma. The sequence continues at coordinate 10,285,671 of LR989857.1, forward strand.
ACTCGATACATACGTGACGATACATATTTAAGTACACATAACTAATTATCATTTTTCGCGGTCAAGCAGCCGTTTGACCTCAACCCAATTATAAGGGTTAGGATCATTAGTTGCTGATTAAATCGGTTGTCAAACTTTTGGGTTTCAGTGTGTTAAAAGCGAGTGCTGGTACTTAAAATGTGTTTAAGGGTAGGTATACACGTAATTAACTTTTGGCTCGTTTAGTTTTGTGTAAGGTTATTAAAGCTACGCGGATTAAAATTTTGAGACGTTTTTGTTACATTGCAGGGCTAATGTCTCTTCGTGGAGTTAATTTTAACCTTCAAAATATTGTTTTATACTGGAAATAAAATAATGGAAATAAAATAAAATTGCAATATATCAAGCAAAAAAAAAAAATCTTGATTTTTGCGAACATAAAATCCAATTTCAGTTTTCACAAGTGCCATAGTTAACTATAACTAATGGCAAAAGAGGTCAAACGCAAAAAATATATACTCAACTATCCCGAATAAATTGTTACTTTCTGTACATTTTCCGAGCTCACCAGGTGCCTAATAAGCCGTTTATACAACCTAACAAAAAATAAAACTCACACAATTTCTCGTCAAGCGAGCGTTGGCCGTTGGAACTCATTTCATTTCTCATTACTCGAAATCCGGAGCAGGTAGTGCGAAGTAGATAAAAAATACATGCAGCAATAAATTTAAAAAATGTGAGTGTGAAGCACCCTTGGGAGGCATAAGTTTAACAAATTACGGCAATTTCCAATATGTAACGTATTTCGATGGCAATTTACCCGGTGCCGTCGCAGAGCGGGAGTGGTGCCCGTTATGATGTCATCAGTGTTCAAATCCTGATATCGGAGTGAGGCCCTATTTTTTTGAAATTCAAAGAGTACCCAAATGTTATTTTAAGTGTTTTTGTTAAAAATATTTTAATAAGCCATGTAGAACTATTCAAACTCAAACTCAACTCAAACTCAAAACTTTTATTTGCTTTCCACAATGGTATTAGTAGGTGGTAAGTAAAAAAATATAAATAGTACATCGTGGACCCTGTTGGGCACGCAAAATTTAGGAGAGAGGAAGAACAATGGTAAGTAGGTACTTATATCATTGGTAAGTAATATTGCTCGAACTTGGCGGACACACTACCGTGTGTCTAGATTCAATGTGTTTTTTTGACAAATGATAGCAAAGATTAATTTATTTATCCAGTTGACCTAACATCGATCATTAAGGTCAGTAAGTGGTAACAATTACAAAACTAAAATTAATTAAAATAAAATATAAGTGTTTGTATTGTAATGTAATTTTATTGTTATGTCCAAATTACGATCCAACATATGCCTTCATAACTATACGAAACGATATCAACATTGTACTATAACTATGACTGATAATAATATGTCGACTGAAAAATACTATGGGCGAAAAGAAAGCACCATCAAACAAAAAAGTAAGAAAGCAATATATAAAACTCTACAATCTAACACATTTATCTGTCAACATCGAGTAATAACAATCTATTTTATGTGGTGTTATCGAAACATTTCAGTGCAAGCAAACTGCAGCGATCTTGCATTACTCATGCAGAACAAACCAACGGGAGATATGTGACGTCGTATTGTATGCACGTACCCTACATCTTGCAAACGAATTTAACTTGTGATATTTTCATGAATAACATACTAGGTAGTTTCTGTTTAGTTTGTACCTTAGGGATTTTTTGATATGTTAGTTGACACTAGTTTTATGTGCTGTGTTCACTTCTATGTTATCTGGAACGGGGAGTTTAGGCCAGCAGAAGCCGTTAGGGCTGTAATTAAAGAAAATGATTTTTTGACTCCCAAAAATGCATTTAGCATGTTGTTAGTGGAAACTGGATACTCCTTAAATATAGAATGATACCTTTACTTACAGGTCAAATAAAACACAGAATCAAGAGTCGGATCAGATATTTAATTTTTAACCATCATTCATTTCAAATCTCAAACACCCAATTTTTGTTTCGACATAAGATAAAAGAGAATTTCACGTACTACATTAAATACAAAAGCAGTATTAATCAAAAACAACACTTTATCATCTCGCTTTTGGTAAAAAAAGATAAAATACTTAGAGCTTTACATTTTTCATTCAATTACCCACTCCGCTACTCAAATTCATTGTGATAACCACTTTACCCTTTTAATAAAAACTTAATCACTGCCCGTTAAAATATTATTTCAGACATTTATAAAACAAATTACTTTGTCAGCCGTTTTTGTAACTTATTTAAAACTTTAATAATAAAATTGACGCAAAAATAACGTAGCACATTTTTACATGCAATATTTTTTAACTACTTGTATACTGATCCTCCTGATCCATTATACTGATCAATCTGATAGTTAAATAAGGTAAGTAGCTAAGGTCACTAAAACTGTTACATTATTTACGTATTGAGATATTTCGTATCGATATATAAATTGTTTTAGTAGTTTCGGTAAACTTAAGAATAGTCTGGTCACCACCATGAGCTCTTCAAGTCACGGCCTACTATTTTCACTGATATTACATAAAACTTGGTGCAGCTGTAACTGTCTTAGGTAAACAATAAACATACTTTGAATAAATATAATGACGTATTATTTCACGTTTTTGCCTCCTAGCAATTTCTTTTGAAATAAATGGACCAGCAACCTTTGAAACCGAACACTGAGACTAATAATGGCTTAAAGAATCTGCTTTCACTTTTTGTAAGGAAAAATAGCTTGTCGAAACCATTTACTTCAACGAGGAAATTGTTAAAACGCCTCGTTCCCATCTGGGAATCGATGGGAAACTTCTCACGCAACTCGGGGAAGTCAAGGGACTTGGGTCACTTTGATATCCTTTTACCATTAGCTTAAACGGTACGAACTTTTTCGTGATTTATTTTCACTAGCCGGTCAATGATTTGGAACGTTGAGACAGACAGAATCGCTTGATTCCCACTTTATTTGGCATCGACTTCTTTGGTTAGTCTGTCTTTTTAATCGTACTTTGACTCCTCTAAAATTCCTCTTTTCATTTCTGTTAATCGACAGCTTTTAATAAAACTATTGGTGTCGGATGGATTGTATGTATGTGTAGAAGAAAAGCACACATGTCGCCGACCTTAAATAATTGTATTTGGAAACAGAGCAAGACGAAGGCATGTACAATAAGTGTAGCTTTTCTACGTATTGATATGTCATTTAACCTATCACCTTGTTGTTCCTGTTATAAATCCCGTCTTCTATTTATCCCTCTACATATCCTCCACATATATTTCAACACAATATGTACTCGTATATTCCAAGCGTGATTTAGTTTACCTAGCTGGTCAAACAGCCCTTTCGTTTTAAGCTTTAAACTGTTTGTGTTTCTTAGTGAGAAATGTTTTACTTCTCTCGGTCTTAATTAGTGGGTATTAGTGGTTGGGTGCGCTAATTAAACCAAGCGTGTAATGGTCACAATTAAAACGGAGCTCCTCTGAAGGGTTCTAAGTCGTTTATTATCAGAAGGGTGAACTTGGTGTTGGCGTTCACTTAATACTGTGTACAGTCATGACCATAAATAGAAAGAAGCTTTGCTCAGTGACAAGTTTTTGTAGGAGATCGAAAAAAAAGTGCATGTTTTGAATACAATTTAGAAATAATTTGTTGATAACCATTTTTATAATATACTAGCGGCCCGCCCCGGCTTTGCTCGGGTACAACGCTGATACCTACACTATATATCTGTCGCAGACAAATAGTATAATATGGCATTTTACATACGGCGTCGTCAGTTTAAAAACGTTTGCGGTTATGTAATATTCCGAAGGCAAAATGTCAAATCATTCAATCGTTATAATGCGACGTTAGTGTTATTTTAGGGTGACTATGCTCATTAAAATCTCGAGAAAAACTTTGAATTACATACGTCGTCGTCGCTCGCTTCGCTCGCTCTGTTGCAAGGTCACAATATCTAACCTAACCTAACCTATTGATCTCTGTCACAAAGTCGAACCTAATCAAGCAATGAATTTCTGAGCCTATGAATGTATGAATATTCGATCAAATACATGGTTTTTTGACCAAAAATACTCTGCAGGAGTCCTTCACGACCCAGGGTCTATGGATATCTTAGCATTTTTGACGTGCTGGATAACCTCAAAAACTAAATACTTCAATTTGCCTCGGCATTATGTATATGGTGTTTAAATTTTCGATGAAATGTTGAGGCATATTATAAAGTGACACGGCAATCTACATTTTGCCTTGGGCATATTACATAACCGCAAACGTTTTTAAACTGACGATGTCATATGTAAAATGCCAAATTATACTATTTGTCTGCGACATATCTACACAATCATAAAGTTCTGTAGTGCGAAGCACAGCCTTCGACGCACTACTTGGTATAGGCACGCGCCCCCCGGCCCCCCGCCCGTTACCGCCGCAACCGCGATGTCCCTGCATTTTAAATTTGTAATATCTTCGAAAATATTTATTTAAATTACATGCTGTAAAGGGCAATATTGATCTATATTACATGCACAATTTATTAAAGGTACTTAATTGGATAAGGATTAATACTGTATAGCTTAAAATCGCTTTTTCGTAAATAAGTAATAAATAAACGATAAAAAATGGTAATTGTGGGTTATCCTTAAGAGATAGACATATGCCATCGCGGACTTTTTTGTAGATCTTTTTAAGGTGCACAATACTGTAGTACATTATTTTGATCTATCTCGTAGGGTTCAGCCAGCGTTTGCAATGTAAGCGCAAAAAATTTGTTCGTTTACTTAAATCTCTAAGATTATCCGTGTTCCTCTACTATATTATGCATGTATTATACATATAAACCTTCCTCGTGAATAACTCTATCTATTAAAAAAAACCGCATCAAAATCCGTTGCGTAGTTTTAAAGATCTAAGCATACATAGGGACAGACAGCGGGAAGCGACTTTATTTTATACTATGTAGTGATAGTGATAACCTATAATTGAAGAGAAAAACAATTAATAGTTGCTATGGTCTGGCCAATAAGAGAATGCGTTCCTGTCAATATAGAGATTTGACTTCAATGTAGCGAAGAATTTACTAAACAAAAATTAATTAAATTAATTAGTCCTATAAACGAATAACATCATTCAAAACTATTAATTATGCCAGCTGTTTATTTTATTTTCAGCCTTTGTCGTCCCACTGCAGGGCAAAGGCCTCCCTTTCTTTCTTCCAATTCTTCCGGTCTTGAGCTATTGTGTTCCTTATTGCTGAAAACTAGTCAAGTTTGTCCCGACATCTCCTTCTGGGCTGGCCACGAGGTCTTTTGATGTTTTGTGGATCCCGCATTGTGATCACTTTGGCCTAACAGTTTTCTGACATATGGCAGATGTGTCCGGCCCAGTTCCATTTTAAGCTAGCGGCTTTAAATCCATGCCACCTTACTATGAACAATATAAAACAGTTTTTAATTCCCCCTTAAAAATCAAGACCAAGTGCCGTTTGTCAGGAAAGCATCCTTTCAGCGGTCGGACTGTAAGTGTATATACTTTTCTGGCTGACTGTACATAGTAGGTAAGTATATTTTGTAAACATAATTTATTTTTATGCTCGAAACACTTTGAATGAAGTTCTTAATATCTTTTGTTCTTTTTCTTTGTTTTTCTTTTGTTATTGCTTGCTTGTTATACTTCTGTGGGGTATTGAAAAGTTGTGTGTGAAGAATAAATAATGGATATTAGCTATTTATAGTGATTACGCCTTTGTTGTGGTGAAAGTAATTATGTTTCTTTGATTTTATAAGTTTTCTGGATTTATAAAGGGCGTTGGTGTTAACAAACCCAATTGGGGTAATTGGTGATTTTCTTATTTAAACTTAGAACGTCAATTAAAAGTATGGATTTAATTAAGAAATTTAGTTGAAATGCTCGGGTCATGGGGTCCGAGCGCACGAAATCTTTTCACAGAACTTTCCAAACGTTTGGTAGAATCTACTCGTGATCAGAGGGCTGGTTTGTTCCTTGCACAGAGAATCGGCATAGCCATTCAACGTGGCAATGCAGCCAGCCTTCTGGGCACGTTCCCCGCCATTGACAAGGATGACGATGAGTTATTTGACGCCTGTTAGTTTTCATTTATGTAAGTTTTAATTTTAGTATAGTTAGAGTTTGTTCTTATATTAGATTTAATTGTGTATGAATTATAAATGTTAAATAAAGCATGAATTCTTTAGGAAGTAATTTTGGCTTGTGATATTATTGTTTATGATATCGTTGGCCTAGAGGCGACTGCGCGACTGCTACACTGGAGGTCTTGGGTTTGATTCTCAAGTCGACCAAGGTGTTATTGGGTTTTTCTATGAAATTCTCAGTAGCAGGTCGGAGTTTGGATTTGTGCCCGGTAGTGGCAATAGGCTCGCCCCCTATTAAATGGGACTAAAACATATCGGCGAACTGTGGGTGTACATTGGTACACCTCTGCCTACCCCTTCGGGGATACAGGCGTGGTGATATGTTATGTTATGTTAAGTTTGTTTGGAAAAATATCTCATCATCATCATCATCAGCCGGAAGACGTCCGACGACTGCTGAACAAAGGCCTCCCCCTAGAACACTACAATGAACGACAACTCGCCAATTGCATCCAGCGGTAAAATATCTACCAAGGTAAAAAGATAAATAATAAAGTAAGCTACCGAAAATGTTCGCAAATTACAAAGCCATTGGCGGCGAGCCAAACCTGACCAAGAATTCCACATATTATTTTCTCAAAAATGCCTATTTCACTGGGCAGAATATGTAAATGCCTTTGCCTGAAATTGGCATTTGTCAATTAGGGATTCCTTTAAACAGCTGCAATATGGGCTACCCCACAACTACCTATCATAAAAAAAAACGATGATACAAAGAAGAAAATCTATGCCATATGATGACGTGCTGTATCTTAAGAAAACAAACTAATGCACCACAAAACGTAAAACTAAGTATTTGATTTATATCCAAAATGTTACTTACCTTTTACCTTTTTTAGGTTTTAATTTCCAAAATTAATGTCCTTATTACGTTTTACCTTTATAAAGGTTCTACAAAACCATCACATTTAATAAATCGTACTTAAATATATATCCGTGTTGTTACCAATATCCTTATTTATAAACATTCGATCAGACATTGACCAGTAGTACTGTAGACGATGTGTAAGCGAGACGCCGCTAGCCACAGTGCCGCGCCGTCTCGCTTCTGCAATAGCAACTGTTACTGCTCGAAATGCTTATAGTAAAGGCCACATGAAGCAGTTTCCGACATGATAATATACTGATTAATAATTAATTCATTAAGTTCTCGATGATTATAGCTTGTACTATGATATATGGTCACGATTAATTAAATAGTCGTGCATAAAGTTTTATGACGTGGAATTAATTTAACACATAAATATTTAATATAATATAGTAACAAACATAAATCTTATATCAATTATTGATAAAAAGAAGTATTTAAAACTTATTATTCTTTGATTGCAAAATCTTAATCTTCATTATTCTTCTAGTTTTTTCTCTAATCTCCGGAGACTCGGTCCCTATCTTATGAATGAAATCTTTCGTTCTATTACAACCTCTTCATTTATTGACCTACTTTTCAAAACCTAACCGCATTTATCTCTGACAAAAACTTCGATTAACTCATTGCTTTTATTTTACAAACAAAAAAGATAAAATTAGCGAACTCAAATTCCTTTACTTAAAATCAACAAAAAAAAACTACAATCTCAAACATATCATCACAAATCACATAACACCCACATGTCCACAGCACCGTTCCGTTTCACGCGACATTTGCTAAACTTCCTCTGAGCTATATAATGCGGAACCACTCGCGTGAACTGGAACACGCCGCCGGATTTGAACTTGACTCGTAACAGTCGCAACTACTGGATTTCGTTCCGGGTTGCTTTGTTTATTGTCCGATAGTTATATAGTGTAAACAATAACCTTGATGTGTGGATAAGTGTACTGGAGATTATGCTTTTGTTTATATCTTCATAAACAAAAGCAACTTCTTATTCCCTCAAAAAAGAGTGGTGCCACGAGTTTAACGTGTAGAGCTTTCTAACAAATAGATTTTGATGCGCTTTTGTCTATTAGAAGTTTTTGTGATATTTGTGTGGAGCGATGATGTCAAAAAAAAGCAAGAGACAGGCTGTTATTTAGAAACATAATTAAACATAAAAAGGAACCGATTTCAAAATAAACGATAAAGAACCACTTCGAATTATTGTAATGCACTCAAAATTGACGGAAATTCGCCTTGCAAACATACATCTTAATAACATACAATAAAATTGAGAACCACCTACTTTTGATATTCGTTACAAATGTTATTTAACATTGAAATAGATACAGACAAAAATAGCAAAAACTGACCTTACCAATTTATCCTGTTATTTTTCTTATGAAACTGTTTAAGAAATATGCCACGTATATTTCACGAGGCAATATGCCTCATGTTTTATGCCTCGGACGAAATAAGACATATTAGGGAAGGTCATGTTATGTATTACTTGATTTCAAGGGCTACCTATAAATATTTTTGGCAGCCTTGTTACGATGAGTTATTGGTATGTATTTTTAATACTGGTGTTTTTCTCTTTTGTTTGTTTTATCAATTGTTTCCAATGATTAAATCTTTACAGAAACGCATTTGTTATGTGAAGTATCGATTTTAGAAAATGTTTTTTAATTAAATAAGCTGTTTGTTTGCCCCGCTGTAGTTAAATTATGTAACTATATTTTTTAGATTGTATTTATGAATTTAAATTAAAGTTTTAAACTCTATGCTCTTTTATATCCAAATAAACTGCAACTGGAAGAAAACAGCTTTGGCTAGTAAGTATTAAACAAATAACAAATTACCATAACATATTACATAACAACGAAACAACATCTACAAACTATATATCACGATAATCCATTAAACCTTATTTACCTACTCCATATTAGTACAAACTTTGTCATAATATTTACTGTTATTTAAGTCCGCAGTTTAGTATGCAAGCCTTACTCGCTAAAGTTTTGACTGAAATATTTTCTAGCCACAAACAAGGATGAAACCAAGCTCCAACTACAGTTGTATCAGTCAAACGACTTCCGAACACACGAAATGTGTTTCTGGAACTTGTATTTTATGCGTTTTAGTTATTTTGAGTACAAATACTAGAATTATCGGATAGTTAGGTACTTTCTGAGGTGTGAGCAAATGTTAGACATCGAAATATATCTACTTTTTACGGAGTCTGCCCTTGACCATGACACCATAAAAGGTGTTGAAACACCGAGTTTTTTTTTGTCAAACTGCAGGGACCTCCCTATACTCCTTCCATTTCTTTTTGGTTAGGGCCGTGGTCATCCACTCTACTGAGATTTGTAACCTAAAAAGGCAATGTGGTTAAATCCGTAAAAAAGTAGTTTTGTTCCAATATCTGATGGTTATGCAAATCTAAACTGAAAATAATAAATGCAAAAGTTACTTTCTGCCTGTATGTGCGTTACGCTTACGCCAGATTTTGATGACCATTATTATGTGGTAAGCTTAGATTCCAAGAAAGGGCTATGAAGCCAATTAAACAGAGTATTATTTTTTTTTACTTATTAATGACTTTTCTTATAACATCGGCTCCATTTTTTTACTCGAAGATATTCCCTTAAGTACTAAGGCAGAGGTCATAATAAGGGCACGTAGGTACTATGGCTTTATTTTGCGTAAAATAATATTTGTATTCCAACTTCCAGATTTAATATCAGCCACCAATATTTAAAGTTACGCCATAATATTGCATCGCAATCAGACTTAGTATCCTGGCAAAGTTTCAAAACCAATACAACGAAAAGTATGGATGAGATTTTCAAGATTTGGTCTAGATATAACTTGGTGTCTAATCTGACTTTTTACACATCATTGTTTGACACATAAAGGTGAAAAGGAACATATGAATAAAAAAATCTACGTCTAAGGTATAAAATTAAGTTTGAAAATCGATTCACAATAGCAACCATTTTTTATTTTTTGCAACCTAATTAGTTTCCAACTGCTGGGCAAAGGTCTTTCCCGTCTGATTCCAAACTTTTCTGTAATAAGCCACACGACACCAATGCCGGAAAGCCTATGAGTACGAACTGACCTTTGAGTACTTTCAAAACAAAATTTGGGTACCTACATACATAGGTTAAGGTAGTTCAATTCTCATGTCGACCACTTACGCTGGCATTCGTTTAAAGAAATAAATCCACGAATTTCTATGTGATTTATTAACTGGAAAATACTGATTTATGGTGAACCTTTTTCTTGCAATGTTATTTGGTATTTTTCCTCTTTTATTTTGGTAGCACAAAAATGTATGATATTCTTAATATTTTTTTGGCTACTATTAAAACCACCATCAACCACCAACCATTTCCATTTGTTTATTAGATTATTTCACGTGCATAATATAATTATTGGTACTTCAAAATCCTTTTCATGTTTGTTAAAATATTAGAGCATTCCAGGGTTGTGTCCTGCGGCTGAATCTTCATTTTTGAAGCGACATTTTTTTTTCTTCCTCTAACCTTTCCAGTTCAGAAAGTGTTTTTTGAGATATTTAAACATCGCTAAAAAAACAACCACAAAATTTATAGTACAAATACACTCAAAATGAACTGACGGCAACGAGTAGATGGATTAAAAATCGGTCAATTGCGAGTTGAACTCGCACACGAACGGACCATTGGCCTACATGATTTAACACGGGCAACTTAGCTTAAAAAAATAATACTACTTACACTTCGATTCCTCGCCTGATACTTGAGTCACAAAAATCAAGAAGGTTAAAATAAATAGCAGTTTTAAGGACTTCATCACTGAAAAAGTAATAATATCATTAATACCAGATAATATTATGCGAGCACCATTATTAAAATTGAATACTTCTGTAAACAATATTTTTTCAATCATATTGAAAAAATAAAACATATATACTATTCATTTGTAATCATAATATCATATATAATACTTATTAACAAGTACATAAGCGTCTATGTACTTGTAAATAAGTAGATTAAGTTGAACGATTTTTTTATTTTTCCAAATGAAAATTGCTGATAACTTTCAACAATCTCAATCACGTCACTAACCTCATCATTATTGGTCCATTCCTTTAGCAGCTACGATGCCACAGACCGACACGTCAAACCCAAAAGTCCCAAATAGTACAAATAATAATTTGTAATTCAGAAACACATTTGCACAAGTCCGTATGTCCGTACTATCAAATTATCACCAATACTGACCAAATAGTTCAGTCAATAAATCACCCAAAAGGAGTTGTAGAGTGCGTGAGCAAGGCCCTAAGCAATTACTTCAGAAAATTGTTCAGGGTGCTTAGATAATTAACATACTAAAAGTCCTGACGTCTAGGGGGTGAGGCGGAGTGGGGGGAGGGGTTTAAAGGTCCCATTTTTCAGTTTTTCGCTAATATCTTTTAAACGGTGCGTCATGGCGATAAGAAGTCTTCTACGCAATGAAAGCTTATAAAATTATGTACAACTTTTACCTTATGCACTTTTTCAAATTCCTACCTATTTTCGAACTACACGTTCCGGAAGAGTGAAAATTGAAAAAAACTTCTTCGATTGAATACTACCTTTTGGATACTACTTCCTTCAAGTTATTTGGGGATCTAAACACGCGGTAGCGAGTCAAGTTAAGTTCAAGTAAAGGAACTGGCTAGCCAGCGCCAAGTGTATCATTACACGAACTACTTGGTGCCACTTTTGACCCTTCTATAACTCAAAACCTCTTTAACGTAAACACATAAAACTAAGTGTATTTAATTATATCTATAAGGACATCTAGAAGCCCAAATTTCATGAAGCTAGCTAAAACAGTTATTAAGATATGAAAGTCAAAAAGTCATAAACTATTCCAATATATGTATTATTATTTTTGCTAAATATAATAATACATATATTGGAATAGTTTCAAATATCTGTTTGTAACGGTTCCAACGCTAACATAAAAGATTTTTTTTTTTGTATGGGGACCCCCTCTATTTTTTTACTTTTTTTTTGTTTTTAGGTTTTATTCCTACGTTTACACACAATTACCGAGCTGGATGCCAAATTTCATTCTTCTAGGTCATCTGGAAGTAGGTTAGGTTTAGGTACTATATTATTATGTTAGTCAGTCAGTGTTAAAATTTACGACTTTTTGACTTCATATCTTAACAACCGTTTGAGCTAGCTTCATGAAATTTGGGCTTCTAGATGTCCTTATGGATATTATTAAACACACTTAGTTATATGTGTTTACGTTAAAGAAGTTTTGAGTTATACAAGGGTCAAAAGTGGCACCAAGTGGTTCGTGTAATGATACACTTGGCGCTGGTTAGCCAGTTTTTTTACTTGAACTTGGGTTGACTCGCTGCCGCGTGTCTAGATCCACAAATAACGTGAAGGAAGTAGTATACAAAAGGTAGTATTCAATCGAAGAAGTTTTTTTCAATTTTCACTCTTGCGGAACGTGTAGTTCGAAAATAGGTAGGAATTTGAAAAAGTGCATTAGGTAAAAGTTGTACATAATTTTATAAGCTTTCATTGCGTAGAAGACTTCTTATCGCCATGACGCACCGTTTAAAAGATATTAGCGAAAAACTGAAAAATGGGACCTTTAAACCCCTCCCCCCACTCCGCCTCACCCCCTAGACGTCAGGACTTTTAGTATGTTAACTATCTAAGCACCCTGAACAATTTTCTGAAGTAATTGCTTAGGGCCTTGCTCACGCACTCTACAATCACTTTGTTGACTGGACTAAAAGCTTAGTTATTTACCAGTTAATTTGAAACGCAAAGCTAAAATCGGACCAAATATAAATGCATGCTCGATTAATTTCATGAGCTTCATTTATCGAGTCCATACGTTCGCTCAGAAATGTATAAATAAATCAATTTCGTGTGATTTTGATCGTATTCAAACAAATGGCGATGGTTATTCAAACAGAAATACCTTTCATATTTACTGTTAGGTAATATATAATATTATACGTACCTGATAGAAATTACCAGAATTTCAGTCCCTTATTTTGATATTTTAGCTATTATTTGTGTATGTTGAATGCACTTATTATTTAAGGATTGTACAACAAGCATTCACTATCAACGAACGAAGAAAATAATCTAAATTTTTATTAGAGCTATAAAAAAATAATGGTACTGACTATTATTTTTTATAGGTTTACACATATTTCAATTAAAATATGAGACCAGTTTTAAGGTTAACCCTTGAGGGATAACTTTATCAACTACAATATTATTTTTTGATATCAAACCGTAATTGACGAAAAAATATACCCTCAAACTTGAAAATTGAGAACCTTTTTAAGTGGTAATATACCACTAAATATAGTTTTAGTGGTTTAATAACGTAAGTTTAATTACAATAAAATTCATTTTCATTTGTGTGTTTTTGTCATTTTCTTTCGCTCCTTATGCAAATCTTTACCTATGCACCAAAACTATTTTACGGACTACTTAAAATTCGATTTCATATTATTCTTCACAATCCAGTCGCGTATTGCATAACAGGGTTTAAAACGAGGCCGCCACCCAAAATACGTTTTCATCAATACTTTAATCTATCTCAAAACTAGAGCACATCTATTTTGATTCTCCGAGCGTCTCAGTGTCTGAATAGAAAATGTTAAGTTTAAAATGGTTGACCTAACTAAAATTAACTTTGAGTTGTACAATGTTTATTCCAAGACAACAATATCTTGTGCTGTGGGGAACTAAGTTTGAAGTTTTCTGGTTTGTTTTATAGTTGCTTTGAAGCTGTTGTGTGTGTTATTTATTTTGGTTGATTGCGTTATATATAGCTTGTGGTAGTTAATTTTGGTTAGGTTTCTGTTTGCTTACTCAATTTAGTAAATTTTTATTTAGACTGTTTTCTGAAACTAGAAAGTTTAAGAACAATAAACTCCTTGCTTATCTATTAACGTAAGTCTAGCTTGAATCATTATTATGACTAGCGACCCACCCGGCTTTATACAGGTAGACACAACATTGATCAATTACAATCCAAACAATCCATATTTTAGAATCACTAAAATTATAACGGAATACGCTTTGCAATTTCAGCGTTTATTGCGTTCAGACAGACAGCGGATTGGGACCTATTGGGAAATATTTACATCTATAGATAAAATATCTTGCCATTTTCAAAAACTCATACAATTTCTGCCAATTTAAAGATTATTTATTTTATAAATTTTATGTTTACATATTTTTTAATAACTAACAAGACAAGGTCCAAGATATACAACTTAAATAATACAGAATACAATTAGAGTGACCGAAGTAAAAGTTTCCCACAAAGACCGTCGCAGGACAATTTTGAAGTTACCAGCGAGAGTAGGGTTTCAAAGGGCCGTTGTCACTGTGACCTATATAAATCCATTGTGATGGAAGTGGATGGCTATCAGACCTAAAGCCTGTCGCCACCTGAACACTAAGTAGGTGTTTGCCTACTTTTCGTTTAAAAAATAGCTGAAGTTATGTTTGGTGTGAAATTACATTTTTGTTTTATTTTTTTCTGAAAATGGTTGCTTTATATGTTTTTTTAGAAGAGTAAAATATTGTTCGGATTAAAATTTCCGCTTTCAAAGCAAAATCGTTGTATAACACAAAACAAATATTTGTTTCACGAATTCATTTTGTTTTTATTGACTCTTTTTATAAATAGTCATTTTTACGGATTTAAAATTCACCGAAATGTAAATCGGTACAAGAGCAAAGTTCTAGCATTCGTCTTTCCCAGTTCCCCGTTCTTAAAACACAAAAGCTAACAAGAATCTGGTCCATTTAAAAGCGATAATGAGCTAACAATAACAGTGAACTTGTTGCGAGTCTATTAGCCGACCGAGTACAAAAGTAATTAGTTGCAAAACTATATCGTTTGGGTACCGACCGTTTATATTTGGTCGTGTAAACAGGTTTCTATTAATGTTCCCGCAAGCCGTGTTAAGCTGCTCATTGTGGAACCACTAGCAGTTATGAGTTTGGAATCGACGCCGTTTTGGTTGTACTAGACTAGTATCGTGTTATAATGTAATAGGCCGCCATTGTTTCGGTACTCGCCTGTTAGGGTCATAGGTTATTTAGTCGGGCTATGAGGAAATTCTCTTGCATTTAGGCGATTGGCAATTGTGATTTGAGAATGAGTGATGTTGACGTCATTGTAAATAGACTTTCAACATTGTGAAAAATGACGATGTACTACTACTTTTTTGATACATGTATACAACATAAATTATTATAGGTGTATATACAGGGTGTTACAAAACCCCTGTCCGACCCGAAAGGGAGATACAGGATTCACCATGACATGCCCAAATAAAATGTTAAATTTAGAATATTCATGATAATAACAATAATAATGAACTTTGAATTAGCCGCCAAATTCCCCAAATTTGAAGATAAATCAAAAACTGCACCATCATTTTCGCTGGTGTAATGGTGGCCTTTTGTATGATCATGGCACAACCTGTGACGATGCCGTCACTCTCGCTATCCATTTGGGGAATAATATTTTTTTAGGGTATAATTTTTTTTTCTTTTTCATTTTTTTTTCTACACCCAGTAGATATGTTTTTTTTCTTTATTATTTTGGACTTTCTGGAACGTTGACGTATTCAAATGACGTAGGTATGTCGTGCGATTAAAAATGCATGAACCGTTGCATCACATACGTCATTCGTTACCCAGGCTTAAGGCCACTATTTAGACGATTAATGTCCAAAAACTTCGCATATTAATTTGCAAATGTCCGACACGTGTAGATTAACGTAATCGTGCGACTGCGATGACCACAAATGTTTATTAAATATGCAGTTTTAATGCCGTTTGTATATTTTATTACAATCATAAATCATATTTATTTTATGGATGTATAAATGTAAAATAGTAAAATGTTATTATACATAAAGAAAACTCAGTGCTCAACTGATTAAGATACAATTATTTTGCTGCTGAGAGACAAACGAATATGCAATAAACTGAAAAAAAAAAAAACAGATTTAAATACCTTTTGTATATTTTTACAAAAACGAAAACGAAATGCATTTTTTTTTGTGGAATTTTATTTTATTTTTAGAAATTCTCAGAAAGTACATCGTATTTGGGTATAACATGCGCTAATGTTCACAATACCACTTCTATAGAGTAAACACTGGTCTTTTCAAACCGAAAAAATAATACCACAATATTGTCATTTTCCTATACTAAAATAGATAATATAATTGGCGTATTTAGTTATTCTCCTGTCAAATCCTGTGTCGCCCACAGACGGGCGCAGCTGCTGTGTTATTGAAATGCTACTGTAACCGGAATCTGGTTTCTATAAAGGTGTGACCAGATGACGAAATAAATGAGATAGTATATTGTTTGGTTATTAAATCAAGGTTTGCTTAGTGTTTGTATTTTATTTGCAAGTTTTTCTAATCACAACTATCATATGATTACATTGATATTTGTTTAAAAAAAAAACGTTTAAAATTTTATGAAAAAAAAAACATTGAATTGAAAAAAAATACACACTTACAAAATACGTCTTTACATTCTTATGAACTAAACAAAAGAAAATGAAATATGTATTTACATTTTATTCTGTTGTTATCTTTATATATATAATTCTTCTGTGAGTGTGTATGTCCCTGAACTTCTCTCAAACGACTGGACCGATTTTGATGAAATTTTTTGTGTGTGTTCAAGCAGATCTGGGAATTGGTTTAGATTCACAATGTCCGCTGGACAATGTTTTTTTAATTAATTTTTAATTTATTAGTAGTTGTTGATTTTGGAACGTTTTACATTGGATCTGACAGACGGCGCTACCATCGCAGTGTCAAATTTTAAATAACATTAGAATTTTAATTTTAGTCTGTCCCGACAGTTAGCGCTGCGATCAAATAAAAAAAAAGTTTTGTTATCATTGTGTTATTGTAGACCATGTAGCTATTATATAGAAAGTGCAGCACATATAAGTAAAATACCTGTACAAAGTATATACCTACATACTAAAAGTACACCTATACATTGTACTTTTCTACCTACAAGTGAAACTCGTGTCTACTGCTCACCTCTTAACAAAACAGACGGTACTTTATTTATGTGTATAACTACTTTCTAGCCATTATAGTTGGTATATGTTTTCCAGCTGACGCAACAAACAAATAAAGTGCATATAAAACTTTCTTGGCGCAAACTGCGTCGTAAAACTGGCAGTTAAAGTTATTCTGCTACATTTTAAACAAAGAACTGTTTCGGGTTAAAGCCAAACTACGGTCACACTCGCACTTAACGGGTTAATAATTGTAATCGATTATGTCGTGTTGTAGCTTGACCTTGCGATTAAAGGTAATGTAACAATGATATCGGTTTATGATGTAGAAAATTCCATATACATTTTCCGGTTATAAAAAATGTACTTAAAACTTGACTACTATTAAGTAAGGACTAAGATTTTCTTATACCTACAACATTTTTCAGGGTGGGTAAAATAAATATCAATTTATCATAAACCAGTTTCACTTTTGATTGACAGCGCCCTACTCCAATAAGTCACTAAAGTCGATTTTCAAAAAGATTTTACTGCAAATAATAGATTTTACTTCGTTACTTAAGGACTTAGGTACTTCCAAAAAAAACCGGTAGGCCTGTAGAAAATTACTGAGAAAAACGGAACCCAATAACAATTCGGACCAGAATTCTAGACCAATGAAATGTTTTCCTTTTCGCTGTATTAATTTACTTTTACCCTTAGGCGTCAGCTAAGAAATAGACGAAAGAAAAGAATCCAAAAATAATACAATAATGTTGGGTTCAAACTAAACAGACTTTTGGTCGTTTATATATCTGTACAGACATTTAACTCAGAGTGAAATTGTTTGCAAATATCAGGAAACTGTTCAGTATAAACAATCCAGCCTATAATTATCCCACTGCCGGGCACACGCCTCTTCCCACATAGAGAAGGAACGAGCATTAATCACCACGGTTGCTCTCTGCGGATTGGCGATTTCAGATCGCAATTTTGGAATTCAGGTTTCCTCACGATGCTTTCTTCCACCATTTGTCAGAAGTGTCTAAGTATAATTAAGAAAGTACATATAACTTTGAAAAAGTCACATTGCTAATTGCCTAGGTTCGAACCGCTAGGCTATCACGTCATCATCTCGACATTCAGTGGGTATAATCGGATAAAAAAATAATTTAAAATTTTCGAGACCATTTATTATCATATACTACTGCAATACTCATGTCATGGGCTGTAGTATAAGTACTTCAAAGAATTCAAATTTCAGAGAATATTTTTTCTTAATTCATCTCGCCAGGATTCATTATAATGAAAAGAATGTATGAAAGTCTGCACGTTTTTTAATTACGAAGAGCCCTTACCCTTTTTGGTAGTAACGAAATTCTTTGTCGTACGCGGCGTGTGGAATCAGGTAATGAGGATGGTACAAGGTGACAGTCCTGGGCATCCTGGCACTAATATTCTTCTATGTCCTTGAAATAAAGGTAGCTGCATACTTATGTTTCATCAAATTAAATTAGGGGGTTTAATCGTGATGTGGAATTGGCTTTCTTTACCGTTGCTTGTGGATCTGTGACGTAATTTTTGGAGGTATAAAGTGAAAGTTGTGATGGGATATTCTCGTTTTAATATATTGGGTCTAGCTGTATTAATTATTCTTAGCTTAAAATACCGTTTTTCACCATTGTCTTTCTGGGGCTCCGCATGGTGCATGTCAATATGGAAGGTAAGTAAAAAGATGACGCATAATATGGCGTTAATGGAATGAGCAATAAAAATAAAATAAGACTGTTGAATAGGTAGGAAATACGTTATATAGTTTATAAATAATAAAATGTAATAAACAAATTACAAAGGCAAGCCGTGAGAAATTGGTAAGAAAAGCTGAATACGCAGAACGAATTTCTTATTCATTGTTTTTGTATATCGTTAAATATTCAGTTTTAAGTTAATTGTAGTTTGCTATTAAAAATATTTTATACGGTTGATGTTTTTACACAGGAAGACATATTACACACACACACACACACAATTACAAGAAATAATAATACCTTCTTACTCGTAAATACTCAAGAAGATAAACTTTAATTTCGCAAGAATATATATTATGTTATCGTTTTAATTGAAGCCTATAAAGTAGTTGATAACTGAAAAATAAACAGTTAATTAGAACAGTAAGATTATGATGTAACCAGACGGATTAAAATAACAACTGTTTATCAAGATAAAATAAAGTATAATTGCATATAACATTGCACAGGCTATAATTTACCTAATGCAAACAATAGCAAAAGTATGCAAATATAGTTTGATCTTTGGCAGACGTTTAGTTATAAAAATTCTGACCACCACAGTATCCCATGTTAAGTCACCATCGGGTTCTGTGTTATTCAGTTAAACAGTTTGCGGAGGTCAGATAGGCAGTCGCTCCATGTGAAATACGGTAGTCAGTTGTTGAGCGGGCAAAACTGGAAGCCGCAGTGAACGCAATTTGGAAAAAAGACTAAGAAAATAATAATGCGGACAACATCACATACATTGTTCTGAACCCAAAGTAAGTTGCTAAAGCACTTGTCTTATGGAATTCAGATACAACGAAGGTAACACAAACACCCAGACCAGTCCTAGACCAGTGATTTTCTACATTGACACGACTGGGGATCGAACCCGGGACCTCAGAGCTAGCGACACCTTGAAACCGGTGCGTACGCCACTCGACCACGAGGGTCGTTGGAAAAAGATTTTAAAATGTAATTCATTCCGAGCCATCTGCATAATCAAAAGATAATCTTAAAATTTGATATTATTGCATTAAATAGCGTTATTAAGATTAATAGACCATGCAAATGAAGTTGAATTCTAACTTTATCCCTTATTTTTATCGCCCATTCCTAAATAAAGATTGCGACAATTCTGTAGGGCTTTCAAATTGAGCAATATATTTTTAACAATCGTCCCTTCTCGTAAAGAGGCCTCGAGGGTACATTAACATTCTACATTTTAACATCAGTAGCTGTATTAATTTGACTTTAGTGTATTTTTTATGTATTAACAATCTCATAACGAGACTCGTTTATAGAGTAAAATATCTGGAACTGTTGACAAAAATGAGAAAATAATAAATAGTAAACATAAAACGTTAAGATGATAAGGCTTAACCAAATAATTTTAAATTTACTATTTTAAAGATTTACTGTATTAAATGGTTAAATAATACTGTATTAGCTTACATTTCTGTAAACGAATACTTTGAAAATTATAAAAACAATCCTCCTTTGTTGTCTTCGCCGCAGTTGGGTAAATAAAAACAAACTGTTATTGAAGTATTTGGCTTTATAAATTAACTTACATTTATAATTATAACAAATATGTACAAACAGGTTCTAATCCTAAATTATCACAAATAGTTGAACTGGAAAGGTGTTATAGCTGGTGGCTTGATGTAGTCGAAGTCAACTCGGCGCGTGCGCACAATATGACGATAGTTCTTTGCAGACAGTTTTGGTGTACGAGTCTTTTCCGGACTGTCGAAGTCTACTTTGAAAAGCCCGAATTTGGCTCTGTAAATAAAATATTTTAGTGGTTAGATACAAAATGGAACGAAATTACACTTTTTAAGAATATTACACGTGTTCTCAAAACAAAAAAGTGTTAGACATAGTTTGCTAAGATATAAATACAGTTCACATTAAAAAAACATGCAATAATTTAAAATTCTTAACAGGCTGATCATCAAAGCCGTAAAAGCACCTCTATAAAAAAATAAAACCCTAACTTGAACATTGGTGATACACATGATAGGAATTAATACCGCTAAGTAAAATGAGATGTACGAACTACACAAATACCTAAATGATTTAAGCAAATACCTAACCTAAGTAGTAAACATAATTAGATAGTATTAAACCTTGTTAACAGCTGTATATAACTACACCAAGGCCTCGATTCAGCTATTTAAGAATTGCTTGCATTGACTGAATGACCTGCTTCATTTGGTCAGTTTTACGATAGCTGTCATTACGATCATTAATTGATCATTACGATCATTCTCTTCGAGAGTTTAATGAAATTTTATTGTAGGTTTATCTGAATACGAAAATTAGGCACAAGTACAAGTACACTGACCGCCCACTGACATGCAATTAAAATAGCGGAATGAGGCCCCAGACTAACGGTATCGTGACTTATACATTGTGTAATAGACTGCACTGATACTAAGTGAACGGGTTTATAGGAAGTAACCTCTAAACTTGAAAAATGGCGGATATCAGACCTCGAGACTTCGAAATTAAAGTTGATGATGATTAATAGGTAGGGCTAGGAAGTGACGTCAAGATTTTTTTAATATTATCATGTTATTTTTTATAATTTTGTAGGAAGGTTAATGTCATGCTTAGGGTCAATTCATACTTGCTCAGGGTCACGGCGGTAATCAAAAATATAGTGTAGTAAATTCACCGTTACCTAAACAGCGTAATGCTCAATTTTTTCTTCACTATCACTACATAGTATAAAACAAAGTCGCTTTCCGCTGTCTGTCCCTATGTATGCTTAAATCTTTAAAACTACGCAACGGATTTTGATGCGGTTTTTTTTAATAGATAGAGTGATTCAAGAGGAAGGTTTATATGTATAATACATGCATAATATAGTAGAGAAACACGGATAATCTTAGAGATTTTTGACGTCAGGTCGTAAATTAACACATTTTTTGCGCTTTCATTGCAAACGCTGGTTAAACCCTACGAGATAGATCAAAATAATGTACTACGGTATTGTGCACCTTAAAAAGATCTACAAAAAAGTCCGCGATGGTATATGTCTATCTCTTGAGGGTAACCCACAATAACCATTTTTTATCCTTTATTTATTACTTATTCACGAAAAGACAATTTTAAGCAATACAGCATTAATCCTTATCCAATTAAGTACCTTCAAAAAATTGTGCATGTAATATAGATCAATATTGCCCTTTACAGCATGTAATTTGAATGAATATTTTCGAAGATATTACAGATTTAAAATGCAGGGACATAGCGGTTGCGGCGATACCGGCCGGGGGGGCCGTGCGGGGGCCGGGGGGCGCGTGCCTATACCAAAAAATGCCTCTAAGGCTGTGCTTCGCCCTACAGAACTTTATGATTGCGTAGTCATATTTGGTATCAGCGTTGCACCCGAGCAAAGCCGGGGCGGGCCGCTAGTATAGGATAAAAAAGAGTTCTTGCGCATCGGTATTCCTTTCATTGTGAAGAATTTGCTGCTCCGATGCGGCTCGCCTGTGCTTTAGTATGAATTGACCCTTATTTTTATATTTATCGATTTACTTCAGTGTAACAAAATTATGTCATTTTATAGTGTTAGGTTAAATTAATTTTATAGATAATGTCTATTTAAACGGTTTATAAGTAATAACAATTATGCTCAGATATGTATTTAGGTTAAGACTGTCATTTACAAACATAAGTAATAACAGTATACTTAGCAAAGTAAATATTTAGATTACGTTAATAAAATGCATACATTTTGTTTAGATAACATATCAAATCCAGAAGTTTTTTTTATGAAATCATATGAAATCCTTTCTTTATTAAATTTTATCTGAGATAGAGCATTTCTTAAAATATTTATCTGAATGTATAGACAGCCATTTTTTATGTCATCTATTTTGATCACAATGTATCGAAATGAAACCGCTTTGTACTCTCAATAGCTCAGTCGGTACTTAATACTAATGCTATTTATCTTATATGATCTTCTTATATATAAAAAGATAATCGCTAAATGTGATGGTAAGCATAACTCAATAACGCCTGGACCGATTTCGCTAATTCATTTTTTTGTGTTAGCTATTATCAGGAGAAGGTTTTTTAAGAAATAATATAAAAGGCCTGAATAACATAAAGGCGCTGGGAACGGGACCTAGGTATTCATGCGGGTGAAACCGCAGGGCACAGCTAGTATTTCATAAAATTTATACTACTTACGTATATCCATCGCTCCATTCAAAATCATCCATTAGGGTCCAGGCGAAGTAGCCCTTCACGTTGCATCTATCTTCATGAATAGCCAACAAGACTTGATGAAGGTAATCATTGAAGTATGATACCCTTTCATAGTCTTCAGTCTGGCCTAAGTCTGCCATACCGTTCTCTGTGATAATTATTGGAATGTCCTTCTGTTTTATAAAGTTAGTTTGTACGTAGTTGAGGAGGTTTCGGAAACCGGGTGGGTATACCTGTAAAGAATAATTGCGAATCAGTTTTATTTATAAATTCTAGTGTGCTGTTGAAGTATCTATTCATGAATTAAGATACTTTATGCTAACCTAATGTGATCTATAATACAATATAACGTTTATTTTAAGGTTTTCATTCTCTATAGCTTTATTTCCATGATAATTTTAACCGATAAAGCATTCTTAATTTATGTGAAATATTAACGTGGTTGAATTTACATTAAATTTTGATTTGTTTTAAAGGGCATTAAATTTTTATATTCTAGGTAAGCAAAAAACAAATATCACTAATTTTTAGCCTACTTATTGTTGAAAAACATCCTCTTAGTCAAGGAAACCGCCTCATTATTCCACTCAAAATGATATGTCAACAGTTTGTCAACTTCAAAAATTCTTACAATAGAAATAGAACCGCAATAAGAAGTAAGTAAGCCTATTGACACTAAACAGTACAGCAACACGGCAGTAGCTTACCACGTTATTGTGTTTTATTACTTCCACTGCAGAAATCCCGCCAAGAATGAACCAATAGAAATACGCTTTACACTGAACGCCTCAGGCTAGCCTATTTGATATCTTTGAAACACGTAATTGAAAATGGATAGATTTGAAGATGGATCATACTGATTTTGTAAATCTTTGAAAACAAATATAAATAAGGTGCCTTACATATACAGTGGTCAACGTAAACTTTTTTCTTTATATTTTTTTTATTTGTCACTATTGAGCTTAATTATGAGCTCGGAAATTTGAAACTTATCTAAATAAATAAATAAATAAATAAATGCGGACAACATCACATACATTGCTCTGAACCCAAAGTAAGTAGCTATTAAGCACTTGTGTTATGGAATTCAGAAACAACGAAGGTACCGCAAACACACAGACCCGAGGCAATGTAGAAAAGTGACTTTCTACATTGACCCGATCGGGGATCGAACCCGGGACCTCAGAGCTAGCGACACCTTGAAACCGGTGCGTACGCCACTCGACCACGGAGGTCGTCAAAACGTCGTAGATAGAATTTAAATGTTAATTAGAAAAAGATCGAACAACATCTCACTTTAAACACGCTGTAATATAATCTTTATACCCTATAATGTTTATGTAAATCATATGCTATTTCAAAAATAATGGACCACTTACTAAGATAGTATGTAAAACACTTTTCGGAATCTATTTTGAATTAAACATCTGTTAAATGACTCAGGGACATATACCTACTACATAGATAATTAAGTTTTATAGTTATGTATTTATTGGTATGTTGACGCAATGCTATGAGATATTAAATCAGACCGGATTAACGTTTGTATCCGTCAACACGTGGTAGGCTTTCCGAAGTATTTATCGTGTACCATTATATATAATTATGATAGTTTTTTCCTAGAGTTGTATATAGGTAGAGAAAAAGTAATTATAGCAAGAATTAGGTAGTTATATTTAAATTATGTTAACTGTTTTAACAATCTGCCTATAGATGATACTGTTAGACGGGCCTGTTGGTCTAGTGGTTAGTGACCCTGACTGCTATACTGGAGGTCGTGGGTTCGATTCCCACTCTGGACAAATGTTTGTGTGATGAGCACGATCATTTGTTCTGTGTCTGGGTGTAATTTATCTATAATATGTATGTATTTAGAAATATATAAGTATGTTTATCAGTTGTCTGGTTACCATAACACAAGCTCTGCTTAGCTTGGGATCAGATAACCGTGTGTGAGATGTCCCAGGATATTATTATTATTATTGTTACCTACATATAACTTTGAAATAGGAGTATTATGAATGAAGTTCCACATTGTGCGATATCTAATAAATAAACAAGGTTTTTCCTATATTGCATATCTCCGATAAAGGGGCTATCCCTTTAAGGAAAACCATTTTCTTGACATGCTTAGTAACTTAATACTACCTCCTGATGAAGAAAAATTAGAGCTGGATATTTTAAGAGATTATCTCAATCAAACAGACGTAAGCCAAAATTACAATAAAATTACAAAAAAGTAACAACCAAAGTTTTCAAACATACCGTCAACCACTCAGCTCCAGGTCTCGGCCAGGTCAGGTTCTGTTCCATCTTGACTCCTGCATCGTGGTCTAAGGAAGGCACGTGCCACGACGGTTCCATGGTAGAAGGACTCATAATGAAGGTCGTGTAGTGGTTGAGGCCGAAGAAATCTGAACTACCCTTGAGAGCAGCCACCTGGAAAGGAGATTTAAAAATGTTTTTTTAGTACTGCATCGGCTTATGAAAGCCTAGTATGGACAAGTTTTTGATGATGTGCCATTAAACTGACTCGAAAATCAATTTACATAAAAAAATATTCAAAGAATATCGTAGATAGTCAATCTACGATGTCACTAAAAATGCGTATACTGATGAATAAACAATTATGAATTTGCGTCACGAAAGTTATTAAACAAAATATCGAATCAAAAATTCACCTTGATGAGTAAACCTTCTATGAATAAATAAAACATAATTTTTCTAGTCTACAATTTAAAATACATTAATCTTAAATGATAGATTTTGGACGTTGATTACTAAGTGTATAGCAAATTTCGAATGAAAACCATAGGAAAATCCTTCAAGTTTCGCCACACATAAGCATATCTTAAAGAAGGATTACTCTGTCAACCAAGACACATACTTATGAGTAAGATGCAGCAATATCCTAAGTATACTGACCTCTTCATCTGTGAAATATGGGAGACGGGACCGGGAGAATCCTTGTGCTAAGCTCATATTGTTAACCCGTTCACGAACGAAAGTAGGATAGTCGCCAACATCGGAGAATATTGGATGCGCGTAAATTGCCAGCTGATGAACAAAAAGGTTTTATTGTTTCCAATTGTATAACTGGAAAGTCTGGTTATTACGGAGTTTGTTGGGAATTTTGGATAAAAGTATGTAGGTAGCATATCTACTTTTGTCTTTTTAAAGTTTATGGACATAACATTTTTTTTTTAAATAATCAAAATCTATTTTGCACATTACTTTAAATTGTCGTTGACTTTTCCGATTTTGTTGTATGGTATATTATTATTTTCTCAATTCCCAACAACTTTTTAATCATTCTTTTATAAATGGGTACTTACATGCATCTGAAGATAAGTATCCGCGGCGCGGACGTCCTCAGGCTTATTGGCATCCCTTGGTTTAGCCCAAAATGCGTCCAGCGTTATTCCCACTTTACCTAAAACGTTATTGGTTTAAAATAAGAGTATAATATTTTATAGTGTATTCTAGGCACGGGAATGAACTACCATAATGTATTAATAGCAGCGAAGAAGCAGCCATTTTTGTTTTCACCCTTCCACCCAAGAATATTGATTGGCTATATTTTTGCACTTTTGCTAGCCTAAGTAAAATGAGTAGTAATAGTAGAGCAGCTACTCAGACTAGCAAAACTGCAGAAAGATGCAGGCTAAAAACCTGCAACTATGTACCCATAATTATCATGTTACTTTGTCCTCATTTACACATGCCCAGACAGTACAAAGTCTATGAAATAATCCATACATTATACTTCTAATTAAGGTATAATCCGATAGCACAAATCTCTGGATTTCCCAGTTGTATTGTTATTTATAATCTAGAAACTCATAACAACTGGAAACAATGAATAAGTAAACAAATGAATATCAGCTAAACAATGTATTATCAAATACGAGCTGATAAAGGATTATGTTATATTATAATCTGTTTTATAACTGCAAATCTCTTATTTATTTACATATGTATGTCATAAAATATGTGAATAAAATGCTCATTAACTAAAGACCTTAAAAAGTCCCATAAATTTTTGAATGGCCGTAGTTTTAAGTTCTATGACGTCAATCGTGTTAATGATGTTTCATTGATTAATATTTCATAATAGTTATGATTATGTATTTATTAATATAAAATTTACGCACGTCATAATTTAGTTTTAATAGAACAGAATTCTTTTGTCAATGAGTACCAGCCTTGGGCTTATTTAACGCCGCACGTATTTGAAAACGCACGAAACATTACATCCGATCATCCTTCGAACCATTCTTTCCGACATGCCACATTATATTTTAAGGCCATTTTACATAATTACTGTGCGTCAGAAAAAGCACATAGAATAAAAATTATAATTTAATAGAAAATTATTGCTATCAGTAACTTGCAAAAGAAGCAAAACGGACAATCAAAAACCAAACCTTTACCTTTCTGATACGGTCGAAATTCCTTTTCGTACATCCGGTAAACTTTCGCATGGGATAGCAGGCTGTAGTGCGTACATAGGTACTCGCCGACCCCGTGTGACATGAGCGCTGGCACGAAGTAATCAAGACCGTAGCCCTGATAACAATCGGAAAGAATGAGAGGAAATTAGAATGAGATTGATGAAGGAATGTTGTGTTAGAAAGTGGTGAAATAGGTTGGTGTTAAAAAAGAATAAGTTTTTGTTTTGGGTCTGTCTTATTGACTATCGAATCAGATGACTAGTAAATATTTATAGCAAATCTTTGAAATTCTTTCGCATTACTAGCTCAAGAGTACGAATAGCTGAAAATCAGCGCTGTGATGGAGTTCTCGTCCCAGTACAGTATTAGCTCAGCCAGATGGTTTCAACTAATACCGTATCGGGATTAACTCCTTTCGCTACTATTTATATCTCAATATGTGAAGATTGATTTTTGAGGAAGCAATAAATGTCATTCTGTTAAATTATCCAATTTTTTTTACCAAACTTGTTACCAATTACTGAGTAATACATTATTTCACCACGAATCGAAATAAGCACACATTAAATTTTTAAAATTACCCTGTTTGGGATGGTAGCTAGTAAAGTCATATTATTATGCTAGGTAATCTTACATAGGTATACTTGTCCAATACTTACATTGTAACAATGCTGATGCGGCTCATTCAACGTCGTCCAAGTTTTAATAATATCACCGTACAAATTGAACGCTACTCTCGCGTAATCTTCAAAATAGTCAATTATCTTCGGGTTGGTCCATCCGCCGAGATCCATGAGTACAGTGGGCATGTCCCAATGGAATAGGGTCACTATTGGAGTGATGTTGACCTTCAGAAGTTCTTCGAATAATGTGCGGTAGTACATAACTCCTTCTTGACTTATGTTGTTGTCGGTACCGTTTGGTAGAATCCTGGGTGAAGAGAATATACATGGTGTTAGTGAAAGGGTATAGCTATTAAATAGGAGTGAAGAGTACATCTGGCATAGAGTCAGTATACAAAATTTTAGCTCAAAATAAGTTGATAAAATAAATTGATATAAAATAATTCGTAATAACATGTAATACCAAATTATTAAGGTAAACTTTTATAAAAAAAAACGATAGAATTAAAAAATATATATTAATTTTGAAAATAAACCTAAAACGATCCATGGCATGAAAATATTTTTTGTTTACCTATGTATAAACACCCTACAATTTGTAAACATATGAAAATCGTATGAACAGTCGTATCACCGTTGACATTTCAGTATTTTCATCTGTTCCTACATAAAACTATTAAGCCCACTCATTGATGATAACGTCAACAACTATTTTGCTTTTAAAAAAGAATTTATTAAAAATCTGGCTAAAAGCTTTTACACGTCAACGGATAATCTCTGGTATTAACTAACCAATTACTGGGAATCCAAAATAGAATCAGCACAATATTGAAAATATAAAGTTAAAAACTTATTTAAATGCAAATTTTAATTACAATTACTAGAATACCTGCACTATTAATTTGTACATTAATTTTAATGTTACTATTCTAGTTAGTAATTAACATTTATTTTTATCAGTTTCCATGGACAGTAATTAATAAAAAGTCTATTACACACAATAATGTTATGTCTGGTCATTGTTGTTTAGAAAATAACACGTTGCTCGATCTAACTTTATTATTTAAATTAAACGGATTATATTATAAGCATGGTTTTACATAAAATGCTTAAATAATAATTGTATAAAAAATAATAAAAGGTTGGACAAAAAGACAAAGGACTGCCAAAAAAGAATGCAAAACAAAAGTAAAACGATTTATTATAAAACTACAAAATAATTTTAATTTTGAAAAGAATAATTTCAGCAAAATAACTTTGTTTTTAGTTTTTTTTCTTTTACGGTACTGCAAATGATAAGTAAAAAGTGTATAAAAAACCAAGTATACTTTTTAAGGCTTTTTACCTCTTTACATATATAAAGTGAGTTAAAGCTAAATAATTAAAAAATCCGAAGGCGTTGCGCGGCCGATGTCTGTCTGTCTTTTTCGCCGGAGATGAACCGACCCTTAGGGTGGTGTCTTTTTTGTAATAATTTTGACGTTTGATGAGTCCTAATTAGCTGCCTAAGTTAAATAAATAATTTTTGTTTAAATAAGAGACAAGTTAAAAACATAGTTACCTGGGCCAAGAGATGGACATTCTGTAATAGTTAACACCCAGGTGCCTTATCATGTCAATGTCTTCCATATATCTGTGATAAGAATCAGCTGCGATGTCACCGTTTGACATATCTGGAGTAAATGTTGGGTTTTTGTGGAGGTATGTGTCCCACATACTTTCGCCTTTGCCTGTAACAATGAATTAAGATAAGAATTTTAAAAAATAAATTGAAATGTTCTAAAACAAAGGTCAGATATAGATTTCGGCAGCTGGTAACCGGTTCATTAATAAATTGGAGTAAAACAACGAAATGACCCCGTACTTATGCACCTTTTATTTATGGTATGGAGATTATCTGGTCAGCAAAGCCATCGAGGTTTGCCACTCTGCCAGAGGAAGAGACTACAAGACATCGGTGAAGAAAATTGAATTGAGGAAAAACTAAATATCCGTTACTAAACACAAAAGGTGCTCATATTGTCAAACTGCTACCAAAATGCACCGGCAATTACTTTTTGGTATCATGAATCAGAAAAACATTACTGTACCCAAACAGGTAGTATTTGTAACTTGAATATAAACCTAAAAATCCTTCACAGCAGATTACGTTCAGAATACGCATTAGAGATGGTCCTACGAATAGTGGTGAGCTGTCCCCACTATCCAAAGCCGAACATGAAAGAAGAACGTGCGGATCGACCGCATAATGGCGCGGTTACTATGTGCATATAAAACTTATTCAACTTTACGAGAGTGAATCCGCCGCACTGTGGTCCCCGCAGAGTGGCGCGACCGCGATCCGATCACTCGATTCCTCTTTTTAATCAACATTCGATCAATCGATTTCACAACACATCTCTATAGCAATATCACTAACAATAAAAATAATTGTAGAAAATACTGCGCAGCTAGGTATATCGATTTTAAATCGAGTACTTTTTTTGAACGTAATATAAATTGTTTAATCAACTTGCAGCCTAGAGATATGTGCGCTCAGTAAAGCTTTTATGCAAAAACATTAAAAGCATTTATTATAAGTAAGTATAGGTACAAAGTAATTAAAAAGCGCGAGACGTGTACATGGATGGACATGCTTTTATTTTTTAACAGCAACAGCTTTATTGTTGAAGTCTGGTATAATTTATTTATGTTCAAAACACACACATTTTTTTTGACACTTATATCAAGCTTTCTACAATTGAAATATTTTATTCCATGGAACTATCAAATAAGTTAAAGCATCGAATAAAATGGTGTTTTTTTTGGAAGAGATCTAGGCAGTAAGTGTGATCGTAGACTTTGACTACTTCAACGGACTTTTGATCAAGGGAGATAATATGAAATAGGTAAACAAACACACTCGGAATCATATTATTATTCTCTGATTTAATATACTAACTTACGGAACTAGCACAATAATATATCATTAGGTATTATACTTTTAATACCACAGCTGTAAAAACCGTATGTAATAAACATATAATTAATTGTTGATATTATTGATAGTTACTGAGTCACGGATAATAAGTTAAACATACATACCTAGCAATATTTATGTTAAGTTAGTGGTTAACCTTAACTAGTGAGATAAACTGTTGTAGGAATTTAAGGACAGATATTTAGGAATCTTTGTGTGACGTCACGATGGGCTACTGGTTTTTTCTGTTTAACTTAAAACGTTGGGTTTTATTGGGTATTTTATAATACCTGATTCTTATTAACTATTTGAACGATCTGATAGATATTGTGAATTGAACTATCCTTCAACTTTTACTTAAATTCGCGCAATACAGTTTTATATTCTGGCATTCAAAAGAAAAATAGTCGGCCATGACTGCTTCATCTGACTTTTGGCGAGTTCCTTAAGACCTCCAAAGCAATAGGTAAAATAACTACGCCAGCAATGTCCTCCAAGGGCACCCTCTTCAAGGTTCGGACCTCGACTTAGTGCGTTGCTTACTATCTTAATAAGATGTTATACAGATATATACAAATAAATATATTATGGCATATACAGTGAACCCAAAGTTTATAATTACAAATAGATTTGGGTGGGCTTCTAGTTTTACCGGAAGTTAAATACGACTAGTGACTTTCATGCATGACTGCCTATATAGTAGACAAAATATGACTGTATTATTATGCAGTTTGAAACTGTCTGTATAATAATTAGAAAGCACGATATTCGTTGTCACAAATGACGAGCGATCAATTTTATTCCCAAAATTTCTTGTACATAATTAAATATAAATCTGACTTCAATTAAAGAACAAACAAAACTAATGAATAGATTTTGATGTAAGAATGAGATATAAATATCTACCTTATCGATAAAAAATAGGTTTTAAAATTCAGTCCAAAATTGCCAAAAATATCGCGAAACATACATTCAAAAATAAATATTGAGACGAATTTGAGACCCCCTCTTTTTAATATCTATCAGTGGTGTTTCTAATTGAAATTAAAATTCGGTTCTATTTCATAATAATAATAATAATATTCCAGGACATCTCACACACGGTTGTCTGATCCCAAGCTAAGCAGAGCTTGTGTTATGGTAACCAGACAACTGATAAACATACTTATATATTTCTAAATACATACATATTATAGATAAATTACACCCAGACACCGAACAAATGATCGTGCTCATCACACAAACATTTGTGCCGGGCGGGAATCGAACCCACGACCTCCGGTATAGCAGTCGGGGTCACTAACCACTAAACCAACAGGCCCGAATAATGTTGTTGTTATTGAAATATGAAATTAGCAAAAGGTCGTTGAATCCTTGATACTACGCAGGATCGGTAGTTATACAATTATAACTAAATTACTTCCATTTTGATTACGATATTTACGCCCGGAAGTTGAAGGTTGATTGCACAACAAGTTGAAACGATCATATTTTTTGTGTGTCTGGGTTACGACATATATCTAGCTAGTGAATGAAGTGTAAATAACATGACGCAGCATATTTTTATGTGATTTCTCATCGGTTCGGAACTAGGACTGCCTCGTTGGCCTAGTGGTTGTACGCGACTGCTACGCTAGAGGTATTGGGTTCGATTCCCGAGTCGACCAAGGTGTTATTGGGTTTTTCTATGAAATTCTCAGTAGCAGGTCGGAGTTTGGATTTGTGCCCGGTTAGTGGCAATAGGCTCGCCCCCTATTACATGGGACCTAAACCATACCGGCGAACTGTGGGTGTACATTGGTACACCTCTGCCTAACCTTTCGGGGATACAGGCGTGATGGTATGTGTATGTCTATGTGTTTGAAACTAGATTTTGTAAGGCGAGAAGATATAATATTAGAACTCATGTGACTACATAATTATGTTGCCTTGACCTTACACTAAATAGATTTTGGTGGTTCATCAAAGCAGATTAATGGTCACGAGAAGAGTCTAGTAAAAGAGCTAAACAAATTAAAGTAAACAACATCACATACATTGCTCTGAACCCAAAGTAAGTAGCTAAAGCACTTGTGTTATTAAATCAGTGACAACGAAGTGAACCAAATCTCAAACTAGAGACAAGTATGTAAAGCCGGGTACCGAACCTGGTATATCAGACCTGGCAACACCTTTGAAAACCAGTGTGTGCGAAACTCGGTCGTTGCACTCTGTACTATGTATTATTTATTTATCTAGACGAAATCTGTAGAACACACATTTAAGTCCAAAGATCAATTAAACCCACAGCCGGTTTGTCTAGTAATGTGATACTTATTATATGTATTATCAAATCTAAGTTTAGAATCGATGCACATAAAATATTTCCAAATAGTTTCTGTATTGTCTTTATCAGATATTTAACGAAACCATTTTAGTTGTATTATAAACACACGAATAAAAATAAAGATTAATATGAATTACATTTATCAGCCAACATTTTTATATTAGCTGTTTTTTAACCGACTTCTAGAAAAGGAAAAGATTCTCAATTCGGAGACTTGTATTTTTTAACTAATTTTCCTATGTTCATAACAGTTGCCTTTTTATTAAACCCTAAATAAATTATCTTAAATCATTAAAATTTTGAGACCTTATAAATTTGTTTGAAACAGAAAAACGCATTAAAAAAAACATAATATAAACAAAATAACACAACAATAGACCTAGATGTATTTATAACAATATTTAAACGACATTTATTTTAGCTTACTATTACAATCTACAATTATACTGCATAATTATACACATAATACTACGGTAAATTAAAATTGCAAATTAGTTTAAATCTAGATATAATCTAGAATCAAGTTTTAAGTAGGTAATGCCAGACAAAGTGAAACAAGGAACTGGTTACTGTTTCTCAATGGGTGACCTTTTAGATAAAAGATATTTAATTATTATTATTTCAGAATTGTTATTGTTTATTTATTGATTTCAAATTAATAGTTTTTATTAAAAGGTTGTTAGTGCTATAGTTTGTTTGTTTGTAATTGCATTTTAAGTAAACGACTGAATTGTTGCTAGCAAGGGTTAGCAAAAATAAAGCAGAGTGGTTTATTATATCACCACGCTAGCTAACACTACACACCGTATTGCGGGTTCAATCCCTATGTGATCTATTTGCGAGGTTATTTGTATTTTTATGTGTGTAGTTTAAATGTATCTGTAACCCATCCGACATAAGGACCAATTTCCCTTGCTCAGGGATTAGTAGTAGTAGTTTAATAATTTGACGACCTCCGTGTTCGATTGGCGTACGCACCGGTTTCAAGGTGTCGCTAGCTCTAAGTTCCCGGGATCGATACCCGGACGGGTCAATGTAGAATCCAACTTTTCTACTTTGTCTCGGGTCTGGGTGCTTGTGGTAGCTTTTTTGTTTCTGAATTCCATAGCACAAGTGCTTTAGCTACTTATTTTGGGTTCAGAGCAATATATGTGAGGTTGTCCGCATTTTATTTATTTATTTATTTTATTGTTAGTTTATTCTGACTGTTATATTTTAATGGACAAGTGTTAGTAGGGTAATACATTATCATCTTACCTCCTTCGTTCCATGCTCCTTCAATTTGGAATGCGGCCGTCGAGACTCCGAATATGAAATCGTCTGGGAAGGAGTAATTGCCTGCCCCGAAGTCAACTCCGGTACTCCCACTTGCTGATTGCAGCAAGCTAAACAAACAAATTTAAATATTAAAAGGTATTTAAAACATTTTATCTGATTATATGATAATTTCCTAAACGTCGAGGATATTTATCTTACGCCCGAAAGGCCTACCCGAGCCTATCCAAAAAAATTAAATCAATGAAAATCAAATTATTTTTATTTCAAGTAGGCCGTTTTAAGGTCTTTTAAAACGTTAGATTTCTGACTCTAGTTGCAGGTCATCCTACATGACTATTTTGGATGGACTTATTAATTGTAATCATCATTATCCACATGTGAACCCATTGCTGGGCTCAGACTTCTCTGTCTCGTGTCACTCTCTACGGACCATCCAGACTCTACTCGATTTAATTTCTTCCTTAATAGAGCCAATTAGCTAGTTTTTGAAAAGATACAAAAATGAGCATCACTTTTTTATTGTAATAGAGAAAAACAGATCAGTACTTGGCTATGCAGGAAATGATAATAGTACAGTACCAAATATTAATGCAACAGTAAATAAGGATCAAAACAGCATGAAAGGCTCTCTGTACAACAATTTTATGGTGCTATAATTGAGTATCTAAAACCTGTTTACTCGTGAAACCGAAACAATTACAATGATAATGCATTGATAATGAAATTAAAAGTACAGAAAGGAATAAACATATTTTCTTGCACGTATTTCAATAACAATAAAAGTAAAGAAACCAATTGACGTAAATTGTTCAACAATACATATTGAAAAGCAATTTTTATTAAAAGAAAAGTACGCAATTATATTTTTTTTAATTCGGAAAAAAAACAACGACCTTAATTCCTTGTTCTAACTATTAAAAAAAATAATGATTTCCCAATAATAGTAATCAATATTTGCAAGTTTATTTAGTGTATAAGACACGCTACAATATCGATTTGAAATTAGGATACAATGAACCAAACAATTCACAAAATAACACACAAACAAAAACAGTTCCTCAATAACCACAAGAAACTCGTTAATAACACTCAAATTCACATTTACACCTCAAGTGACAATTCAGTTCCCGTTAACACCCCCACTTTAAATAATTACGAAACGAACACTTCAGCTCACCTAAGAGTTGCCAAAAGTGCTCCGCTCAGGGCGACTCTACTCGCGCTCCGCATTGTACAAACTAAAACAAGGCTCAGCTGCGTTTACCTATTCATTACAACAGTCTTAATCACAGCCTTTAACGGAGTAACCTTCGGGGGCTTCCCTGCAAGAACAAGTTGCAGTCAAATATGTCGTGAAAAAAATGGCCGCCATATACTTCCTAGCTTCCTGTTAGTTTATGGAAAATGTTTCTGTATCCGTATTTGTTCGGACCTACGTCAGGACTAATAGTTTTTATTTTTATTATTATTGTTTTGTTTTTGTTCCGACTGATCAAGGTTGGAAGACTAATAAGGTTCGTTTAATATACAGCGATATGTTTTAAAGAACCTTTGACTTGGTACACTTACTAGCTAATCTTTCGAGGACATTGTATCCTTACTTTCTTTGTCTGATGCTCCGTGGTCTGATTCAACAACTCTTTATTATGGCAGAGACCTCTGCAAGTAAGTAGAAGTTAGCAGTAAGCACTTAATTGTAATTACGAACAAAATATGCGGAAGCAGTTTACCAAACCTTTGCCTTATAGGAACAGGAGTTTATGTAAAATATAAGTAAACAACCGAAATTATAAAAAAAAAAACAATTAATAATATGATTGTGTCTTAATAATGGCTCAGTTGTCTACTATCTGGACCTCGATTCAGCTATTTTAAATGCATGGTAGTGGTAAGTCAGTGTCTTTGTCATTGTGCCTAATTTTCATATTCAGATAAGCCTACAATAAAATCTCATTGAACTCTCGAAGAGAATGATTGTAATGACCAATTTATTAATGATCGTAATGACAGTTAGCTCAATGCCAATTATATTAAAAATGAATGGAGTATGTTATTTGGTCAATTCAAGCAACTCTTAAATAGCTGGATGGAGCGCCTGTAGTTGTAGTGTGCCACAGAGATACAGTTTCCACTCTTGTTTATTTATTTACCAGATTAATAACTAAAATTTTAACCGATCATGACCTATTCTCTTATTTATTTCCTCTACATTTCACACTACCTTCTAAATGGTCTGCTTCAGTTTACAATTAAAACTCAGACAAACTTTGGAAACGGATCCAACGGATTGAATTAGTAACACGGTTCACATACGTTCCGCTTAAAAGCGCAAACTTTTTCAATCAGACCGTGATTGGCTGGAATTGGTTTTGAACTAGATTTACACTACTATCAGTCGATGAACATATTTTATTTAGGATGCATCTTATATGCGTTTGGACATGGTGTTTATTGCCAATATTAAAAAGACTAACCACTGAATAGGTTTTTTTGTTAAGTAGTTTTCAGTTCTGCCTGTCTTATCATTATATGGTTTCTATCTATGGACTCTCTATGTTTCTGATGACTCGAAGTTTATAAAATAGCGAATATGACATTTTTCCCTTTAACCGTGTTAGGGTGTTACCACACCAATCGATCGATAGTCGATCGATGCCATCGATCGAAATCGATCGACGTTGATCGGTTGGTGTGGTAGCTTTAATTGATCGACGGATACCAGTCGACTAACCAAGCGATCGATTGCCGGTCGATGGCATCGGTCGACGGATACCAAGTCGAAACAATCGATCGACGTCGACCAAATCATTTTTCCATCGATCGATGGCATCGACCGGCTTTCGATCGCTTGGTGTGGTAGAAACTATCGAACGAGTCGACTTATCCATTCTACCATCGATAGATGCCATCGTTCGACGATCGCTCGATTGGTGAGGTAACACCCTTAGTTAACATCCTCTCAAACTATTTTTAGACGAACCAAGTAGATCGTCTTTAGTTGAAGTCGATTAAATTGAGGTTAGTCTGTTGATATAGATAGCAATTTTAGGTCAGCATCCGATTAAAATGCAATTAATTGTTAAACCCCCATTCCTAATGTAGGACAAAATTCTAAAAAAATATGAACAGTTAATCCCAATCGACTAGTGACTCAAATGTCACTAATTAATCATAATGACACACTGTTAATTAAATACTGACGTATCGGTGCATCACTCTTAGCTAAATACGGTAAATACGCTAATAACGGTAAAAAATATAATCTTTGCACTAAACAAAATAAGTTACGGTTGAAACATTACCGTGACTAATATATAAAAACAAAAGAAAGTCATTTTTCAATATTGTGAGTAATTTGACACACGATTACGAATGGTTATTTGTGTTGAGATTAAGTAGCTTTAACTGCCACTTGGAAAAGTGAATGGTTTCTTTAAATATTTATTTTATTATTGTTTTAAGTGTGCAATTTATCTGATGATAACGGTACTAAGCAATCATGTATAATATTTAACAAGTTTTAATGAACGAAACTATAAATCATCATCATAATCCACAGATAGAGTATTTCCACTGCTTAATTTCCATAAGCTTCTCATTACTCTTGCAATTTTCTAAGGTCCTGTACCATTCTCATCCAGACTTGCGCCGAGACTTTTACTATGACATCGACCCAGCTTGCTCCCGTACGACCGATCTTTTGCCTTTCTTTGGCAACGATTCTGTCGCCGCCTTAGTCCACCTGCAATTTAAAGATAAGGACCATATACTCTATTACTAAAGAATAAATGAGTTTTTAAATAGTTATACATAGCTTAGTAGACGTATTTATTTATACATCAATAAGTCGACATCTTACAGTCATTCTTTATAAAACAAGTTAGTTGGGGTCAACAATATTTGTTTTTGCAGTTTTGCATTCATAAATATAACATAACTAGAGGAAAATTTTAAGTCGTTATAATATAAGTATATCGTTTAAAATCAAATTGTGAACATAAATTTCATATTAATATTATAATTTAAATCAATAAACAAAAATATAATGATGTGGTTTGTCATAACTATTTTAAGCAGGTTTTTAAACTACTCATCTACCATTTCCATAATTTAACTTTTACATAAGAAATACTTTTAAGATCCTACAAGTTTTATTCATCATCATCATCATCAGCCGGAAGACGTCCGCTGCCTCCCCCCTAGAACGCCACAATGAACGACAACTCGCCAATTGCATCCACCGGGTGCCCGCCACTTTGACGATATCGTCAGTCCACCTGGTGGGAGGCCTGCCAACGCTGCGTCTTCCGGTTCGTGGTCGCCACTCGAGAACCTTTACAAGTTTTATTACCTTATACTAAAAGTAGGTATATTCGTGATAGATACAACAAAATTGCGGGAACGTTGTGATTGGCAATCAAACTGCTCATAAGAACTATGCCTATATAGGTTAGAGGATTGAAAATGATGATATTTCACTGACAAGAAAAAGGGGATTACTTGATAACAATCATTTACCATCGGCTCGTGGCTAAGTGTAAGCCGTAAGTGTAGACCGATAATACAGGTTAAGCCTGGCTCGCCGTGGTTGGTCTGTGGATGGGTGACCATTTATAACATACCGAGACAACTCCGTGTTTCGGAAAGCACGCTAAACGGTAGGTCCCGGCTGTCATACATAATTCTTTGGCATTCGTTAAGAGAATTCTGACAAACAGTCTTACAATGGGATACTGTGTTTCCCAATAAAATGTTTTGAGGAGGTCCGATCGGCAGTCGCTCCGATGTAAAATACGGTATTCAGCTAAGTCTGTTATGACTGGTATTCGACCCTAACATAGATAGGAAAATGCTCGGGAGATGATGAATTATTTACATGTAACTAGTTGGGAAGCCCCTGGTTTGTTATTATTTACGTAGGTTGATATGGATTTGCGGAGGACCGAAATAAATGCCAGATAATATATTGAGAGTACTTGTCTTTATGCCTTTATCCTGCCTTACTATACTAACTATATATAACTATATCAATATTGGTACAATCTGTGTTTATTTTATTCAATAATTTATTTGATGACGGTTTCTGCGCTGATGCGCCATGCTATCCTCGTAAAGTACTCGTACATACCTTAAATACTAACATTACAAAAATTAGTAAAAAATAAATTTAGTTCAAACTCAGACACCTCTGACATGCGGCGGCTTCTGCAGCTTCTACAGTTCACTGAGACTAGTTAACTACACAATTTACTTCGAATTTCACTTATTACTATCATCTTAGAAGATATAGGATTCAACTTTTTCCATCATCATTGTATATCCACTACCGTAAGATCTTCTTCAAATCAAAATCACACAGTATTTACGTACCACTCAAGGCGTACTCAACCTTACGTTTTCTTCAAATTCGCAGAAAATTCCCAAATTTTCAAAGGAATGCAAATTTCGTTTTGGCAACGTCTCAAGGACCTGTCTTATCTCAGATACTTATGGTGCCCATGGGATAGGAACACCGTTATTTCAGGTAAACAAAATAATGCATAAGATAGAGGTTGTAAAGTAAGGTTCTATGCAAGTGGGACCAATAGAAAAAGTAATGGCTGAACTTGTATCAATCGTGACCTATTTACCTAGATAAAACTTTGTCACTTACTTCTGGTTTAAAGAAAAACATCACAATCGTATGTATGTAGAAAAGTAGATATTTATATTTTTCCGGACCGATATACTGTTTTGATAAGAGATATTGACTGTAAGTCTTCATGAAACTAAGTATTAATGATTAATTTAATTATGCCAAAAGTAATTATTATTATTGGCAATTTTTTTGGCATTGGCAAGTTTGTGAACTGCCTCGTTGGCTTAGTGGTGCTAATCGCGACTGCTACGACCAAGGTGTTATTGGGTTTTTCTATGAAATTTTCAGTAGCAGGTCGGAGTTTGGATTTGTGCCTGGTTAGTGGCAATAGGCTCGCCCCCTATTACATGGGATCTAAACATATCGGCGAACTGTGGGTGTACATTGGTACACCTCTGCCTACCCCATCGTGGATACAGGCGTGATGATATGTTATGTTTGGCAATTTTGTTTTGATTTTGTTATGTGTAAAAAGATGCTGTGGTTTTACAGTAGGTAAAGAATACCATATTTTAATGTTGAAATTGAATTGTCAACTAATCAGAATCTTATACAAATGTAAGATAGATTACATCATTCAAATATCAAAGCCAAGGCAACGAGACTATTATCAACTTAACTCGACATTCTTGTGTGACACTGTAATTACATAGTATTCAGTATTATTCGTTATACATACAAATTAATTAATAGCTTGTCTTGCTTCTATATTAAATTAACTAGATGATTTATTCATGATTAATAATATTATACGTTCACAGTAGCTTTACAACTAAGTAATCGGAGATAACAAGGACTTATATTAACATTTTATAGACATCTGGATACTTAGGAAATGTTTTATTCATACCCTTGTTAACTTTTTTTAAGCGTTTATAAAGGCCTTGATTTAAACTAAGTCACATTTAACTTTACAAAAAACTGTACATAGGTTTTATTATTATCAATTTAAAAAAATAAGGACTGGGTGAAAGCCTTTACAAATTGGGTTCCTATCAGACGAAGGCCACGTGGAAGACGCAGGCGGAGATGGAGAAATGAACTAGAATGAGCTTGACGGAGTGGGAACACTTTGTAAACTATAGAGACTTGTGGGAGAAGGAAAGGGAGGCATTTGCCCTGCAGTGGGACAGTTCAGGCTTTAAATAATAATAATGATAATAAGAAAAATACAGGAACCTAAAAGTAATTACAACAAAATATCAGTTTAGACTATTTGAATGCCTCAATAACTTCAATTTTGAAGGGCATAAGGGCATACTCATACACATTCAAAAAACGTCATTAACAAGGAAACACTTAGCAAATAAAAAATAACTAAAAAAAAACACTTTAAGCGTATATTGTTCATTTAACAGGCTTTTAGATAAATGGCATCAGGAATTGAAAAGTATATAACAATTATAACAATAAAAAAAAGAAACAACTATTTGTAAACATTTTAAAAGTCTCATAATAAACGAAATAAAATTGTCTGCTTGAACAACATTGTTGAAAATATGCATTTGTTTTAGACCTACTTCCGTATTAATAAAGCAACAAGCAGACCGGGTGTATGTGACAGTTGTTTTGCTATTAAACTGATAAATCTAGACTAGAACTTAGGTAGAAATATTTGTATGCAAATGCTTGCATTTTATGTTAGATACTACTGAATATTTTGTACTATGGATATTACTTTATTTGAGGTACATGTTTGTGCAATTTTACTTCGAATTTATCGTAAATAAATATTATTATAATTTAATCTGACAGCCAAATAGTTTTGCTAATAATTGCTGGTATATTACCACGGAAAAAGATATATAGATATAATGATGTAATAAAACTTTAATTTCAGACCATAGTCTGTACAATGTTAAACTAAATTATTACAGTAAATTATTAAAATCCAAACCAAAAAATATAAATATTTAGCGAAGACCTGACCATCCCTATTTATTTTCGAGGTAAGTAGGTGCTGAATGCTCTCAAAAAAAAGTTGTGTATCTCTCTACTTGCACTTGTGTGTTTCACCCATTCATAGTTACGCAACGCACCTTAACAACGCATTACCATTTAGCACCTAGATCGAGTTATTTTCGAACAAATTATTGTAAAATCCAAAATATTATTTTATCGAATCAAACGCGCCTGCCATAATAGAGCAGGCAATTTAATCACTCGCTATTTGATTTCATTAATAATAAATATGCATAACTCTGATGAGAGATTATAATAACATTTTATACATAAATTGTGATTTATTTTTGTTTACCATCGATGTTTCATATTTGGTATTTATTGACATTAATAAAATATTTATTTGGCATTTGAGGTTTTGTTTTGATTAATTTACTATGTTTGTACAAGAATTTAAATTTAATTACTTTTAAAATTTTAGAACAATTAGGTACTCTAGATATCACAGACTTGAAAATGTATAGCTGCAATCTTACAAGTTTATTTCTTTTGAAGTATATTTTTAGGCTACTGTCTAATATACACATTCTGTCTAAATTTACTCCCTATTTTGTCTTTTATAATATTCTATTTAAAATATCAATGTCTCATGAGATACCATACTAAAATAAAATATTATTATCACCACAATATTAGCATTTACACGTATAGCTTAACTGACTAACACGGAAGTGAAGGATAATATTGTGTCAAAATTAAGTGTGGGTAGTGAAATACCTAGTTTTAAACTCAGTAAGCAAGTGTTGACTGTTTTTTAACGGAAGAACTTTTTTATCAGTAAACAAAATATGATAACATAAAAATTTGTTGTAGTATAAATATAAGCCTGAAAAACGAACATAGAATTGTTTCTTCATTCACTCTTGTGTTTGATTATTTTTTCCAACAGATTCTTAATACGCCTTTAAAAACAGTGTGTCAATTTTTTTTACATAAATTTAAAAAGCAGATTATATTCTAAAACGACGCTTGTTCTCGCTAAAAAGGCTTTCATGATCAGAATACTCTCATAAGAGTGCCTTCAACTTCTTCGTTCAGTCGTCTTGGATGGGATCCAAAACTATTTATAGCAAATTTTCGGTGACTTGCATCCAGACCCAGACATCTTGCGGTACCGAAATAGTTCTGAGCAGAGTACAGATAACTTTAGAATAAGAATTGTGCATTTGGTCAACAATCCCACAGAGAACATACTTCTACAAACTTGATAGATTTATCACAAGTTTCTGAAGCGTTGTTTAATTAAATTAAAACTCTTTTTGAGTATTATTGGTTGACTAAAACCTGACACAAAATATGATCTGATTTTTGGTAGATATTGGGTAAGTTTCTTTATGTAAGTCAGCTGTTATGAAACCTTCGTTCACTACAGGTACACTGCAGTCCAGTGCAATATAGTACGGCCAATATTGCATTTAGTAAAATATTTCAATGCATAGGTTTCTTTGGAATATATTAAAAGTCCAAGAAACGGCCGGGCCTTTGATAAAATCGAATGATAATATCAAAGATATAAATTGCAAAGTACGATTCAAATTGAAAGAAAAATAAATTTGAAAGATGAAAATATTTTAAATTCCAATCTTGCACTTTAGTCCGATGGCACGGGTAGACATGCAGATGGGCGGGGAATTTTCAACGATTTGCATCGGTTGCAAAACTAAGTTATGGTAATCTGGCTATAAGTTACAAGCTCGAGCTGGTAAGCTTTTCAATTTTATTGGGAGATTGGATATTTTGAGCCTTAACTCCTTAGGGGAATGGAATTCCGCTTTTAGTAAAGCGAATGAATTAATTTGCATAACGATCGTTGAATCACATCCGTTGGTTTTGTACTTGTCGGTCAAAGGAATAACTTAACTGTTTTGCACTGGAATATTTTATGAAAGATTAATCCGGTTTAATTTCTGATTTGCTTTATGGTATTTGATTGCTGCACCCGTTATTGTTGGTTATTGCTGGCTAGCTGTTATCCTTATGCATTTAAGGGATTTATACTGCAAAGCTTTACA
This sequence comes from Autographa gamma, assembly GCA_905146925.1. Classification (NCBI taxonomy): domain Eukaryota; kingdom Metazoa; phylum Arthropoda; class Insecta; order Lepidoptera; family Noctuidae; genus Autographa; species Autographa gamma. The sequence continues at coordinate 10,330,050 of LR989857.1, forward strand.
CATTAAACATACATATTAAAATGAATAAGCTATCGACATTACAACAATCAGAGATTTTTGTTATTATAGATAAACATTAGAGCTTTACTACTATGATAATATTAAAACATGCTAATATTATTATTAGTGCCAAAGTAATTCTGTCTGTGCTATAACGACTAAAAAACACAACCAATTATTAAAAATTGAGTAAAGAGTTAGTATAACTATAAGAAAGAATAAAGGTCGCAGCAATAAATGATAACCACACGGGCGAAGCCCACGGCAAAAAAATAGTATGTTTTTAAAATGAAATCCAAAACCTGTATAAAACCAATCCCGTTAAAAATTCAACCAAAGAATATCCATGAAATATAGTTCACAATATAAATAGATAACCCAAGAGATTCGAATTTATTCAATAAAACTGAGCAACAAAACGTACAGTTGCAGATTTGTATTGCCAATATATTTGTAACGTTGATATTTTTTGCGGAAATAAACTTGCCAGCACAACACAGCTCTATGTCAACGAAAACTCAGTCAAGATTTATTGTAGCTCGAAACCAACAATATTGAAATTTCAATACTATGATAAATCTGTCACATTGTATTTTTCAAAACTTATATAACAAACAATATCTGCGTCATTGTCTACTTGTGATTGTTCTTCAGCATCCATACCTAGAAACATTTCCATACGAAGTGTAATATGAATCTTATTTTCATTAAGGCTATTTTTTGCTGTACAATGGTCAAAAGTTTCGTTTAACGACCAATTTTTTCGACGTTACACTTATAGGTTAGGACTGCATATGAAAATTCAGAATCAATTTAATCCGCCATTTAGATAATCGAAAAATTATAGACACGTATTTTTCATCAATTCAATAAAGAAGTACGAAAATAAAACGCTTTAAAGTTCAGGAGTGTGACGTCACGGGTGGGTAAAAATCAGTAGTAAATAGCAAATGGTATATTGTTTTCACCACCATCTTTTCCGTCTGTCTCGTTTGCTAATTAACGGCTTAAACCTACTCAGTCACCCACTTATCTCCGTACAGCTAATGAAACCATCCCAGATCAGGTTCACTTTGACTGGATAGTCAAAGCTAGAATTTGTAATTGATCCCGCTAATCATTGAAATCAAATACACAAAGAACATTGAGATTTAGAACGAACATTCTGAATCACACAAATGCATTTGACTGTATTGTGGCATCGACGTTAGAATTTGCTATTGGTCCTGTTAATCATAGAAATCAAATACACAAGGAACACTTACCAAAAACAAGATAACATTTCAGGATCACAAAAATATGTTTCCAATGCGGGGATGGAAACATTGCACAGTGGTTTCAAACCAGGATTCAAATGTGAATAAACATCAAAATATCTTTATTTCAAGAAACAATTGTATACCAATTTATTTGGCACAGAGAAGAAGATTAATAGCCTTTGAAGGAGTAGCAAATTACTTAAGTACCAATATGGCTTATATAAATATTTGTTTGGTTTAGTCTAGTGAGCTTGTAAGCCAGCGTTGATAAAGGAAAATTTTGGTAATAGACAACCTATTTTGTTTGATATTTCTTAGCTAAATTGTCTATTTGTTAACTGTTGATACTTATTTTTCTTTCTTTCTTGTGATTTCAACAACTCTAAAATTACCAAATACCATAGTAACAGAGTTTGTAATTTTGTACGATGGAGACATTTTTTTTTAAATTTTTTGTTGCTTTCTTTCCTTTTGGTCAAAATAAACACAAAAAATCATTCCCATTAAATATAATTGAAAGAAAAATAAATGGTCATTTTTGTATTACCAAATTACAAGCCTTACATGAACATTACCAATTCTCAATTTATTTAGTTAACTTTTAATAAAAACAAACACTATTTTCCTAATTACACGTTGATGCTAGCGATTTTAAAACGTGCAAATTCCTGACATATAATCTCCAAACCAATTTCAAAATCCATAAAATTTGATGCAGCAATTTCAGAGATAACAAACTAACTAATGACGCTAACATCAGCGATGGGAAAGCAGGTGAGCCAAGTAAGCTTGCATCTCTTAAATCGTTTAACAGTTGGGTTTCATTATCAGAGACTAGCGAGAGCTCTCGGTTATTATTCGCATGCGTAAACCTCGCTACCGTATCAGACCATTCAGTGGCAAAGAGACACCGGGGCGGGAACACGTCCCGTCCCTGGAACGAACCAACGTTAAATATTACGCGACCTCCATTCGATTCGAACATGAATTTGGAGAACTTGAATAAATTCGTGATGATAAATTGCAAAAAATATTGTGAATGTGTTAAATTAAAAACTTATCAGTGATTTTAAATTGAGTGTAGTTTTAAGAGTTGTAAAAATAACAGTGGATGAAAGTGCTGTAAATACAATTTATGAGTATTTTCGTTTGTAAATTTTCGAACTTATTAAGGTAAAATATTTGATAGTGTGCCACTAATATATTAAAAATATAAAAATATATTATAAATTTACAAATATTTCACAAATATTTGTAAATTTAGACCCGATTTTAAACCCGATTTAAGAAAATCAGAAACATCACAGAACATTTCAGCAATGATTGTGAAAACACATCGTAATAGGTATTTTATAAAATCCATAGGTAATCTTTTTTTCATTTCCACCTACTACCATCCATCGTATCCAGGTCGTTTGCAAAGCGATGATCCCCTACTTGTCATTCTCTTCGCTCACTACTTTATCAACGCCCTAATCTATCTATTGTTATTCCAATGTAGCAATCCATTCAAAATCTTTTATTCAACATGGTCCTTAGTACCTACTGACAATGAATCCTACTAAATGCTCTTTCAAAGGCCAACGCCAAGCTAGCCGTGCTAAACATTTTGCGGAAATTGTAGAAAATTAAATGGTGTTTCTTGGAAGAATTTTTGCTCCCGTTTATAAAATATCTTTCGAAATGCTTCCTAGATTATTGCGGGGAAAACTTTCAGTGTTACCTTCAACGTTATAAGCCTTTCTGAAGAGTCCCTTAGGAGATTTCTAAAAATACTTAACGCTGATTTGATGTAGAATTTTGTACTCTACTCCTTACGTTTTAGGCTCAAGGACTGTTGGTGGGTATTTCACGTTTTTGTCATTTAAAAATATGGAGTTCGGCATCAAATTTTCGTTATGCAAATTGAAAGAGCTCCGACAAATCGCGTTATCTTTATGACACGCGCAGATCACTTTTTGCGGCGGAGCTTTTCCAGCGGTGTACTGTTTAAGAGTTTTGACGTCCCGATTAACAAACTTCACACAAACAAGCAATGCTAAACTTTAGGCCCGTATTTGAGTAACGTTCTAAATTGTGGAGGAATAATGTTTACTTATTCTACTTACCAGCATTTCTCGGCTCGTTGCCAAAAGTTGCCGGTTCTTTTTACTTTAAAGTTTGGTGCATCTCTAAATTATTTGGCTTGTAGTATGTAGTAGCTGTAGTACTAGCTACAGTAATGGGCATCAACTGTTTTCAATTAGCAGTACCGGACAATATTTCGGGTCACTTTATTTCGAACGAACCTGCAGTATTTCTATGTTGATTCACGATAATAACTTCTACATGGGACATATTTTCATTATAACTGCAATTTTTGGTGGTTACTTAGATACCTTTATTAGTGCTTATTTTAAATTAAAACAAATTACCCACTCATCTTTAATGCGTTTCACGAAAACTCGAACCTACTTAGTTTTAACTAACCCCTATAAAATATTAAGGTTGCAATCGAGGAAAGCACTTAGCACGCGGAATTTGCACTTAAGACACCAAAGAGCTGAGGCGCTAGCTTCTATAACTTAAAGCATGAATGAGAATTTATGTCGTTCTCATGCAGTTTAACGATACTTATCGTTAGCAATCCCAAGTGCTCCAACATAAAACTCCGTTACTAGTACGTAATAAATACATACATACATATAATCACGCCTCTTTCCCTTGTAGGGGTAGGCAGAGACCACTTCTTTCCACTTGCTACGATCCTTACACACTTGTTTCGCTTTGTCCACTTTCATTATTCCCTGCATACATGCTGTTCGGTTTATGGTATGCTCTTGATGTGGCCTTTTCTCATTCACACTCGCCTTATACACTTTTTCGTCAATCGTTCTTTTATTCATTCTCTCGACATAGCCAAACCATCTCAGCATACCATTCTTTATTTTCGTCTCGACATCCATCATCTGACACACTTCATCCACCTTACCATCCATTCCTCCTCTTGCATTCAACGCAGCGAGGCGGCTCTCCGTGGCCCACTTTTCGCCCCCGCGAGGAACGAGACGTGATGGGTGGCGAACCACATCGCCGCCATTTTGGATAATTAAATTATTTTTGTAATTATCCGTTGCGTTCCTGCGGGATAAGGATTTGGGAAAGGATATGTTGGAAAGGATAACAAGGTAGGACGGGTTATAGGATGCTACCATCACGGAGGTACAATGAATGTGACAGTAACAGCTAGGGCAGTCCGGGGTCGCGTACCCGTGGTGGATCTAGCCAACTGTCGGACAGATAACTGGTAGATCCACCCCCTGAAAAATACGTAATAAAATATATGGAAATACTACTGAGTATTTAAGGAAGAGTTTGCTAAGCATATGGTCATAAAAATGGTGATACATGAAATGTTATTCCATTTGTCAAGTGTTAAGAAATTAAAACTATATAACTAGCTGAAAATAATAACAAAAATACAAATTCTCAAAATACAATATTTTTCAAGTTCATACCATCTGTCAAATGGAAAGAGCTGCACTGACAAGAGCATGACTCTTAAATTGATGATGATGAAAACCATCAGCTAAGTATAAGGCTATTCGAACTAAATAATTAACCAAAAATCAAAACAAAGATACAAATTCCCCATTTCAAACCAACCATAACACATTTACACGTCACAAAATTGTAGGGAAAATGCTATAGACGTGTAAAACACAAATTCAAAAACCAGCGATGGCCGCTTAAAAGCTAGTACGGCAAGCTTTATCAGAATTTCATATTCCACTGAAACACAATGTCTTTACCCAAGCATACAAAGCGAAAGTAGAACAAAACAAATAGGTATAGAAATAAATAGAGTTGAAATTCAACACGACAATATTACAATGGACTTGATGTTTATGAAGTTTTACACAAGTGTCGTTGGTTGCTTTTGTGGACTAGATTTACACGCAGAAGAATGCAAAAAATCTGAATGACTTTTTCTGTGTCATCCCAAAATCAAGAATGGTGAAACTGGAAATCTATGCCATAAATTTCAACAATTTGAGTAAGGTTATTTTTTCCTTGAAATACATACACAAGGACAACATTACTTACTAGGTTTTAGTCAAGGTTTTTATATGAACTAGGTTTTGTGGAAAAGCTAAGCCAATTGTTCAGCAGTATGTCCTTGTGGGAAGGCGTGGCACGTAAATTTAATATTTCACTCCTAATTCAACATAAATCCGTACAGGGTGAGATCCTCCCCAAATGTCGGGGTTTATTTTTAAATGTACAAAGTTTATATGGCTCTCCAGATATTTCACCAACTTATGTAGGTCATATAACGTTTGCGTTTAAAAGGTGTGAGCAGAACTCAGAACTGTTTGTTTTACCGAAGCACATGCTGAAAAAAACATAGGTAAAAAAGTCAAGGTTGATTCAATTGCCGTTTATCAGCCTCGGTATACTAGGCTGCGCTAAGAGTTTGCTTACGTTTAGTCCTACACAAATATTCCCAGTTCGAAATCATGCTTAAACGCCTCTTCACCTTCCTAAGCAAACATGAACTTTTCACAATAGCAAATATGTAAAGGATTTTCTAAATCTGTTATTTCTGCCATCTGGTATTCCTAAAATATCGAAGATGTTACGATAAGCTAGGGTACAGCCATTCGACCTAACCGTATGCCATTGAATATAGAAAAGGTGACATTGTCTGACATCCATAACGAATAACACCTTTGTAGTTCGGAAAAGAAACCCTCGATTTGAAAAAGGACCGGGGAGAAGGCTGACAAAGTTTCCGTTTACAAACCTTTTTGCGAAGTGTGTCTCAGAATTGCTTTCTCGCAAGACAAGGATCTAACTCGGCTTCGATCCTTGTAAAGCTTTGTACAATTGTATTGAGTGCTGTATTTCTATACAATAACTTACGTAACAGCCATTCGTGTTTATACTACGACAGCCACTTGCTAGGCTCTGAAAACCTGCATTTCAGTTTCATAAAAGATCAGGAATATACTTTTACGAAATATCAGATTTGCGTAGATTAATAATTTGTAGTAGTGCAACTTGAATCTGAAATTTAAATGTCTTGGTTAAAAGTGATTAATATAAATAGTAATGTATACAATTGTTATTTATTTAGATTACTTAGTTCCAAAATTGTCGTGTAGGTAAATTAAAATTACAAACACACATTTTATTCCAATTTCCCTGTTAGGTCTTTCAGTCACAGCATTCTCATACAACTTCGGGCTGTTTTTCAAACAATTCAACAAAGTTGAACAATTCATTAGAGTTCACTTCAATTTCTAAGTTATTATCACGTTTGTTAGACAACTAATTGTTTTAAAAGTCAGTCTTTACTTTATTTTCATAGCCGAATCGATTTATTTTCAATTTAACCCTGCATGAGGTGAAAAAGGTTTTATTGCATGGTTATTTTTTCACCGAATATAAACAACTAATATATTGAAATTCGAATTGCTTCTGGATTTACCCGAAAAAAGGTTTCCTATCCCCGGGCGAATTGTCCTTCATGGGTCCACCTTGGTGAAAATTCCATCAAAATTCCATAAAAATCCGCAAATATTTTTATCTATGTAGTCCCAGACAAATATTACGATGTAAGTATGGTATCTACTATAAATAACTGACTGAAATACTTTTAAGATTTCTTGCATATAGGTATTTTATCATAAGTTTATAATCTTGACCCATCAATAACGTAAAATAAGTCCATAATATCGGTCGGTATCCAAACTGCTTCTAAACTTCACACTTTTCCAAAATAAAATCTTATAAGAGAACTTAATAAATCGCTGACTCATGAAGAATTTCAACCCTTCGATATGACCGATAAAAGGTTCAAAGGTGAGAATAAAGTGAAGCTACTCACTACTCAATAGGTTTTTCGTTAGAAAAATAAACCTTCTCTATCTACACGATATATTATAAAACAAAGTCCCCCGACGAAAGTCGAAAAGACTCAAGAACCAAAAACCAAACGGATTTATTTCCTTATTATTTGGACCAATCAATAGAGCAAGTCCAGAGGAATGTTTGTGTGAATAATTAATTTTTAAACCCGTCGAAGTCGGTAGGTTACTAATACCTATTATTTATCTCATTAGCAATCTCTATACTCCAGTCTATAGGTCCTACAAACCTGAATACATGAAGCTTAAAATACTAAGCTTATTTTTAGCACCACAAGAGGGTATATTGTTAATATAAAGCCGTGCTCATATTTAGTCGGCTATTTTGTAACGAACCCGCGCGGCCAGCGAAATGAAACAAAGTTACAATGACGTAATATTAGGTGAGAAATTTAAATTATGCTGAATATTTCAACTGAGCGACGCCATACGTAAGGAAAACTTTTTGGGGTTTTATGATTTAATTTATTTACCAAGTGTATTTAATTCTGTTTGATGTGCTGCTTAAATCTTTGTAATCTTTTTGATGGAATGAGGAATTGGCAAGTTTAAGGAAAACCTCCTATAAATATTTTTCTCACTTCTTAACTTCGTTCGTCCTTCATAATAAAATATTGATTCACTTAAATTTGCTTATAAAACTTAGGTTTGGAAAGCACCACCAGGATAAAATGTAAAAAAATACAAAACCGACTCCAACATCTTGGTGATACCAATAAATAACCTGAAAGCAGACAGGATATAAGATTTTTCGAAGTAGTTGTTTGGCCGTAAACATGCTTAGAATATGCTCTCTGAGGCATAGAAGGGTCTCAATGTGTTAGGGACGGTCGCCCATTTATAAAGGTACGTGACACTCATTTGGTCACTATTCCTACATCAATTTTCGAAAAATACTTTTGGGAAAGAAATCTGGTTGAATAGAGTTGTATAATGAAGTTAACATGTGTCAGTCTAACATTTAGCTAAAAATATAACGAATGATTTCTTTTTTTCGTTTTCTACCTTGGTATCTAGATTTTGTTTCGGATTAAGCTTGAAATTTTTGGGGCATGTTACCCAGAAGTTCTAACCTTTGTGATTACTGATAAGTGTATCTGTCGACTTTAAGTGAGATTTCTATAAATAAAAAAATCTTTAGCTACGAAATGATTGTATTATGTTTTCCTTATGTAACACTATAATTAACCTTTCATCCGCCGAGAGATTGGTATCAATTAGGTATATTTTTACTCTCAGAAATATTTGAGGAAGATTTCCGAGAAGTGTATTTAATTAGGAGTAGCTACTTTCCATAATAATAAATCATTTGGACTGTCCCTACGGAAATTTCGAAATTGAATTCATTTAATACAATTCTTTGGTTAATTTGATCGGAACCAAATGCGTGGCCTGCTCTCTCGGATTATTAAATTTTAATATTTATGTTTCTCAGAAGGCTACGATCGTTTTTTTAATTACTATAAACTTAATTTTCTTTATTATTTACTCGCTATATCTTTGTTTTTAACTTTATACGAAACATCACTGTTAAATCTCAAGCAATGTAAGCATAAATTATTTTAATGCACACGTTCTCTTCAGCCAAGGTTTTATCACAAGTTATCTTGGGTGTCGGTTTGCAGTCTTACCGAATTCATCCGATGCCTTACCTTCTTTTATATTGATCGACTGCATATCTGACGTCCCCAATTTTCTTCTCCACTTCATCTGCTAAGATATTTTTTTCACAATTATTTTTTTCTAAAATGGGTCAAAATACACCTAGGTACAAAACTATGCTACGTGTTTTATAGTTCTATAGCTGCTAGAAAAACAGCAGGTGGAAAGTGGCAAGTGTTTCTCTAAAAAATAAATCTGCTGTCATATGGTATAAATGTTGTCGCCAGCACATTCAGAGTAATTGGGCTTCCAGTTATCGTCACTCACTGTTCAGTGTACAGTGCAGACCGCAGAAAAATAATCTTTGTACTTAGTACTTTTCTCGCTTAGCTTGGGATTTCAGACAGCCATGTGTAATGTACAGTTTTTTTTTCTTTTTACGTTGTCGGTAGATACCCCCTTTGATACAAAACTTTTGAAAAGGTATATTGAATATTGCACAGATATGGTCTCTGTTGTTTTGGTTAACCATATATCGAATAGAAAAATACATGTAAAATAATATGTTATGGATGTAAACAATTTTAAAAAGATAAAGTGCTATCAAAAAACATAGTATATTTTACTAACTAGTTTGTTCTTTGAAATTTGTCTAGGATGTAGAAACAAAAACAGTTTTAATAATTTACACCCTTATTTACCAACTTTAGTTTTTTGAACTAACCCAGTTTAATTTTCAACAACAACAGCAAAAACTAAGCTTACACGAAACTCTAACATTTGTTATGGACTTTAAAATATAAATCTGACATGAGCCAGAAATCTAGGCCGCCTAACTTTTTCTTGCTGCCTAAAGGCCTGACATGACATAACATTTGGGACCTTTGTTAAAATTATAAACATTTACGCTTTAAAATAAAAGGTTTTTTTTAGGTGACATTTTCATAAAGCTCTTTATAAAGTGCCGTTTTTTAAATACATTTTAATTACTTCGTTGAACACACGTGTAAGCGGTGAAATGTTGTTGTAAAAATCTGAAATACAATGAATTTGGAAAGTACATTCACTAAAACCAATTTTTGCCCATTTAAAAACTAAACTTGATAGATGGCAAAGAAACAATTGAAAATGTCTGAAAATATCTTACCAAAATACTTTATCCGCTACAAGAAACCTTAGGTTCACCATTCATTATTTAAATAAAAGCAGAAGCAATGAATATTTAATTTCACAAACAGTTTATCCTAAGTGCCGAGCAAAAAAATCTTAAATGTTGATGTCGTTTTTCCACTCGCCATTACGCTAGTGAATTTTCAATAATTTCCCGCGAGATCTAAATTTTCGTACAAAATTCGTCGCGAATATTGATTTCAGAGGCCTAAGCGTCGGTAACCAAGCCCTCGGGATCTCCAAACACGATATCTATAAAATGTTCCTTTACTGTATTTTATTATTAATTTATCTGGGAAGGTATCCCGGCGATAGGTTGTAACGAATTGATATTTTTCATGAGCCCTTCACGGTAAGAAGTGCCATTAATATCATGGGGGCTGCAATTTATGGCTGTCGTTTATCATTTCATCGAGTTGAAGGACCCTGACATATCGCAGTGGAGAGCCTTCCATTGTACTCAGCCCTTTATTTATTCCCCTAGGTATATTACCTTTAATAATGTGCTGTATCTAATGGTAATCACTTTAGTGTACGCTAAAGATGTTTCTTTTGGGACTTCGTTTTAATCCCCTAACCAAATTACAAGGGGAACTCAATATTCAAATTGCTTTTATCGAAATTAATAGTTCATAATATCTATTCAAAATCCTCATTGAATATATTACGTTTTTCTATTAATAAAAAGCGTTACTTAATTAAAATGAAAAACAAATTGATTCCTTATAATAAATTAGTAATATTCTTTCTTTCAGCAAGGTTATCAAAGAGCTTTAGTGTAAAAAAACAGACAAATGCAAATGTCAGTGAAGTGAAAAATTAAAACTTTTAGTAATATGAGCACCAGTGAAACTAACTGAATCAACATTTTACGAATAAAAAATAACACACTAAAAGTTATAACACTAATAAAATCATACATTTAAACCGTATACTAAACCATTTATTATAATCCGTACCAATATCAGTAACGTAAAACATTCGAGTGCCGATTAATCAAGGATTATGTGAGCAAAACAAATGAACAAATGTGTACTCCAAATTCATACAATGTGATACGATCAGTGCAGTGAAGTGATTAAACAAAACCATTTAAAACAAGTGATGCAGTGGGATTAAAAATAAAATAAAAATTGGAATTTTTAATTAGTGGGTGTGTTTAAATGAGGGCTAGTGTGCCATATCCGTAGTAGTCGCAGCATGACCACGTGGATGGCGCTTTTCGGGCTAGTGTGGCTGTTGCGCGTGCGTGGTTCGCTCTGCGGCTGCGCGGCGTGCCGACGCGCGCGGCACGATGCGCACGAGTCGCACGATGCGCACGAGTCGCACGGCTCGCACGAGTCGCAAGGCGCGCCTAGCCCACGCGTCGCCAGTCCCGAGAGCACGGCGCCGTTTGACGTCATCACTCTTGAACATTTCACCCGTGACGTCACGGTACAGACGGACTTTGATGACGAAGAAGTCGAAGATCTGGATAAGATCGAGATGCAGATTTCTGAAGAGTGTAAGTATTTTTTTCTACAGTTTTATTGAAAAAAAGTGAATGTTTGAGTGATTGTCTTTGAAAGTAGCAAATATGTAAAACACATGATGTTTTCAAAAATAAATGACGTCTATCCGTAGGAATATTCATAGTAATCATAAGACAACATACAAATGGATACAGCCAAACAGCCCTGCTCATCAATACTTATATGTCAAAAACCGATGAATGTTATAAGTTAAATACGAGATACATTAAATTAAGTGGATCCAACCTAAATGCCCATTTTATCCAGAAGTAATATTACCATAAAACCACGTTTGCTAAATGGATTGGTCACCATACCATGGTTTTATGAGAGCAATGTCGGACCGCTGTATTTTACTGATATAATCTCTTATTTACTTTTATGCGGTTGCCATGTTTATTTACTGAAAACGAAAATGGACAACAGTATTTTGTGCGAAGTATTTTCAGCATTATGTGTAATCTAGTACTAAAGATGTAACTGGAAACAATTCAGTTTCAGTTAGACAGCTCATTCATATCTTTACTGTACTGTTGCTTCATCATGTCCATTCGGTCTTTCATCACAAGACCTGCGACTCTCCACGGTTAAAATTCTAACTCTTCATAAAACCTTCCATAATACTTCTGTATATTCTCAAAGACATTATTACGATTAAAATCCTGTATCTCAAGTGCCCACTTCTCAACCAGAGCAGTATTCCGTCAGGCACTTCCAGTAACATGATATAAATTGGATTTATCTCGCAACGGAACAAGACGCCATAATTTATTTAAGTTCAGACTTTGATAAAGTGTTTACTATGTTTCACAAGTATTATAAAATGAAGGAAGCGAGACATATTGTACTTTGACTGTTATGAGTCTTGGAGAAGTTTTTATGAGTGTTGGCGTTGCATCTACACTTACTTCCTTTGCTAGTATTTTCTTTAAATGTGTTTTTAATTTTAATGTAGAGTTTTTTTTATACGTCCTTGATTTTTTTTATTGTAATTGGTACCTCATTAATTTTATCAGTTTAATCTTGGGTATTGATCGAACTTCAGAATGGTCTTTCAATACGAGGTACTTAATTCCTTATTGAGAAAATTGTAAGAAAATTTTTGATCCATTCAATATTTTGTCTTCTATTTGCGGTACCTTGAACATGTTATTTTTGTTTTGCCCTTGACCTTCAAGCGACTTTTAACTAAAATTGAGCTTTTGTAATTCCCACGTTTTATTGGTTTTCGTTTGTATCAAAGGAATTATTTATACTTATACAATTATATAATCATAAACGGCTATTGTTTAGGGACTTTAAGGCGATTTTTGTAATATTAATTTTGTCGGTATTTTATAAAACATTTGTTTTTCTGGGTCTGTCCAAGTTGGCACGTGTAACCGGATACCTGTCTTGATTATACAGCACTTTGTAAGATAAAATGTCCGTCCAATTTTGCAGAAATTTTCTTTGTTTTTGACAAAACATTTATAACTCTGAGGCTTGCCTTCTGAATATTTTAGTTTCCGCGAATCTTTGAGGCTAAGCTTTAACTTACCTTTTTTTACTTATACAAAAATAGTGATTAATTATACTATGAATCACATTTAAATTTTGAAATTAATTTTATTACAAAATACAGCTGATTAGATAGTGAGGTTACAGCCGAAATTAGTCACTAGAGTGCCATTTATAAACAAGCACTAATCATGATTACGCAACACAGTTCATCTGTATAATGAACACATTGTTGAGATGAGATTGGTATCTGATACTGTAATCGATGCGATACTAGAACCAATCTCGATAACAGAGAGAATAACAAAGAGATAGATACGAAAACTGATATGTTTTACGATACTGAATTAAAAACTCCCTACCTCTGTATTCAAGTACGTATACACCGGTTTTCAATGTGTCCTCCGATTTGATGTCCTAAGTTCGATCGCCAGATAGGTCAATGTAGAAAATCACTTTCCTAAATTGTCTCGGCGCGAAACGACCACCTTCACAGTACCTCCGTGGTGGAGTACACGCCAGTTTTCGAGTTCTCACCAACTCAGAGTTTCCAGGTTCGATGCTCGGACAGGTCAAACATTGTCATGGGTTGTTATAATATACCTTCGTTCCTCGGATTTCCTTAACACAAGTACTTTAGCCACTTACTTTGGGGTCAGAGCCATGTGTGTGATCTGTCCATATTTAATATACATATTTTTATACTGAATTAAAAAATCAGCAGCATGAATTATAATTATGGCACAGCGCGTTCCTCATTAAACTATTACACCCTTCCGGTTCATCACGTATTCAGTTCCGTGGAACGTCGAACAACATGCAAGGATTATAAGGAAGATAATAAATGAACAAGAAATTACGTTAGCGCTGACCCACCTTCCACCGAAGAAATATTCGCCTCCAGCAAGGTATTTCATTCTCCACTCATCTAGTGTATTACGATCTAAATCTCAGCTCATAACGTGAAACTGAAATATATTTTTGTTGGTACTTTTTGAGCAGTTAGTTTTTGTTAGACTGGGAATGGCGATAAAGATTGGTACCTTTTCCTGTGAACAGGTTTAAGGTTATGTATTATTATCATATTTTTTATGATACAAAACATCTCCTTTTTACATGAGATATTTTTTGTTTAATAGATGCAACTGTCAAAGTAATAATTTTATTAATCCGCAACGTATACCTGACAAGACAAGTTTACTCTACATTTTAGGTACATCAAAACCATAAACACTCTTTCATACATAATTTAGGAATCAGAGAATTTAATATACAATTTATATAAAATATGGAATTAGCCTTGAATTATTTACTGTACAGACGAACATCCACTTACAAAGTTAACGTACCGTCGACGTGTTTGCTCATTATCTCTTTTGCTTACGATGCGGACTAATCTTAAAGAGGATTTAATATTAAATAAGGTACTCACCATCACTTGTAATATTAAAATACAGACGAGGTGGATAATAAATACACGTAGAGGGACTTAATCATTTATTTGGTTCATTAATTTAACTACGCGGCATAGCATTATGGGAATAAACATAGATTCTACAATAAGCTGAGCTTGCTAAAGCTTGCCAATGTGCAGGAAATTGTTAGAGATTTAAATTATCCATTCGACTATGTTGCAGTAACATTAACATTACTAACACATAATGAGATAAACAGGTTTCTATCAAATTGTATTATGGACTTATGTAAAATTCAAGTTGATTTTCAGTTAGATAATAATTTTAAATTACTGTACCCAGAATATTACCCTGCGGTACGCCATAAGTTACTGTGACACCGTTCCTAATGTTGTTCAAACTTTTAATGCCCTGTTTGTAGCATTATCAGATAGTTCGATAACAGCTATTTAGAAACTTGCTTTACTCAATAACACATGGTAACACATGAGGACCAATATCGCTACGGTATCAAATGCTTTGCTTCAATCAATTCTTGGAATTTGATATAGGCTTGCAGAAACATTCCGGTGTCTTGGATACTTTTTTGTTATATCTGTAAAAAATATTGTTATGAATTCATTCGTTTTTTTCCTAACAATTTGGGAATAACTTTAGGCAAGTTAAATGTGAAATAAAAATGGTAAAAATAACACAAGTACTCAAGGATCTTGCGAAATTTGCAAACACCCTTTTAAAACTCCAAAGTTACTTAACCCACTTGTAAAATAAACAGCAAAGAGTTTCCACAAAATATCAAATGAACCTTTAGCAATAATAAAGCTGGACTGGCTCCTTTTACTTAGCTTCGCAATATTACCAAGAATGGAACTACTTACTTACTTAAGATAAAACTTGAGTGACACCAGTGATAAATCAAGATTCAAGATTCTTAAAGAAAAAATCTCGGAATAAGAAGTAAGAAATAAAAATGTATAAATGTTTAATTTAAGAATGAAAGTACGCTATAAAGAAGGGAGTTTAATGCTCATCAAATTATTTTTTACTTTATTAGGTTTTTGCCCTGCGGCTCTAGATGAAATAAAATGTTACGATTATTGATGATGTATCCTTGTAGAAACATCGATGAGCTATTCGTGTTTTGACAAACATCAAAACAGGGCTGTTTTGTGCTCATCGGGTTATATCCATTCATCTCTGTAAGAAGGTCGTAAAATTTCAATGCTTATCCCTTCCGTTGATAGGCAGTGGAAAAAGCCTTGTAGCATTTTCTACATGAACAAGAGGGTATTCTGATCAGTGATACTTTTTGATTCTTACTTACGTTGCGGCATTGTAGATTATAATGATAAATACAACAAAAAATATTAGTGAAAAGTCTGCACCAATTTTTTTTCCGCGTGTAAACCTATTTCAATTTAAATCCATATTAATAATGTGTTTGCTCTCACTTATTACGATTGTGTATTCTTAAATATACATATACATGATTGTGATTCTCAATGGTACCGTATACCAGTCGATATAAATTCTACGTAATGTTATTTACACGCCAGCCTTTTACCAAAGATATCGTATAATGGAAACACGTGTAAAATCGCTTTATTTCCGCATCGTTAAACGCTGAGAGATGTACCGCACTACGTGATTCCGATTTCTTTAGGTGTCAAGTATTTTGACGAATTCTACGAGTTTGGATGTAGAAATTCTATTGAACACGGATAGTTATATAGTTTTATATACAATTTCATGGCAAAAGGTGTGCTTCAAGATTTGCTTGAGATTTATTTGTTGTCTGTATATTACGATACTTACTCATCGTATTATCGATTTTCTATTGTTGTTTATTCAAAGTATCCCTTAAAGGAGTAGGCTGCTAAATTCTAGTATTTAATGTAAAAGTTTATTTGAAAAGTCTTTTATAGCTTTCATGATAAAATTGTAATAAATGCTCAAAGTAATACGACTTTTTTATTCACAGCAAACGTCGGTAACTACGATTGCGGCCGAGAACAGCCGGCGCACAGCCCCGGAAGTGGACGACATGGCGCCGGAACCATTCAGGTCCGTTCATAATAATATCGTTACGGTACACACGTTCCGGTCGCCGGCTAGCCTTTCCCGGCTATCCGGCAGCGAATGTAGGAAAAAACAAAAGAAAAAATCCGACTCGTGTGGATACGGTCACAGAGTGCCGGATCGACGGCACCGGTTACCTGGTTACCGGAACGTGTGGAAAGAGGGTTAGATCGGTTCATGACCGTGTATAGCCTTTAACGTTTTTCGATTTCCTTTTACCTCCAATAAACGGTTGGACGCGTTCCATTATTAGCTCATTCTGTATGTTGGCGTGTAAGTGCTTTAAGGATTACACGCCGACATTTAGATAATCCTCTGTATGCTTCCAATATTGATCTGCATTTCCTTGGAAAATTTTGAGGAGTGCTGAATTGAGAGAAATTGTAAAGACATATTTTTTAGGTAAGGGATGTTAAGGCTGTATTGGAAATAAATAAAAATACAATATGCCTATACCCTGAAAAAATACGATACATGAGCACGAAGAAATCTATTTTAACTGATTAAAAATGAGAACTAAGTAATGACACCTAATTTAAATCTGAAATCTCCAACTCGCAGGAAGGGATGTTACTTATTCTCGTTTTATCAGTAGCTTGAACTCACACAGGCATAGTTACAGCACAAATTATTATTATTTTTAATAATGCCATTTTAATTACAAAATGTTTGGAATTGACTTTTCCTTCATCAAAATCTGTTTAAATAAATATGACTTTGCAGGAATCAGTTCCATCTAATAACTTTGAGCTCAGTGATGCTCAATGAAAGCAAATATCATGTGTAAATCTGAACTTAATGGACTCTGGCAACACTCAGTGGAGCAGACGTAATAATAATGTTCTCGGCTTATGGCAAAGCCTTTTACACTTCAGTGCTCTAGATATTGTTGTTAGTGTTTATAAGGTTTCCGAATGTTTTGAGATTGTTTTTTGTTTTTTCTTCTTAGTTCTTGAAGTAACCTTGAGATTGTTTAAGCTTAAAGCTCTGACGTATTTTTGTGATTGATTTTTTTTACTTTATGTTATAATAAAAAAAAAAACATTACATGTTCTTACTTAAATGGTCCTTGACATGTTATAATTTCGAATAATTATCATATCTGTGTTAAATAAAAAGCTTATTTTAATGTCAGGTAGTAAGCTTATATGGAAACTTCCACGTTAAATCCTTTTTACTTTATATCATAATATTAAATATTCTGTTTTATAATATTACCAGTAAAATTATTAAGATCTTGTGCTTTATTTAAACTGTAGCATAATAATATAATCAAGTCTCGGACACGGATACTTAATTCAGTTACCTGGCTATGCTGAGGAAACCTGCATAAACCGTCCAGTACCTGTACTAAGCAATATTGTTTCCGTTGTGGGAGCGAGACGGCGCATTACACTGCGATAGCGGCGTCTCGCTCTGGCAACGATAACAGTTCTGCTTTAAGAGTTCATGGTATGCGTTCAGGTAGCTCTTTTAAGTAAATTTATATTATGAAACTTATTTATAATATAATGTTCAGGTTGAGTTTGAAACTATTTTATTTATAAACTCAGGTATTTTCTTTAGTTGCTTCCTTTTCAATATTTCGTTAACGTTGTTGTCTCACATTTTGAAATCAATTTATTCTTAACATTGATGTTAACCTTTTTTTTTTAAAGAGTAACCTATGGAATTTCTTGCCGGCTCCTCTCTATAGGAATGACACTTTGGAACTGAGCAACTAGAATCAGTACCTAGTTTTTAACGTAACGTTTCTTGAGCGCCTTTTTCTGGTTTATACGAAATAAATATGTTTTGATTTTGATATAAAGGGTAAAAATATACCTTTTACTGCATTTGGCCACAATATAATTTTATGAAGGATTGCGTATGAAAAGGATATAGCAAGCTGCACAATACAAATATAAAATTAGTTCTTGTTTATTTAATCAAAATGAACATGAATTAAAAGCCACAATTTCCCACTTAATTGAGACCTCATATTATTATGTAAATAATTATAATAGAGAAACGTGGATACAAATTTTAGATTATAATTATAATTTATGTTTAGATATTATATATTAAAATGATTAAATATTATAATATTTTTTTTATAAACTACGATATAATTAGAGCAAGGGAAAAAGCGAAATACGCACAACTGGCTACAAACCTTCGTAAATTACAGAGACACTATAAGAACAAGAAGAACAATGAAACTAGTTGGTAACTAGAAACAAAATTGAACTGTAACGTCTCAGGTATAAAGTCTAGATTTGCAAAAAACATATCTTACCTTACTGAGAACGTGGTGTGGTCAGTTCGTTATGATATGAAGCATATATATCCAGACCTCAATAGCATTAATATAATATAATATATCCATTATTCCCTTTACGACATAAGGAAAATAAGGAGTGAATACTCTTTTATGATCCGACAAACATAGTGTTTAGCTCCTAGACTATTTATTATTCCTGTTGACATACATCGAAAATAAGGTTATGGAGAGACCTAGGTTTTTGATAGTACATATAAAGTAGAAGGAGGTTTTGGTCAATGAAATTATGTGATTTATTTTTCAATGTATTATTTTATTAATTTGCGATTGTAGTTACTTTACTATCATAGTATGTACTGTTGCGATAGCTTTTCGTACTTTTTTAGGGTTCGAAATATATATTTTTTTTATTTTTTAGCACTCTATAAAGTTTATTACCCAAAAACAGTACTAAAATCAAAAATACTGAAATCGAAATCGGAGAAAGTTTAAAGACTCATTCTTATGCCTCAGCTACGTTATATAATGTAATGACGTCTTCCTATGCGCAATTTATTTATGCTTAAGTAAATGCATAGCTATCAAACCGTACGCAGTCCAAGATTGTGCCAACCAGTGGCTCAATTATCATAAAACTACATACCTCGGCCTGACTCCATAAATTTGACTTAATTTTAATACTAACTGTATATTGTCCGGGTCATAAACCGGGATTCTCTTTACTGCGTGTTACAGAAAGCTACGGTATTAACATAAATATTTATATAAACTTCCAGATGGTGGGTAAAATGTTGAACTTATGTTAACAGTGAGCTCGCGTTAGTATTTATCTCAGTAATATCTTCCTAATAAAATATATGTGTATGTTTGTACGGGAATATTTGTTACTGCGTTAAAGAGATAAGTGTGTGAGTAACATTTGCAGACGAAAACAGTTTTCGTTGTGGAAAATTAAGAACTTTTCACGCGAGAGTTTCCGCGGGTTTAAATACGAAACTAAATAAAATTGTTTGGAAGCTTTCATTTGTTGGCATGTTATGTAGAATTCCTTTTTAGATTTATAGTCCTTGAATATATGAGAGTCGTCTAGTAGGCAATATTGGAATTTCTGTGAGTCGATCAATAGGAAAAGTGTTTTCTAAAAAGTCGTGCTCAGAATAAAATGTAATACGAATAATGTGCTACGGTGTTATTTGCAACTTGTTTATTTTACGTAAAATGTTTATAAAAATCTTTTTCTTTTTAATTCTAAGATATTCTGTTTAATAAGTGTGAATCTTATAATTTAAGACTTATGTAATTAAAAAATATAGTTTAAAAGAAGTAGCTGTAATGTAAAATAATAGGTAAAATTCAGTACAGCACAAAGATACTTTTTTTAAAACACAATTGAGTTGATCGCTTACAAAATTTTCTAATAATAATAACCGTTAAATTGCCTTAATAGCAAACATTACACAAAAAAGGATTAATTCAATCCTGTTTTGCAAACGATAAAACTTTTAAAATATAATCTCTAACGCGATAAAATTAAGACACAAAACTCAATAACTGTTTCCTAAGACACCAATTAGCTGTTTTGATTGCAATAATATCTTAAACCTCGGGCCTATCTCCCTTAAGTATTCCAAATTGAACAAAATAAATAAACACGAAAAGCTTAATGTTATTATATCATTTGCATCTAATTACGTTTTACCTTGGGAAAATCGTTTTTGCTACCATTACCGTTACGAAACTTTCGTAGGAAGGTAGTATTTTTCATTGTTGAAATATTTTCACCTCCGCAACGACCGCGGCGTGCCAAAGACTTCTTTTATCGCTTTTTTTGCTGACTACACAAATATTTTCGTTTAACAACTCTAGCAAAAATGTTTTTGACATCGACGGTTTATTGTGCGTGATATACAAACGGGTGCATTTTTACAGACTTTAGGGGAAGTTATGAATTCAGTAATAAAGTATTTTTGTAGTAAAATTTGGTAGATATATGGCATAGCAATATAGGGTGAAGCTTATGAAAGCTATGCAAACCTATATGAGCGAACTAATATGGATTAGGTGAATAGCATGACTGGTCTTGTGCAGTCACCCATGTTAATAATATAAATATTATCGGTTTCAAGAAAGTATTTTAATAACAATGTATGCGGTTGTACGTTTTCTATTTCACCAGCAGGTAAAACTATATCAAATGCCAGTCCATGGATGGTTCCACGTAAATTCGTCATCATTATATTGGTTATTCATAAAATACCTCATTCTACTTTAATACAAAAAGTAAAAACAGAAATTGTAATTGTAAAATTTCAAATATCATGAATAGGATAAACCGAATTCCCTTTAATATGTTCAATACCTGATTACGAGTATGCGTCATGGGTTTTATTCAATAAATGTAAAATGTAATTTATTCAGAAAACCAGATTATAGGTCAATAATACTTTTGAAACTATTCCATAACGTTTGAGAAACAATCCCGAAATTCTCTTGGAAATATTAAAAAATGTCGCATAATTAATTGGGATTTATTTACCTAAAAAATTCGAACTTTTATTTTCTTTAATTTAATTCTTTTCATTTAGAAATTACCCGCATTTTTTAAGAAAAGAAGATGTACAAAGCACCTTATCTGGCTTAATAATTAAGAAATTATCTAACAGGAAAATGTCTTTTAATTCCCAAATCAGCCAGTACCAACTTAAGAGTGTTAATGGATTCCAATTATGCTTATTACTGCTGAATCAATTATTATAATTTGTGACAATCAACGTAAAATTTTTGGTTGCCGTGTGAATTGATAAAGGTACTTACTAAGTGGGCATATTGTGTTCACTTTTCGATCATATATTTCAGTAATGTCTTCTTTTATTCTTATGATGTATGTGTTACTGAAAACGCCCGAACTACGGTGAATCCTAAGATTTTCCAGTAAAACCGAGGCTTTTCCAATTCTTAATGGTAAATTGGTAAATGTCCAAAGAGGTTTTCGATTCGAACTTTTACCACCATTCACTTAGTAAATCTTAGGATTTACATTATAGGACGCCTGTTAGTTTTTATTTATGTAAGTTTTAATTTTAGTATAGTTAGAGTTTGTTCTTATATTAGATTTAATTGTGTATTAATAGAATAGTAGCCGGGTGTTTTCTTACGTCAATTATATTTCATACCAAAAATTTAGCAAAATCTGTTCAGTATTTTAGCAGTAATAGCATAACAGACAAATAGAGCTACTTTTAAAAGTATAATATAAATGTATACATCGAAATAATTTCTTGAATTTCAACATTGTTTAATATATTTGTATACTGTTACTAAGTAAAATTGCTTAGTTAAACTAAGTAAGTAAATCCTCCATGTTTAGGTAAATTTATGCTAGCATAGCGTTTATTTATGAGAAGATAGTTACTAACAAAATAACCTCGAACTAAAACACGCCAATTTGTGTTTGTTTGCCTTTCTTTATTTATTACCAGTTTCGTTTGTTTTGTTGTTTTGTCATCACAGCTGAATAGTTTAAGGATATCGAGGAAACACGAAATTCTTTTATTATCATTAACGGATTTCAAAAGAATAGTTCTCAACTCGACTGTATGTTCATTTTGAACGCTCGGTACATAAATTCGACGGCAAATAAGGATCGATCCCAAAAATCTTTGGTTGGGGTCTTCCGAATTAGTTCTAAAAAAAGTTAACAAAGTGGGTTCTTTTTTGAATCGATGCGTTGATATTTAATTTTAGTTGAAAATTTTGAAAGATGTCTTTAAAGTTTTGTACACAAACAGACTACGAGTATGTCTTGTATTACATATATGATATTTTTTGTAGATGTTGATGTAACATTTACGAACCTACTGAACTTCTATTGAAAAAAAAAACACCGTTTAAGCGGTTTATTTAAATGTTAGTACCTGACGTTTCAATGCCTTACCCTATTACTACTTTTATCAAACTGTACCTATATCCCTATAAAACTGTAATCTATCTGTTTGAGGTAATCTTACAAAGTCCTTAAACTAATTTAAAGTAACCAGATACGAGTAAACTCATAAGAAACTCCTTCACTGTAGAGAAGATTCTAAAGACTGATAATGGCATCATTAACTTAGGTAAATGTAGGACTTCTCGTAACGTATAAATAAAATTCATATAAATAAGACTTCGATGGAAAATGTTTAGAAAATTTGAAGTCTATCCAAAGGAGAAGGGGATTTCTGGGCCAAATTGTAATAAGTTAAGACATGGCTGAAAAAAAAGGCTATATTTTTCTATTTCAAAGTGTGAAAAATCAACTCAATTTACAATCTGGAAAATGAAATATCCAATAATTAAGTTTGGGTTACGAAGTAAATAGTCTAAGTAAATACTCTGTTGATGATGACATTTTAATGTCATCATGAACAGAGTTCATACTATTTACGAAAATGCTTTCACTAGATGATACATTTAATTAAAATAATTAAATCCATTAGAATTAGAGTATTAAGAGATTAAGTTTTACATAATTAAGGTAAATCGATTCACATTTACTAATCGATTATTGTATTCTTTAATCTGTGCTAACTCTGACTGGACATGCATGACATTGACATCGATCGACATTTGACACTAAACGAGTGTCGAATTATCTACCTTAGAGTATATATTATACAAGAAACTAAAGATCTGGGTATGAATCCTAAGCACTGGTATGAACTAGTTTTGTCGTGATTTTTTTATAAAGATGGAACGCGCCGTTTTAATAAATCTATCTAAAACACTATTATCCTAACAATGTCAAAACCATGGATATTTTCGTATATACGTCGATCGTAGGGAAGCAATATTAAAATATTATTTTAACTGCATCGTAGGCAAACGGACTGTAGGCTGCTGCGCCCATGTGATATCAATAATATGGTACCTTAGTTAGGCTAAGTACCTCTACTAGATAACATAGTACCACCTGCATAATTCTTAGATGACGTTCTTGTAATAATAGAAGATGAATAAAAATACAAATAAAATTCGATTTTCATTTTTGTACACCATCTCCTTCCCACTCTACAGAAATATTAAAAATCCTGTCTAAATTATAAAAAAAAAAACAAAACTATCATAAACCTCGACTGCTAAGCGGACTAAACAAACCATGATAGAATCACTCTTTAGTTTCTTACCTATACTCTAAGGCAGTTAAGTATAGTTTTTTACTTAAAATTAATCTCTTTTATCTCAGCTCTCAGATTGCCAAAATCTGCCATATTTTCAGTGATTGTTTGTTAATATAGTAGCTATCAATTGACACCAATTTCATCTTTTTACATTCTGGCCCAAAAATGTATGAAAGCGTATCTGTCTCCTTTGCCGTGGATAGTAATAAAAAATAAAAAATACCATAAAAATGAACTAAAAACGTCCTCCTTTTGAAGATGGTTAAGTAGAAAAAAGGAGCAATGACTGCAACTTTTGTTGCCCTCCTTGAAGCAGGGTGAAAGACAACTTTGCGGCAGCATAACCTTCTAGAAAAAGAGATAGTACTTGAAAGTCTTTATCAATAGGATTTCAAGTACCGATGTCAGCACGAAATAGAAAATAGTATAAACGTCAAGTCCCATTTACATTCAGCGTACAAAAAGTACAGCAACTATTGTTACCCCACGCAGTGCAGTCTTCATACTCCGTGCCAATCACAGCAGGTTGACACAATACTTCATTTGTTAAGTCAGTCACTGTCCTCCATAGCGAGGCAGTGGGCAAGACAACTGTGTGACAGTCCCTTTACAATTGTGAATGAACATGGAAAAATATATAGCAAAACGTCATTTTCACTTGTGTATAGGAATAGTAAGTCCCAGTATTGATGTTAACACGTTATAGAAAATGGCATGAATGTACTTTTAGTCCTATTTACTTCAGTTTACATGAAGAGCAACCATTGTTACCTCATGCAATGAAGTGTGCATTATGTAGTATACCTAGCTATCTTCATTCATCATTCGGTGTCAATCACAGCAACAATACTTCATTTGTAAGCAGGATCCTGCAGACTCAAACGGGGCAAACTTTGACGGGCCTGTTGGTCTAGTGATTAGAGACCCTGACTGCTATACCGGAGGTCGTGGGTTCGATTCCCACCCGGCACAAATGTTTGTGTGATGAGCACGATCATTTGTTCGGTGTCTGGGTGTAATTTATCTATAATATGTATGTATTTAGAAATATGTAAGTATGTTTATCAGTTGTCTGGTTACCATAACACAAGCTCTGCTTAGCTTGGGATCAGACAACCGTGTGTGAAGATGTCCCGGAAGATTATTATTATATTAAACTGTGAAAAGCAACTATGTGACCATTTATTTATGAATAAGCACATCAAATAATGTACGGAAAATATTCTCAACGAAAATTAAGTTCTTTTATACAGGACTCTTAAGACCGATGCAGCAAGTAACGGAACTGTTTCTACACGTTTCTCTACTTCATGGTCTATAAAAAGAGTAATCATTGTTAACCCATGCAATGCACTATGCAGTGTACCTACACCAGCTATTTTCACTCTCCGTGTCAATCACAGCAGTAACAATACTTCATTTGTTAACAGTGTGGAGACTCAGACAGCGAGGCAGTGTGGGAGACAGCGGACGTGACGCTCGAGCGGGGAGCCAGCGGGCTCGGCCTGAGCATAGCGGGAGGGGAGACAGGCAGTGACGTCAGCATAACACGGCTCGCTGTGGGGGGCTCCGCGGCGAAGGACGGCAGGCTGCAGATAGGAGATATTTTGTTACAAGTAAGTTGCTCACTTAACCTTTTTTGAACGACTTGTGTCTGAGAAGTATTGTTTACTTCCGCGACACAAAAAATAATTAATGTAGTCATTTAATCTGACTCGTATACCAAATGTCAAAGAATGTTTAGATTCAGACCAAGCAATTGCTGGGGATAACACAAAAGTCATTAAATTTTTAATCGTAAAGACTCATTCTATCTTATTTTCCTTAAGATAGACTTTCAATAAGGTCAATTAAACCTCGTCATTTTATTACACTTTTCCTTTATATTGTAATATATACGTCAATTTATTTGAATGAAATAACAATCAGAACTAAAAATAAAAAAGAACCCTATAAAATACCAAGAAAAATTAACCAATAACAATACTCTTTTACATAGAAAAATACTACCCGTTTGCGTTAAATTTACCACTCGAAATAAGTCTTTATTTATTGCACCCATTTCCCAAATTAAGTAATAATGAAGTCTATCGCGAAAGAGTAATATACCACCAAATTGATTTACAGCCAACCATTATGAGCACAGTTAACGTAAGAAGTATTACTGCTATAAACCAGTAATAACTGCTTCAAATATTGCTATTAATTTAAAACAATTTCACGTACGACACTGGCAATATATATTAACATCGTCGAGATCAATTTCCAAGAAAAATATACTCTGAACCGCTTATTTCCGCAAGAAAATAATGGAATAGCACGGTAAAGACTTACGTAGAATGATAAAGTACCAATAAATTACGTCACTTGTATCCAATTTTATAGAACGCCGTGTAGAGAAAAAAGAAATTAAGAGCTTTTTTCTAACAGAAATATTATATTCAAATTTTTTTATCACGTACTTATAAAGTTTAAGAACTTACTTACACGAAACTTTTCTTGTTTGAATTTCTGTTCGTTCGAATATTTAATTTGACTGTCAGATGTTTTATTAGGTTACCCGACACCTGAAGGCTTTCCATAAAGTTTTTCCATCGTAAGTAGTTCGATTCAGCAGAAGAGATAAATTGATCCCTATTATTACATTCTCAATTTTATTAAATCACACGTACAACCATTTTACCTTTATTCCTCGTTTATCAATCTGTATCTCAGTGTCTGTTTGTGGCATTGTTCGTCCCACACGAATTGACCGATTATGAAAGTTGCTGCAATAGGCATAGTGACATAGCTAAAATAAAAACATCTCTTCACCCTTTTAAATTTTACTATTATTTATCTGATGATGATTAAATTTTATTTTATGATTTTGAGTAGTTAATATTTATGCGGGAGTACAATTAACTAAACATAGTTGCTAGTAAACTTGTCGTCATAAATAAATGATAAAACTGTCTGACTCCAGAGTAAATTATGATGGAACTAAGAGCAATAAAGGCAGATTAACAGTATCAGATTAAAGTGTATAGCTGTACTTTATGTTACTGTAAGCTCAGATATGGCTATTAAGACTCGCCCTTACTTCGCAAAGGTTAATTTTCGCAGCACTTCCCAAGTAAATTCGAGCTATCGTTGATAATTTAAGTACAGAAGTTAAATTAATGAATTATAAAGAAGGTTGAATGCATTTTCATTTCGTCGCCGTGATTCTGTTAATTTTAGGAGTGTTTGTATTAATTAGTATTGGCGGGTTTTACGCCTCGTTTAAAAAGAGGTTAGCATGGGAAATTTGTTTTATTTACTGGATTTTTTTTGTGGGTTTAGGACCCTCGTTACTCAAGCGAAGTAAATGATTTTTGAAAATTTTCAAATATAGGTATTATAAGATAATAATAATAATAATATTCCGGGACATCTCACACACGGTTGTCTGATCCCAAGCTAAGCAGAGCTTGTGTTATGGTAACCAGACAACTGATAAACATACTTATATATTTCTAAATACATACATATTATAGATAAATTACACCCAGACACCGAACAAATGATCGTGCTCATCACACAAACATTTGTTCCGGGTGGGAATCGAACCCACGACCTCCGGTATAGCAGTCAGGGTCTCTAACCACTAGACCAACTGGCCCGTCAGATCCTTTTTTTTTTGTAATTAGTAATTCTGAATGTTTTTACTTGGGTACACGAATTTGTGTTTCATGTGCTTATGAAAATAAAAACATGTTAAATAAAGCTTTTTTTATTATTTAAATTACAACACAAATGAAAATATCAAGCTGATAAAATAATATCGCACAATTTTTCATTCCGTTTTTCAAACATTTTAATATAACCTTATGTTACAGTTGTAGTCACATAAATATCGACAAAAAATATTCATAAAAATAACCATAACTCAAATATTCACATCCACACTACAGACCAACAATAAATTTTCCTACCATTAGTAATTTAGTTTGACACTAGCAGTAATTTCCCAGTTAGGTAGGTAATAAATTAAACTAGCAGATAAGAGCTTCAATACTGTTATTATACCGTTTAACTATAGCAGATTAAACTGTGAACACTTAAACTGACCATTAATATTAGGTTCGTTATTGAGACATCTCTATTGCTTCCTCTTTAAGGAGGTTGTAAACACAACTTATAATATATTAGTTTCTTAGGTTTACGCGAAATTTAGACATTGAAATAAAACTACTTTTTTATTTTATCGCGGTTTAATTTTATTTTTAGTCTAGTTAGTAGAGGGCAGACCGGATTGGACAGTCTGCCCGTGACCATGATACTTGCAAAGGTATCGAAAAGTCGCGACCTAAAATCTAAAATTAAACCGCGACAAAATCCGTAAAATCTAGTTTTATTTCAAGAACTAATAATATCCAAATAACTTGCTTGTAGTTTTTAGTAACATATCATTTTGAGATTGGGTCCGAAATTCAGTTCTTTATTTTTTTTATTGGCTATGAAAGTTGTTTTATATCATAGAAAACCAATGACGTTATAAAAATAAAAAAAAAATGCTGTTCCTATTTTAATGGGTAACGTACGGAAACTGTAAATGGAACATTTTCTAATGTTTTATAAAACCAATAGATTGGCTTTATAAAATTTCACATTTATAACAAAACATTTAAACAAAAGAACTTTTAATATTCGAACGTTAATAAAATTCATAAAGTTACACGCGAAAGTAAATCTGACTGAAATATTTACATTCGCAGTATTTGACTATAAATGTAAATTAAATAAATGAATGAATGAAATGCATGTGTACGCGGGAAAACATTGGTGTACCCAAACACAAATACAACTGTGTACACATTTGAATTTGAATTTGGAACAACTTTACTCGTCGGTATGTAGAGACAATCACAATAAGTGTTGCCAGTACTTCGTAGTTCGTACAAATTCTACCGTGCGAGTTTGCATAACTCAATATAAAACTGTTTGTTCTTAACTTTAAAATGTTGTTTGTTTGTAAGTTGTCTTAACTGTTTAAGTTATTACTTAGGTACAATAGGATAGATGTCTGGGTACGGGAGACAAAATCTGTTTGTTGAATAAGTAAGATAATTTAAAAATGTTAGACTTGCAATTTAGATTTTTCAAAATAAAACTAGAAGATGGGTCATGACGTAACGATTTTATATAAAATCTAGAAAATCATGACTTCCTGCGACATTGCATTATATCAACGCATTGTAGTTACTTTTAATTACATTAAAAGAAAAATACGTGCATAATTTTTTTTCATAATATATCTTACGGACATTAAAAAAAGGACTTAACCACACTTCCTTAAAAATGCACCTATACTTAATCCTTGTGTTTAAAAATTATCCGCATTGCTATCAAGTATTCAAACGGATACTTCGCTTGTGAAATATTTAAACGTACAAGAGAGGGCAAAGCAAATTAAAATTAAAAAGGATTCAATTTACGTTACGTTTGGCACAGTGCCTAATTGCTTTAACATCTGAATAACGGATTGCTAGTTCGAAAGCGGCATTGATAAAGTATCACCTCTTTGATTTACTTTTAGTTCACGTTTCAGATACATGGGATCTAGGAAAAGCTTTGAATCCGCTTTATATGCTGAAAAGTTATAAATTGAGTTTAGAAATAAATATGAAAATATTGAATAAACCTTGTTTCTAAAAATTATAACTACCTTGATTTAAAAAAGATTTTTATAAATATGAAAATATTTAACAAACCTTGTCTCTAAAAAATATTTTTACAAGAAACTGTCCTGATTTAAAAAAACATTTCTAAATTAATAAAATACTATTGCTTTATTTTACCTAAATAATTGTGTTTTGATAGAATGTTGTGAATTTTCTCCCCTTCCTATTTCAATTGTCCTTTCTTACTTTATTTAAAACTGCCTATTTTAACTACCTACTCTTGTAATAAACAAAAAATATTCCATAATAAATTAATAACATAAAAGAATCTACCATCAAGACACGCCTTTTAACTATAGCAACACAATTACCCCTTCAAATTAGTTCTAAATGTCACACCGTTTTCCCGCTGTATACTATTACCATTTTCTGTTCAGGTAAACGACATTTCCGTGGAAGGTGCACCACATTCAGTGGCGGTTGACGCACTTCAAAAAGCCGGTGGCGTCGTTAGATTAGTAAGTACGACTCAGTTTGCCTCAACGAGGTTGTATTTGAAACTATAGAGTGAGCCTATCAGAGTTTAAACCGTAAGCACTAGTGTGAACAAGTGTTGTCGTGAATTATGTATGAAGATGGAGCTTGCTGTTTTAAAAAATCTATCTAAAACACTAATATTATCCTAACAATGCCAAAACCATCGATATTTTCTTATGTAAGTTTCTCGTTGCGCGAAAATTAACTTAAATGAAAAACGAAATGTACTAGGATCAGACTAAAAACTGCTCTCGCTTGGCACAAGGGGAACCTAGCGATAGTAGCAGTCTATGCATATCATACGTCGATGGTTTGCCTTCAAAATAGTACTCTTGGTTAATTGGTTGCTTTATACCGAGCTCTGCAAAAGATTTTGCTATTTAACTAATGGTGCTGCGAGATTGGCGCGACTTGTTTGTGTAGGATAGAAATGTTTTTGGAATGACTGTTCTTTTCTGTAGATTGGCAATTGTTTTTGTTTTTGCATTCTGTTTATTTCTTGATTAGGATTGTACAACTGAGAATGGAATTGCATAATTTTTCCACTGCTTTTAGATGGTTTGTTTATTAAACTAAGACCTGTATAATCGAGAAACATATATATTTGATTACTTTATTTACTTAGAATGACTTAGATTACCCATGTTTTTTTTTAATTCTTTGATAATTATTTTATAATATTAATAAAAAACTGCAATAATGTCAAAGGCCAGTGCAGACAAAAAACTATTCTTTATAAAGAATGGCGCACGGTTATCTTTTTTTCTGCTTTTACTGCAATTGCTATAATTTGTTACATCTATAATTCTTGTATTTTGTTTATTGTATGTACTATATTTTTTTTATTCCATTTATTCTTCTGTGTCTTTCTTCAATTTTTGGATGATCCACATTTGTATAACAAACTTCCTCACTAACCAGGTGGTGCGCCGAGCGCGCCGTCCACGCGTGGTCACACTGTGGCGCGGCGTCCGCGGCCTCGGGCTGGGCATAGCTGGCGGGGCGGACGACGCGGCAGGTGGCGGCGGCATCTTCGTGTCCCACATAGCGGTGGGGGGAGCTGCCCACCATGACGGTAGACTGAGATTAGGCGATAAAATTCTGGCTGTGAGAGATAAAGATGTAAGTATTTCTTACTTTGAGTTTTTATGAAATTGTTTCATACGAACTATTTATAATTGTTTACCAATTTTATGACATAAAAGTTTAACTCTAAGTTCAACTCTGCTTTCAACGTATTAGAGAAAAGTATAGTTTAACAGGGTAGTCTGCAAATGTGTTTATGTAATTAACAGTATAAGACACCTACTTCAAATAAAATTGTAGGTATTGCCTCATTGGTCGACGAATTCGCTTAGTCAATAGAAGTTACTGTTATAGAGTATTGTCGCCATTTCGGTAACTACGTAAACAGCTTAGCTAATCTTCGAAGATCGTCGCCATCTTTTTAAGATTAAGTTATATTTTAGTTCTATAGTTAAATAAACACGGTTAATGGTTATCCAATTTATTAGAATTGAATGTGGAAACTTTATCAGCATTCTTACAATTTTAAATTAGCTTTTCTCTCCCACTACTCATTAGCAACACTAAATCCTTAGCAAAAGAACGAGCTTGAGATAGAACAATTTGTATTGCAAATCTTACACATTCGCGACTTAGGAGCGCTGCTGTTGCATTATGTATGTAAAGTTCTCGGGATTAGGGGATCTAGACAGTGTGGAGCAATCCTTAAGCAAACACGTGAACTAAGACGCTAACTATAAGCTTAAAAATACTTAGTGTTGGAGATATAGGATAATGACAAGGGAAAATACGAAAGATAAGAAGTTTATTTGGGATAACATTATACCACTTATTTAGAAATTAAAGAGTTTTATTTTCTAGTTTCTGCGCGCTTGCTCTCAGAATAACACTTAACCCGTCTGTTTGACCAAAAGCTGACGCAGCGATGTTGCAAACCGATCCTAGTTTGAGAACCTCACAAATCCAAGGCTATAAACTTATACAGTTATACACAGGCAAAATAAATACTTATCTAAAATGTTTATTAGAATTAATTTCCTAAGGATTGAAGAAAACATGAAAATATGGATGAGTCATGTGACTTAGAAGAGTCATTTTCATACATTTGGGCGATTCTTGTAGGAATGTCACTTGGCTAGCAGGGCTGATAGGCTGAATTCACTTGTTTTTTGTGCAGGGTATAGAAACGTCACTGATTGGTGCGACGCACGCCCAAGCCGTGTCAGCGTTGAGGAGTACAGGAGACCAGGTCACTCTGGTCGTCTTGTCAGCGGGTTCGGTTCCGCCTGTGGCTAAAACAGCGCCTTTATACTCAAGTAAGGAAATACAATTTTACCTTAAAATTTTACCTTTTTTAACTTGTCACTTCTTATTTATACAGTTACTTTTAACATAATTTAAATTAACTTTGTAACATAAACCCCCATTTCTGAAACGTTGATCAACACAAAAATTTGTTTATCAGAGGTCCAATCTTATTTTAAGCGCTAGGATTGGTTGTTAGTCAACCAATAACAGACGAGATCTATTATTTTGACAACAAATTAAATTAATCAGCCTTTTTTGTCGCAGCTAAAACACAAGCAACCTCGTGTTCGACACTACATGAGCTATTAGAAGAGGAACCAAGTGAAATTCCAAGGTATGTAACGACTTGAGCAGTTAATTTACTTTTTCGGATTATTCAAATGAAGGTATGTATCATAGTTT
This sequence comes from Autographa gamma, assembly GCA_905146925.1. Taxonomy (NCBI): domain Eukaryota; kingdom Metazoa; phylum Arthropoda; class Insecta; order Lepidoptera; family Noctuidae; genus Autographa; species Autographa gamma. The sequence goes on from LR989857.1 coordinate 10,362,835, forward strand.
ATTCAGAATGCAAATTTTTTCGGGGACAGCAGAATATTTAACTGTAACTGTATATTTGACAGAATATATTGACATTTTATTTATCATCTATTTGTTTTGACAATAAAATAAAATTGAAAAACCAAATATTTTTACAAATACAAACACCTATCCGTTATCAGATCCATTCCATATTTTATTAGCTACTCTAAACTTTTGCAGCTGCTCCCAAAATTTTTCAAACCAAGTTAATTTTATATTTTGTAAATGTATATGTAAATCTTTTACCATCAAATACATTTTCACTTCCAAATATCATCAATAATTTTCGCAAGGCAGATGTAACGCTTAATTAAGCATACAATTTCATATTTATTTCTAACAATAGTTTTGGCACTAAGTCAGGTTATACAATGGTACATATTGGACTAGGTCTCTTTGGCAGCAATACTACCTTATTTTGTTTACATGAGTTATTAAAGTAACGCAACCAGCATTCTAATCAAAATAATAATAACTTACCTTAGTGGCCGAAATACATGCAAGTAAAAGACAGCGATTCAAATTTAAAAGGCGTTTTAGTTTTCTGCCATTAGACTGACAAAGTTTTGATTCCATTCATTATTCATTAGATATAAAAAATCTAAAATTAGCTTATCATACTTCCTCGTATTTTATCGTAAATAATTTATTCTTCAACTTCAATACATACTTTATTGAAACGAAATCACTTTTTCTCTGTCTTTTACTGAACAAAACAATAATTTCCCGACAATAGACTCCCTAAATGGCTTAGCTTCAATCTCCACAACAATGTGCTAATGAAGTTAATCACCTCGTCGACCACAAAACAAAAGACAATAAGTTTCGAAGACTCAGAAACTTCCATTTGTTCAGTAAAACTGCAAAACCTCAGCGTCTTTGCAACTCGAAAACTCGAAATTTCTTAACTTTTGTAATTCTTCCGTTTGTGACAAAAGAAAGCCGGACTTTTATAAAATATTTATACGTATAGTTGTAATTTAATTATTTTTTAGATTTTATTTGTATTGTCTTCAAGTCTTTTTGGGTTCAAGTAATTTAATAAAGGTTTGGGATTTGTCTGCGGTAATTTTTTACTGACCTGAACAAAGAAAAGAAAGATAATAAAAATTGGCATCACAAAAATTATACACAACAACGATTAATCAAATATTAATTCTTGTAAAGTTTTTTATGCCACACACAGTCACCACGCAACTATATCAATATGTACATATTTACGTTCCTCACGAACAGTATGGTATACATAAACTTACACTGTAAAGAATAATTCCTAAAATATTGTAATGAAACAACATTCATAAAAAAAAAACAATACAATAAATAAAAAACTCTAATACCACATTGTCTTCAACACAGATGCGTCCGCATGGTCCGCCTTGTCCGCTCCGGGTCCCGGCTCGGCATGGACATTGTCGGGGGTCTCGGGGGGGAAGTCGAGGGGGCCACGGAGGAGGACGCCTGCGGGGTCTTCGTGTCGGGGGTCTCGGTGGGGGGCGCAGCGTACGGCATGCTGCATCGAGGAGACAGGATCCTGAGTGTAGATGGAAGGGATTTGACGAGGGCCACGCATGAGCAGGCGGCCGCGGCGTTGAAGGTATCTTCAAATATCGATGCGTTTTAATACTTGCTGCTTTTGTCGGTAATGCTAGAGTAAAATATAGCACACAAAAAAAAATATCATTTAGCTTTTGTAAGCATGTATCTATCATAAGCATCTTTGGCAAGTATAAAAAAGAAAACAAATGTTCTTTGTCATTTAGTGGTACCATATTATTTCTTTAATATTTCGAGGCTTGAAACTCCACGCATTTAAAAAAAAAAACAAGAGTTTTAGGTTAAGGTTATTTCGATGCTTCAGACAATTTAGTTGCCTTCTATAAAAATACGATAAAAGTCATGATGTGACTAAAAGCGCTAAAAATAGCCAACTAACCTAACTAGAATAATATTATTCTAGTTAAAATCTGTTTAATATATTGTAAAGAGAGTAATATTACCCTCTTTACAATATATTAAACAGATTTTTGTATAACTAAAGTAAATACAATGGCCTGTCTTCGTTTGTTTTTCCAAGCAGTACTCAGGCGCGACTGTGAACATCGCGGCACAATACCAGCCGGAGCAGTACGAGCGGCTGCGCGCGCGCATCCGAGCGATCAACGCGGCGGCCGCCATGTCGCCGAGAGCGAGGCCCGTTCCTGTGCATCCTGACTTACATAATATGTATCCAAGGTATAGTTAATTGATTTGATCCTACTGCTGAAGAACGGCATCTCATTATTTTTTCATCTCTTTATGACCGTTGTTTTTGTCTTACTGCTGAATAAAAATGTCAACATTTTTTCGTCGCTCTATGTCTTATATAGGCAAGTCAAAGAGAATTGTTTTTAGAAGGACTATTTTTATCAAGTATTTATCAATATAGGATATGAAAATGTGCCTCGCCAATAATGGTCCTGCCACAATGTCTAACGTCTTCTTCACGACTAGTACAACTAACAATATCCAAGACTAAACACCATGGCCAAATCCCATGGCTCCAGGAAAGGCGAGAACGGGACCGGGGTATTTTTGGTCGGTGCAAGCCCTACATATCCCCACGTTTTGCCCTCGATGTGGGTTGAAATTATTAGATTTCTCCCAGCAAAAAAAAAGATGTAGTGTGGTTTCCAAAAATCGTGCAGACCTTTCTAATACCCAAAAAGATAACTTTTCATTTCCTTGTGATAATCGACTATAATTATTCCCTACATTTTGTTGGCCAAATACCAAGCTAATACTCTAAGTAGTTTCTAAGATCCGTGTTCTATGTAAATCGGTTCTCGAGGGACGAACTTGGTAATGGCGTCAATTCAGCATGAACTTATAATCATAATAAATATTATATTGTTCAATATAATCGTGCTTCGGATGTTTTGCCAATTGCCTGTTCTTTCCTTGTTTGTAATGTATCAGTTATTTATTATAACTATTATAATAAATAACTTATACATTGGTTGATTTTATGTGTCAAAATAAACAATTTTTTTTTTTTTTTTTTTTTTTTTATTGTGATTAGAAATATAAGCGGTATAAAAAACACTTACTTCGACCCTATTTATTAAAGTTGGCATCGCAAGGGTTTTATAAGAAGGTATCCTCTTCATTACGCACATAAGTCATATTTAACAAATCAAATAAATAAATCTTCCTACACAGATTTTCGTGTTCCAATAGGTTTGAATTCACAACCTTCTGGAAAAATACTCTCAAACAATGAGATTAAAATATTATACGTATTCATTAAACCCCTGTTACTAAAAAACTAAATGCAATTTCATAAGCTCGAAGAACAGCAAAAAAAAAATTAGCTTTAAAAATACTTTTGCTATTAATAAACTTTTCTAGTTACTTCATTAATATTTAATTTATTTACTTTTATAATCAAAAACATTTTAGTTGCAAATGAATTTATGCATGTTCAGTACTCTTGGGGTTCTAGTTTCGTACGCTAATTAATGTTTGTAATTATAAAGTTCTGCGAATTTCTAATTTTATGTGTTACATTTAGTCTTCATTCGTTAATTCAAATGAACATTGTTATTATTATTTAATAAACAAAAAGCTTAATGTAGAAATATCGGCACAATGCAATTAGTAGTAAATGTTCGTAATACTTAAAACTATCAAAATAATAGAAAATTCTTTCCATACAGAGAAACAATTCGGCATATGAAATATTTTGACTTATAAATGGTGGCATTTCAAAACAGTTTGATTTTTTTCGTTGCAATTTATTCAACAACTGAAAGTAACTGAAAAAGATGTAACTCCAAGAAACCAAACCCTACTTTTTTTTTACTTTTTCGTATAATAAAATGAGTTCTGGCAAAAATATATATCCCAAAATGAATTCTCATATATCACGGAGCTATTTACATTTAATCAGACCGGGATCAAATACAAACCAATACTTACATTCTACAGAATTCAAGGAAACGCAAAAACAGTACCCTTGGGCTGTTGTCGCAACGTCGCAACGTCGCAACGATCGTAGAAAGAATAAGTAATAGATTCCAATTCTAAAATGTCCGCTTTTGTATTAATAGAACCAGTATAAACTAGTATAAACTGGTAGCGAGACGGCTTCGGTCGGAAATAAACACGTATCGAACAGCGAGGACAAATGTAGGGTACATTCACTTAAACTCCTTCTAAGGGTATTGTGTTCCCTCCAATGAGTTCGTCGTTATTTATTAACTGTAGTCAATAGTTTATTGAATGTTTTAGATCACGTTTGTTGAGTCTGCTTGATAGAATGTTTGATAGAATGTATCTTTGTGAGATGTATGAAACAACTCCAGAAAATAATGGATATTCGGGATCGTGGTCTCATTTCAGAATACCCTTGACCCAAAAACGGAAAGGGATACTCCGAAATTTTTGAAAATAAAATCTTCAATAGCCTTTCCAAATGAAGAAAAAAAAACTAGCTTCCATTGTAATTATATTTCTTGAAAATACCCTTTCTTTATCAATATTACTTGATTGTTTTCTTCAATTATACGTTTTCTTTTGCACAGTGAGTTGAAATCAGCTTCCAGTCTAATTATCAACTTACCAGGGACTTAAAAATGCTCCATATTCCGAACATACATCTCGAATATTTAATTAGCAAAATTAGTCAGCTGTGTTTCTAATTTTCAGTTCCCCTATATTGACATTAGAATTTGGTTGGTTGGGTCGACGCCAGCTTTAGAAAATTGGCTCACATTAACAACTATAATTTCAACCTGGGCGAGCAACACATATGGCACTATATTACTCCTGGCAGTAATTTCTAATAACAAGTACACCTGGCAGTTGAGGATTCCAATATCAAACTGATTAATTTTGTCAAGAAGCAAATCGCTCTTCTGATGGTTTTTTTTATGAACCCTTAAAATTTTTGTATCTTAGAACTTTTAAGCTTCTAATTTTTTAATTAACTAGATACACTGAAGTCTGATGAAGTATGAAGCCAATAATGAAAGTGGACAAAGCAAAACAAGTGTGTAAGGATTGTAGCAAGTGAAAAGTGGAAGTGGTCTCTGCCTACCCTACAAGGGAAAGAGGCGTGATTATATGTATGTGTGTAACTGAAGGCTCCGATGCTCTATATGTAAAAAAACAAACATTAACTCCATTTTGGCATCGATCTTGTTACATAATTTAGTACAACAGTTCAATTACTTAGTCTCGCCAATTGGGTCGTCAAAAACATCTCGTCTCGTCGTTTCATCTTTTTAATAACGCGTCATAAAAAATAAGCAAATTGAATTTTATTCTGAAAAAACACATTGCAATAAACTGAGGAAAATTCTTACGAGACAAACAGCGTAATATTCTCACATAGTTTCGAAAAATATCGTAAATTCTTTGTACGGTGAACAATTTAGGGTCTTAGAAAACTATTCCACGTATTTTCTTTCAAAGAGAATTAGATTGTCCAATTGTGCTACTGAAATTTGTATAGGCATCCTAAACCTTCATAGTTTACGATCTTGTATTTGTCCTGCTGCTGGTTTTCTCATGTCGTTTGTACGTCTTATGGTCTTACGAGTACATAATTTATACTGTTGCGTATATTTGGGCTTCACTATATAAGGACTTGTTTTTTGTCACATGGTTTAGGGATACATAGACATCCCACCAAAAACATTCAATGTAAAAAAAGCCAAGTCTCTCTATGCAATTCTTCCATCGTAAAAAGTATTGAGATAGCGTAGGAGCCAAGCCCTGTTTAATTTTATTTGTAATAATAAATTAATATTTTGTGACTCTATTAATAGTTTTGTTTGCATTACAATAATAGTGACTTGGCCATGAGCACAAGTTAAATGTCGTTTGCTCTTTGTAATTACGTGCAAATGTCGTTAAAATGATTTTGTAACTAATTGGAATTTGAGATCACTATGCATTTAACATGCGCCATAGTGCATGTGCAGTTCACTGATCTTGGATGATACAGACTGTCGGTTAAGGTGTCCTGATATTATTTATGATTTACTTTCAACTGCTCCAAATATGCCGTTTTATATTTGTACCATATTGTGCTCATGGCCAAGTCACTATTATTGCAATGCAAACAAAACTATTGATAGAGTCACAAAATATTAATTTATTATTACAAATAAAATTAAACAGGGCTTGGCTCCTACGCTATCTCAATACTTTTTACGATGGAAGAATTGCATAGAGAGACTTGGCTTTTTTTACATTGAATGTTTTTGGTGGGATCTCATTAATTTTTGGTAGGTCTCTTTCTTTTATTTTTAGGTGTTTTAATTATTACTTGTGCTTCAGCTGCTGCTTTGCTTAGAGCCCATTCCCTGTCTCTTACTCTGTTGCCTGTATTGTGATGTTTCGTAATTTTTAAGGCACACAAGTCTGGGCGGTAAATATTTCTGTGTCGATTATATTCAACTGTTGCAGTCTCCTGAACTTTGATGCTTTTAAAATCGATATTTACCAAATATAATCCACCCAGACTTGTCTCTCTTGAAAGAGCCACGTATACTTGACTATAGGTGAAAACGGAGGAACCTATGTCCTTCATCGCGTGGTTTAGACTTAGCCCCTGGCTTTTATGGGTGGTTATAGCATAAGCGATGCATATAGGAAATTGTTGACTATGCGGCGCCGTGCTTCATCTTAATACTATACAAAGTTCATATCTTTTTTTTTATATGCGTTGTTTAGTAGAATTTATTTTAAGCTAGCATTGGAAAACGTAATAAATGTTTATTAATTTAAACCTCAGTACTTACACCTGCATATTTGTACTTTTACAAACATGGAAAAATAATAAGTAGGGGAGATTAATCCGTCAAATAATTAGCCGGTTATTCGTAAACATTGTATAATAGACCTCCGTATTTACTTTTGTTACATTACGTGTTATTTGTATCGAGTTGAGCATTTAAATTCCTCAAGTGGTTTTGTTGTGTGATATCGGACTTTTGTTAAGTGAGAGAATTTACTCTAGTTTTAACGAGAAATGTCTAGACCGGGTGGATATCGGACAAACCGACCACTGTCTCGCCGGTGCGTAAATTGTTGTTTTAATAATCCTGTGTATTAGGATTAGTTAAAATACATTGTGATTTTAGCATAACCACCCCAATGGGATGGCACTTTGATTCGACAACCCCATTCACTTGGGCCACCAAGATGAGATTTTTACTAACATGAAAGTGTCTGTAAAAAGTGGGAGCCATTAGCATTTACCACAATATCAATTCAAATAGTAAACGAATATCTATTAAGAAGTTGATAAACCTTGAAGAATTTAACTTTTATAACCTCAAATTCAGCAACCTAAAATAAAGATTTCTCTTGAACCATGGTGAACAAATGGATATCGTTTGCATAACACATATTCTATTGAGCATGGCAACGAAGCCAAAATCATTGAGCTGTCGCAAATTAATTGTAAGTTCATCGTATATAAATAGTTCATCCCACAGGTTCGGCACAATGAGGAAACCTAACAACCTATTAGTTTCAGTAGATGAAAGTTTTTTAAAAGGTTTTTTTTTTCGTACCGGCAGTAGCTGTATGAGATAGAAACCATAGCGCGATTTAGACCAGGTATACAGCCATCTTTCGAGTGAGCATAGAATATTTATAGCATTGCATTATGTGGATGAAAGATTGTAGCTTTATTCATTTCATTTTAACTTAGCTTTGTTTATTAATATGTAAATTCAATACATTATTACAATGTATTGGAACGAAGTTTTTATGAAAAAAAATCTTATTACGAAAAGTTGTTACGAAACTTTTTAATGACGTCATTAGTGAACAGTCTTATGATTAAGATTTTTGATAGATATCCTAACTTCTCAGATGGCGGTGTTGACACACGACGAGTTTGATAAGCCGCGTGTCTTGCGATCGAATCCTAATTCTATGGTTTTTTTTGCGTTTACAACTAATTATATTTATTTTTTTATTTAATAATAAATTAAATTGAATTATATTAATTAAATCAAATTCATTAAATTAAATTATGGTAATTACATTCATTCAAATTATTTCTTAAATTAAAAGGAACTTCGTTCCATCCGAGTGTCTCTTAACATCTCTTTAGATTTTTTTAATAATATAAATCGATTTGTTTTACTTTTTGTACATAAACGAAGCACAAAGTTAACAATGCAGTCAAAATTCATACACCATGTTCTTGTAAAACCGCAAATGTAAATTTGTTTCCTAATATTTACTAAGGTGTATAATTTCTTACCGTTTTATAATTTTCCCTTTATTTGTAGCTAAAAACCTATCTTGGTGCCAAATTTAAGTTTCTAAGTTTGCTAGAAGTACCATAGATTTTTGATGATCGGTCAGTCAGTGAGTGACAAAATTTAATGGTGTAACTTTGATCTCTCATAACTCTGAAACTATTGGTTCAAATGTCATGTAATTTTGAGGCTAAGCTTACTTTAATACTCACTCTAGGTCATCGAAAACCTAAACCCCTAGCTTTGTCCGTATCGATGATACAGGGGGGGGGGGGTGAAATAGCCGCGAAACGCTTCGAGAAAAGTATGGTACGGCCGTGCCCGTTTTGCTCGAGACGGCACTGTTGTGCCCCTAGATACATTATTACAATTCATTGGAATGAAGTTCCTCATCGCGCGTTGAGAAAGGGGGCTAGGCGGAAGAAATTCTTACGAAAAGTAGTAACGACACTTTTTAATGACGTCATTAGTCAACAGTCTTATGATTAAGACTTTCGATAGATATCTTAAATTCTCAGATGGCGGTGTTGACACATAACGAGTTTGCCAAGGAGCGGGTCTTGCGGTCAAATCCTAACGATAAACACTTGTCTTTTTGCGTTTCCAACTTATCATAATATATTTAATTTAATAATTTGTTTTGTATTTTTTTATTTAATAATTAACTAAATTAAATTAAAGTAATTTCTTTCCATCCGGGTGTCCCTTGACACCTCTCAAGTTTTTTAATAATATAAATCGATTTGTTTTACTTTTTGTACATAAACGAAGAACAAAGTTAACAATGCAGTCAAAATTCATACACCATGTTCTTGCAAAACCGCAAATGTAAATTTGTTTCCTAATATTTCCTAAGGTATATAATTTCTTACCGTTTTTATAATTTTCCCTTTACTTGTAGCTAAAAACCTATCTTGGTGCCAAATTTGAAGGTTCTAAGTTTGCTAGAAGTACCTTAGACTTTTGATGATCGGTCAGTCAGTGAGTGACAAAATGGTGTAACTTTGATCGCTCATAACTCTAAAACTATTGGTTCAAATGTCATGTAATTTTGAGGCTAAGCTTGTTTTAATGCTTTCTCTAGGTCGTCGAAAACCTAAACCCTTACCTTTTTCCGTTTCGATGATACAGGGGGGGTGAAATAGCCGCGAAACGCTTCGAGAAAAGTATGGTACGGCTGTGCCCGTTTTTTTTTTTGCTCGAGACTTGGCAGGGGCACTACCGTGCCCCCAGATACATTTGATTTCTGAAGAGTATGATTAATTATCGAAGAGACATTTATGTGTAGAATATTTTCGTTATAGGTTTTAATTAATGAATAAATAGAGAGCAATTTTTATATTACAAAAACTATGTTAGAACACATTCCTAAAGTGATCCAAAATGATCCTCAGAACTTAAGGAAAAACTTTTTTGGTTTTTCCATTTGCTGAACTGACAAGTTTGATGATATTGTTCAAACCTACATACAAGAAACCCTTAAGATTAATTTAAACCGAACTAACCAAATTAATCGGAAAGTGGAAGCCGGCTTATTGTTTGTGCAACCGCGTCCATCTATCCGTCTGTCGCTGCGACATAACTCACTGGCCGCTTAGCCTGGCTACTGAACCCATTAATTATGGAGAATACCCCCAAACGCAATCACATTTGACACTCGACATACCGACATACGGTTGAGATGTTAGAACAACGTTATAAGCCATTTGATTTGAAGACTGATCCTGATTTTCCGTTTATTCATTTAAAAACGATTTTTATTTATTAAGTACGAAAAAGCGGGAGATGCCTTTTTTGACAGTGGCCTGCGATAGGCAGAATTAAAAATATTTATTGAAGTTCTGTGAAAAAGAATAAAAAGAAAATTCAAAGAATAAAAAAATATTCTTTGAAGTTAATCGAGGTTTATCATGTTTTTGCGTACACAGTTTTTGTTTGATAAACTAAGATGCTTGTAAATTTAAAATTAGAGAAACGAAAAATCATTCTTGTCGTGTAAAAAGCGCATTAAGAAGTATTTCCGTATAATAAATTAATAAAACGTGTCAAGTTCTAATATTGCCTTTCAAAACAAATTCATTTACAATTTAATTTTATGTTATCAACAAGTAAGCTTTTCAATATTGTAAGGCTCTTTATCAGACACAATCGCCAAAAGACGAATGAAACACTTTCAATAGCTACAATTTTCCACGTCAGAAAATAATATAATGTCGACGTTTGGCACAACGAACACAGCTACTAATTAATATTTTATTAAATGTTAACTTTGTGTTATATTACTCAGTCGGGGAAAGTTGAATGTTAAGAAATTTACAAGTTGACAGAGTAACAACAAACATTAGGGGACTTTGGTCGGTGATTAAAAATGTATGGGGTTCCGTACTCTGCGGAAAGTCCTAACTAAAGGATGAGATTGGCACAATAAAAAGGTTGCTCGACAATTTGTACGGACTAGGAGTATTTATTTTCAGGAAATAGATTTTGGATTCGATGTATGTATAAACAATGTAAACATTTGAATACTGCGTTTTCGAATGAATTAGTTAGAGAGGGATAATACATTTTCTCAAAGTAAAAAATTCTGACACTACTCATTTTGGCACATTTTGATAGGGTTTTTAAAAATTAAACAGGATAATTAATCATTTGTTTCTCTAATCTATTTTCGTATGATAACTATGACATGTAAAGTATTTCATTGTGAAATCAAGTTAGGTATGTATAAATTATTCGTGGAAATGTAAATCCTGAACACATTTTACCTTCGTTAAATTATTCAAATCTACAACAGACGATGCCTGTAAAAATAAACTATAAAATCCTAACTTTTGCAATTATAAAACTAGTGGCGAACGCTGCTGTCTCCGTTGTTTTTATAAGAGTTAGGTATTATTACATCACTGAATTACTGTCACCTCTTATCTATAGAGTGTAACAGAATAAAGGCAATACCTTAGACACCCCAATTAGTATATTAAATTATACCCGGAAAATCATCCGTAATTAAATAGGTCTAGTGATTTTATTCCATTTAGTTATCCTTACTAAACAAAAAATTAAAAAGCTCAAAAGATATCGCCGTCAAAAATTAACACCTACTTTTAATACCAGAAATCGAGTCCAGAATTTAGTCCATAATATCTAGTTTAGTTTATTTGTTTTCACTTGTCTTCATAATTGAGAAATTTTGTTTATTTTATTTTTGTATCTATAATTTAGGAGGAAACTCAATTATCTTTTTTTAAAATTTTGTACTCCATTCTCTGGTCAATGATGACGGACAACTTTTTATTTATACCATCTTTATGTACTCATTGTTACACAAAATAAATATTTATTATTCTTATTCTTATTCTTATCGATTCAGAAGCCTATTTTGAACCAACTACTTTCAGAAATTGCGTTTACTCTGTTACACGCTGTACATTTTCCTTTAAGAAAAACGTCAATCTTTTAAAACAAGTTTTTAATGGTTATGAGACAAAAATATAACTTTTAAATAAATAATTAAAATTTTTCGTCGTCATGAACGAATGCATGAGCAAACATGAGCTATTAAATCAACGTTTTCCAGCAACAGTAAAAGGTTTACTGAAAATAAATCACGGATTTAATTTGATTCCACAGGAAAATTATTACGACAGTTTTTGACAGTTCAGTGACCTTTGAAGTAACTAGGCCGCTATCAAAGGTCCTTTCATTCTCCCTTACTCATATCCTGTCTTTTGAAGAGGATCCGAACATTTATCTTGTATTAACCTTACCTTTTTCTCCGCAGGTAGCAGTGAACAGGCTGTGAACTGACCATTAATAAGAACTGAGTTATAGTTAGTGAAAATTTATAAAGTTGTATGTAAACCAATAAAAATATCAATTGCATTCGACCATGTGGCATCCTTATCAAACTGTTTGTAACTTGTGTTCTGTGGCTCTCGTACTAGCAAAAAGGAAGATAGAACAACTTGGTTTTCTTTTGTTTTCAAGGCAATTTTATCGGAGTCTTGTGTAAAATCGATGCGACCTAACACGGTCCTGTAGTCTTAACAAGATATTTTTATAAGCTCTCGGTTCAGTGCAGCATTATTTTCTTCTCGTATGTATAATGAGGGGTCACACGGACTGGATATAAAAATATAAACTTCTATGTATATAAACGACTGCTTGAAGCAGTTTGACTGGTTCGAGCGGTCGGCGAAACAAAAAGCGAGCGGTGGAAGGCACGTAGGTACTACCAGTATCTTCAATTTTGAATTTTGTCTTGTTTGTCACTCCTTCACGGACAAGCTATTTAAGGATGCAATTTGGCACATATGCCTGGATTAACTATTCATTTTAGTCTCATATTTCTTTAAAATCATTTTCTGTTACCTAATCATAATAAAAATCATTACATACTTTACAAATTGATATCATAATGTAAAAGCAAACACAATATCTTGTTTATGTAAATAACATTTTGAATGAAACAATACGCTCAAATCGAATTTACACCTCCATAAATTAATTGTATAAATAAAGAGGTGTCCCTATTCTAATCCATAGAGTTAATTTGATTTGTTGTTTATGGCTGGGAAAGTTAACATCAATAACGGAATAGTTCAATGTAAGTTACTTGTGTGCAAGTAGCTTTTAGATCCATGATATGTTATGATGATGATATTATGTCCATATGATATGTTACCAAAAAGTGAACGAATAAATCTGTCTCAGAATAATCATCCTTTAATGTGTGAATGGTGTCTACTTCATGCTAAGTACCTCATTTTTGTAATAATTGTTGTATTTATAACTGTTCACGTTCAATCACACAACATAAACCTCTCTCCTATCAAAAGATTTTATTTCGTTCATAATATATTTATTTCTCGACGCAAAAAATGCCAGTTTTTATTTAGACTTCCATTTGCATCTAACTGTAAAATTTAGTGTTGACTTTTTTTTGTCAGTACGAGAGTTATTAAATCTAAAATAATCATGATGTAAATACCGTTTTGAAGACATTTTAGTTTCCTTGTATAAATGTATTGAACAACAGTGAATTTCCTAGCTAAGATATTTCCATGTAAGTGTTAATCGTAATCTTTTTGGACTGTGATATTAAAATTAATGTTCGTATTGTCATTTTACGGTAAAAATGAAACTGAATATACGACATTGGAAAAATATGTGTCCTTTTCATTCAAAACCTTTTTCCAACCTCGATTAGATGAATATAATTATGACAAAAAATGTCTACCTACTCTAGGAATTTTTGGCATCAAAATACACAATGGCGTATGGTGAGTGGTGACTGAAAATATATTATATTTAAGACAAATCTAGTGAGAACCGAATGTTGAATTAATTTAAATACCTTATAGGTATGAAGAAAATAAAAAAGGGTTCCGATAGTGCAACAATATACACCAAAATTCTCTGTAAATGAACTTTGTAAAACTGATATTCTCTTGTGTATCTCTGAATGACAATCGCCATTCTGTTAACAGTTGACAATCGACGCTTGTTTTTTTTCTGTAGCATCAGCATCCTTTTTCCCAGACTTTGGCTGGATATTCTGTCATCACAACCTCGTCAATCAGATTGAGGACCGCATGCGTTGGAAGGCAGCGTATGAAACTTTTATAAAAGATAAATGCTGACGACGTTAACAACAATGACTTTGTTTCACTTTTAAAGTAATATTATATTTTTTGGAGTCATATATTGTGCCGATGACACTTTGATTCAATAAAATTTGTGATGTTCTTTTATTGGATATATTACATTATGAGAAATGTCCTTACACATAGATCATACAACCACTAAAGAAGTTTGAATCTATAATTTAAGATAATTCTAATCAACAACCTTCAAACCTGGTTACTATTAGCAAAACAATTAAAAAATCAATTCACAAAAAGATTCAACAATAACAAAATTAAATTTCAATGTTCAAAAGAATCATTTTTTCAATTTATCACGGAATTCGTGATAAACAACAGCTCTGTTTCAGCGCTTGTCACCGGAATTTCACCGCTTCAAATCTGATAACGCGTCACCGCTCTCTGACAGTGCCCTTCGTGTATTTACAGATAAAAATAGCTTGGTCAAAATGGCAGCAACGTTAATTAAGGTTCAAATTTTTAGGACATCAAGAATGCAAAGGTTTTGCTCTTAGAATTGGAGTAAATAACTGTCTTAAAACGTGATTAACGGAAATATTACAAATTAAGGCCATTTATTTTCATCATAATATCATAATTGAAAAAGTGTAAAACAAAAAAAATGCAGAAAAAAAAAAGAACACGAACGTATATTCGTCCCATTCAGACGTTAAGTCGACACGTGTATAAAAAACATACATAATATAATTCTGATGTAAAACCTCTGAAAAGGGGTCATTAAGGCGGTTATGCGCTTATCCTTTTATCATTATATCACGCAAGCAACGTCCTTTATATTTTTTGGTCCTTTGAGCCGGATCCATCCTTTCCGTCCTCTTCATTTATGGTCCTGCGAGTTCTTTGACCTATCAAGCGGTTTATGTAAGACTCAAAGAGCTTTACGCGTGTTTTACCACGAAACACTAGTGCCATCCAAAATAATGATAACTCCAAAACATAATACGATTTATACCGTAAGTATATTGACCTAATGGATTCTTGACTAAGTTACTTCAAAACAAACTTATCTAGTAGTTTAAATACAAATGCTAGTACTTCCAAGTATGTAGTAAGTAGTCAAACAATCTTCGAACCCAGAAATTGGGGTTCAAAGCTGCATTGATCAAGTTGTAAGTACGAAGTTATGAACTCGACCCGTACTATTCACGTTCCTAGAATCTACGAGCTTCTACAGTTAAATATGTCTTAGGAATTTATGTATAGAATTGTCTTAAAGTTGAAGAGGATAATACTGAATGTTTATGCATCAGCACACGTTGTTTAGTCTCAGTTGTGATTGTGTTAAGCTTCGCAATGCCAATAGCAGTAGCTTTTTGTTTGACTAACGATCGCATTAGTTCTATATCAGAGGCGACAACTTCAGAATTTATGGGAACATAAATTTAAAGCCCCTGGAGTTATTGAAAGTTTCCTAATTGATAAACACAATAACGATGTTGCTTTATCGAGGAAGTGACTCGAGACCAACATAGAAGCTATTTGGAACTACTTTAAAAATCGCATTGCAAAAACTGTGCCGGCTTGTGACTTAGTAAGTAAGATATTTATGAAAGTACAAAGATCTCTTTATATTTTAGAACATCGACCCAGTAAATAAGAGAAATAGAGTTAAATGTGAAAAAAAAAATTAAGAACCATTTCACACACATATCCAACATAATTCATAAAAAGTTTATTGGTCCTTCGAGTCTCAAAGGAAGCACGTCCCGAAAACGCTCTACAGCTTAAAACTATAATTAAATTCTAGAGCAAAATTTAATCTCGAAATTTTGAACTAAGTTCGAGTTTACGTTTTTGATATGATCTTCTGTGAATGCGCATCGAGACAATGCGAGCTGCACGCTCTGACGTTATCGTTGTCAGGTCCTTTTCCTGCGCTTTATATAAAGACAGAACAAAGACAGCTAAATAAAAGACAATGCAATATTATTATGAGAATCGTTTGAAATCACGTCCTTTTTTGTGATAAACCTACAATTTCTGTCATTGGTTTTCTTTTTATATCCAACTAATGTAATTATACTGAAATTAAATAATTATTTGTCACGTTAAAGGGTGATTGTAAGTGATTATCGACTTAATAAGAATATTGGATGAGCCAAAATAAATAAATATTAAAGGACGCCTTTAATATTTACTAGTTCGACTTTCTATGTTTTTTTTTTCTTATAGCACAAAATGTTCAAAAACTAATCGTTTAAACGATACAATACTTTAAATACTCTATTTCACGACCAATACAAAATAAAAATAATAAGCATTCAACGAAATATTTTATGTAATTTAAAATGATAACGTACATTTAATAATAACGAGGAAACACCAAAAACAAAAACAAAAAATCTCCTCTCATTTTTTCAAATGAAAACATAATATAAAATTCTTTTAAGCACTTATTTTGCTCGGCATTGTACGAGAAACAGCAGGTGGCTAGACCGCTAGGTACCAACGGTACCACTACGTACCACACAATCTTATTTCCCCTCCACTTTTAGTTACTGCTCACTTGAGAGATGTATACGGATTTCCAAGGCTTTAAAAAAGTAGTGTTAGCACTTAACAGATTTGAGCACTATAATAAAGTACTTAAGTTTCTGAATCTAGGGTCTCAGGTAGTTACCTATGCTACACTTTGAACAATAGGGATTTAAAAGTGAGGGGTCGTAATAAATAGGGATTTTCTTTTGTAAGCCTAGCTTGAAACAGATTACTTGTAGCATGCAGGTTGAATAAGTATCGGAAAGTTGCGCTCAACACACTTATTTTTTTATCCGTCCGTTGCCTTCTTGGTTTTGTCAGTATTTTTTTATTTCGGTTTTATTTAATTTCATTGTCAGTCGGTGATTTCAAATTGATTGAACCCTATTTATTATTATTATTATTTATCTATTGTGATAAATAAGATTAAAAATTGAGGTAAGGTAAAAACTATTAATTATTCGGTAAAACTTAACACACTATTTCTAAGCTAAGCTAGATTTGATGTCACTTAATTGTTTTTACAAATTTAATGGAACTAATTACAATTAAAAATTGTCATGGTACCCTAATTATTTAATAACTTGACTTTTTGTTTTTTAAGGAACTGACTTGTGCTAGGTACGTACCTATGTGCTGCGGAAGAATTTGGATTCCCGCGGCCCAACGTGCACGTGCGAGGAGGAGACACCGGGGGGTTTTAGCCGGTAGGAGTCCCCCATGCATGTCCCTCCGCCTCTCCCCAGGCGGAGGAAGTCCATGAGGAATCCCCCCGAAAAAAAAAAAAAAAAAAAAAAGGTACGTACCTATGTAGTCTATTTAAAACTCATAAGGCTTCTTCCGTCAACGACCTGCATTTTTTAGTGAAAGAGGTTTATATGGAGCGTTCTATGACCAGTAAGGAAGTCCACTCATTAAAAAATAATACTACTACCTTTGTATCGAAACTAATGAATATTAAATAATAAAACATGTTACGTAACAAAGGAGGTTCAAAGGTCTCTTACCGACTTACGACCTACGCGTTCTTAAAAGAGAATCGGTGCTTCTGTTTTAATATAAATTTATTTAACAATAATTATCTCTACAGTAAATAATTTACATATGTTCAATATAACACACAAACACGTATTTATTTGTTTAAATCAAATAATATCAGCATAATTTGTAATTAAAAATATTAAACATTAATTTTAATATTGAAGTTCCTGAATTGAAAATTAATATACTCAACTATGCTTCTGTCAATTTGCAGTACGTAAAATCACAGTAGATAATCAGAAATTCACATAATTAAAACATCATTTCCAAGCTTACGAGTGATAAATTTATTTACCCTTTTTGCTCGACATTTTGGCCGAACAAACCTACGTCATAATTCACCCAGTTCCTACAAAAGTGGTAATGTATTGGCTGCGAGTATAATTTATGACTTCGTTAGAATAATGGGCTCTAAAAGCTGTATGTCGGTTTAAGATGAGAGAAAATAAAAACAATTGAATTAGGAAATGTTAAAAAGGAGTTTGATATGAAATCCAAATCATTCGTTATGATAAAAGATTTACTAATTCAAGTTAAACATTTTTTTTTTTAATAAACATCAGTACCGGCTTGAATTAAGTAAAAAAAGACCGTGAACTAGACTCCTTTATTTGATCAGTATTTATTATTTTAAAGTGCATATTAAATATATATTATACTTACTGCTGTATTGAGCTTACATTTCATTCATTTAATAAACGGATCCGCCCTAAATTGATCAATACAATAAGCTTAAATCAAGAATATCTTATTAAAACAACAATATTATCAAGTCTTACAAATTTACTCATCCAACCCCACTTACGTAAAACATTGTAACTTGGCAACGTCTGACGCATCTAAAATTAGGAGATAAGAATTTGTAAAGCAACTCCGAAATTAGGCTTAATCGTTTACTCGAACCTTTCAAAACAAAGCCTTGAAATAAAGCGCTCCTAAGTAAATCAAGTTACAGACAGACAAAAGGTTTTAAGGACGATTCACATCTTCCGATCCGATCAATCGGATGATGGGTAGCATAGTGGGAGAACAAGTTCAAAACTTCAACAGTAAGTATTTAAGTACCATAAGTTTAAATACTTTTTGGGAAATGTGTGTAGCCATTCTATGTAATAATAGATTCGATTGTCTGTATTCATCTTACAAGTAGTTATTGATCGGTATTGTTATTCTCGGAAGACATTGTATGGACTAACTCAATGTTGCTGGCAATGCTTTCTCATGGAAGATTTTGTTACATAATATAATATTCGTTTAATCAAATAATTAGGTTGGCATTTGAAGAGATTGAAAAACATAGTAGTCTTCTAAAGGTCGGATCAGATAAATCGGATGGTGTGACTCATATTTTATTCCCGTTTAAAATTATAAGGAACAGCAATATTTCTTCCTGGTTCAGTGTTAATGAAGAATGATAAATATGTTTGCCTGTGTCGGTTGATAGAGGGGAGGTGAACAATGATGGCTAATTGAATAATTAATGAATTGTGAGGCGAATAGGTAATTTGTATATGAGGGGAATTTTTATTATGTTGGGTATTTGTTTGAATTTACATTGTTCTGACAGTATTGGCTTTTAGCGTACGCAGAAAAATGGTAATGATGATCGACCGGTTGAATTGGTGGAATAACTTAAATGGAGGGCGAGAGTTAAATGTATTTTTTTATGGTTAAATTAGTGTATCCCAGCATGATCTGTAGTTCTAACTACATAAAGATAGTACAAAAGTTGCTAATTATTATAAAACAAACAAAAATACATTTTAATTATCTGATGGTAGTCAAATAACAAATAAAATATGCACACAGGGATTTTTAAGAAAGCTAGACTCTGATGAAAACAAACAAAAATTATAATATTTACTCGACAAATTCAACGAAAAAATACTGTTTATAACTTCGCATATTTACAAAAAAGTTATGTTTATTTTTCTGAAATTTGGGTCATGTTTACATACGAAATAATTTTTCATGAACAATATTGTGAAAAATTCTACGTATTTAACCAAGAAATTACAGGAACGTTTAACCCTGTGTGTGCATGAAATTTTTTAAAAAGTTTTTGTGCTCAATATCCTCAAAAATTGATAATATATAGCTTAAAGCAAAAAAAATAAAAAGGCCATACGTATCACACACGTTGTTCTGAGAAAATCTCGTATTTATGTGTAACTGGAAAGAAAAATAAAGCTTAAAGTTTTATAAGAATAGTATGTTTAATTTCCTGGATAAGTGAACTACGGATTCGATTTATGTATGGAAGATAATACAGATTTGTTTTAGGTTTGTTTATTATTGTAACTCAATGGTTGTAATTTTAGCCTGGCACAGCGTTTTAATGAATTTGTCAAAAAAAAGGCGATAGTTTAGCCCGAAGTTGATCAAAATATTTTGTGTTTAAACTAAAATTAACTACGAGTTTTGTAAGTAACGTAGCCAGTAAATAAAATTATTTAAAATTTGTAATGTGAACTACTTACGAAACACTCTCTTTTTCTTAAAAAAAAAAAGAGTTTTACTATGTTCTGGCACAAGCATTCACAACATTGATTGTGAAGTGAAATAGTACCAAAAATATCAAAAACAGAGCTAGCTATATCCCTTGGAATTTGTTTCGAGACCAACTTGAATACCTATCCGCAAACAGAATATTGAATACACCCAGCCGAATATGAAACCTCGATAGGCCGCAAGCTTCGGTTGGATGCATTTAATAGACATTTTGTTAGCTTTCGATTGAGGAACAGAAATCCTTCTATTTTTTGTTCAAGTCCACTTTTTTTTTTATTTCTTAATACCAACGAGCAAACACTGAAAAAGTCGACGCGATATTTGCAATCTACAAGACATTTTGTTAACTTTGGCATAACTTACTAAATGTATCTTTACCACAATCGGTTATGGAAATAATACGCTGTGACAAAATTTTAATAAGATCAATATGAGACTCCATTTATAGCTAGGAGTCGTATACCCATAGACTTAACATATACATCGACTGCTACTACTGCTAGTTTCCCCTTGTGCCAAGCGAGAGCACTTTTTAGTCTGTATCTAGTACATTCGTTTACTGATTTAAGCTAATTTTCGCGCAACGAGAAACTTATATACAAAAATATCGATGGTTTTGACATTGTTAGGATAAATTAGATAGTGCTTTAGATAGATTTATTAAAACGGTAAACTCCATCTTCACACATAATTCAGGACAAATCAAGTTCATATTAGTGCTTACGGTTCAAACTCTGATAGACTCCTTGTTTAGTTTCTTATTTATACTCTAAACGTATACCTAACATTGCAGTGACATCAGGTATTCCAAACTTCAGCACAATGCGTCTACACAGGCCCACAATGATGAATACGTACACAATACCGATAATAATTTACAGAACTATTGGGAATCAGTCGACATGCAGCCGCAGTTGATAGAGTAGTCCGTACGGTGGACACAAGATATATCATGGAACATTTACTTTGAATTAAACTGAGATAGTTGCTTCAATATATTGGCTCGTATGTTATAGCTAAATGACCCTTGCATGACAATCTCGTACTGACAAAGTTATTATACTCACTATTAATAATTGATAACTAAATCCTGCCTTAGACTGACTTGATGACATACTGTCCAGTGTACTCATTACATGTAATAGGCAGTAGGTAGGTACTAATACTGACAAAGGCTTTGTTCCCAAGATACTTAGACTTATTTTTGGTATTCGTTTTCTCGATCAACTGTCCTACCGATATTATGAACAATGAAAGTTTGTGTTGACGAATGTATGATTGAGTTGACACAAAAAGTACTGAAGTTATTTGGGTGAAATTTGGCACATGGATATATACTATAACCGGGAATTATTAATAAGAAACTTTTTATTTCGATTTTGAAATGAGAAATTAAACTGCGCGGGACGCTGCTATTAATATGTGCCGTACAGCAGTAGTAAAAAAAATGTTTTAGCAACCAAAAACGTGATCAAAAATATCACGAATCTGAAAAGCAATTTGATTGTAATTTAAAAAGTACCTCCCATACAACCAATTCAAACATTTTCCCCACAAGTTTAGATGTAAACAAGTTCAATGCTTTTTGATATTGGTTATAAACTTCTTCTATCTCCCTCTAACGCAATTTCACGATAAACTTAATGTTGTGAAGTGCGGCGGTCTACCGGAAAGGCATTAATTCGGCTTTGAACTCAAATGCTCACACAAATTAATCAAAACTTTGGACTCTCAGTTACAAATTAAGATTCTCATATATATTGTGTAATCGTTGACTTGTATATTAGGTATGTCTATCTATATACCATAAAATGATCTTTGATTATAGTTTTATTATTAATCCTGACGTCAACGCATGGTGAGCTTATTATTTCTGTCTTTTTACTTTTCAACAAAAGTTGAAAGTAAAAACACAATGTTCAAAAAAATTCTAAGCGAATGTAAAAAATACTCCTTTCGTAGCTTAGATATGAAACAAAAATTCTAATGTTTATCATCAGAACCGTAGAGTACCAATGTGTATTAATAGTTACCTTTCCATGTTGATTCCTAGAATATCTCTAGTCAAGCTTTACTTAGAAATGTAATTAATTTAATTAAGAGAATTTCTACCAGTAATGTTGAAACTGTATGCTTAACAGGAAATGTGTAATAGATACTCGATTGTCGATTTTAGTATCCAAGCAACTACCGCCATACAAGCCATGGAGATTCGTGCATAGTACGATGCAAACTTAATGGCGGCTCTAAACACGAGGCGTGTCGCTGCGCAGTAACAAACTAATGCGCCAGCGGGGGTGCGGGGCGAGGTACTGCGCAGCGTTTAGCTAACTTCAGAGCCGCCATTAGGTTTGAATCCAACTTTACGCGTCGATGGAGACTAAAGTCTAGGGGTGTTGTCTTGCGTTGCGTAGATTTAGGTAATCTATAAAACTGGGTACCTATTTTTCAAACTACTCATAACAATTCAGTTATAACGCTCAAGGTTAAAACTAGGCAATTAATCTGTCTGAGGCGTTGTTTTCTAACTGTTCTTGGTACTAGTGATAAAAGCTTTTATCACTTATTTACGGTCTATTTAATTGAGAGTAAATCTTCGAAATATAATTGCGACTTTGTTTGTCTGTTATCTCATTTAGATTAAAACTATGAACGGAATTTGATGGACTGACTCAAAAGTGTCTATTAATCTGGAGAATGATTAAGGATTGAATGTTACATTGAGTGTGTACCTATCAGAATTTATTAAACGTTTTTCAAAAGGCCCATTTAAGGACTGATACGTGAAATAAAAAGGCGCGAAAGTGATTGGCACGGAATTTTACCCCATGCAAGTTTTTGAGCCAAAAGCATTCTTCGTTGTAAAGCACGCTTCAACACATTTCCCTTCTTTTTATTTTTATTGGTATAGAAATATTTTTGGTTCTAGCAGACAATATTCCTTAAAAAAAACGTGTACGATCATACATTTTTCAATGTAATCCAAAGTTTATAAATCACACCTGCGCCTATTGTCACAAAACAAAAAAAATATATAAAAATAGAATCTGATGATAAAAATCAAAAAAAAGAATCAGAGCATAGAAACTAAAAATGGCAGACAGCAAAAAAGAGATCAAATAAAATACAACTGTTATCCATTAACAATAGGATCAGAAAATCCAAAATCCAATATAAATAAATACGTGGCAATATTTTCTCATAAGTAAAAACGATTGTCACGTATACTAAGCGATCACTAGATATCTATTTTTGGAAGTATTGTCAATTTATCTATTATTAAATTCTTTGTTGATCAGCGAAGCGTCCTTTGGATAACGCTTTGACATTACCTCACTTGACCTAATCCGTGACAATTTTCATTAACAACGATGAACTTTTAGGTGATTTCACTGAATTTTAATTTTGAATTGTCCATTGAATATTATTAATCATTGACCTAAATATTTTTTATTGAAGAAATATAAATAATTTTGCTATTTTTTATGGACCTCCTTGCTTATAGGAGTTTAGAAATTGCAATTTCGGAAAACAAAATATAGGTCGTTAAAACTACGTTCTCTAAAACTATAAGTTTACAAAACTATGAATATAATATATATACCATAACTATGAATATAATATATACTGCTTAGGTATCCGATTACACATCGATTAACAAAAAATCTAGCACGTCACTTATACACACCAGCTTACACGTTATCAAGTCAGATTCGGATCTCACAGAGTCATTTTACATCAAAAACAGATTCACCTTCAGTTACCGAAATACATAAAAACCGGGTCATAAGGCCTAGAAGGTTCCGTTTATGGATGAGTCACTTGATCCCTCACAAAAGATAGTGTGAGCGAATGTCTTGTTAGGCGTCCCAATAAAATTCTCAGTGGATTCATAAAATATGTAATTTGATCTGGATCAGTAGCGGCCAACTCCCTTGGGTGAAACAGATCGGCCATACAGATATACGGAAATAGAATTGTCTGGATGCCACCGAGGTAACAATGTCTTGATCTATAAGGTAACAGTGTTTTATTGTGCAATTTATTTTTGAAAGAGTCGGGTTTTGATCTTTGCTGTAAAAGGATTGAATCTGATATTTATTTGCGTTTTGTCTTTATGTAGTCGTTTCGTCGTGTAATCGTTAACTTGCCAATTTGAACAATTTTGCGACGCAGCTTGTTATGTTGTCAGTATTTTATCGATATTTCTTTATTTATTCGAAGCCTATATGATATCAAATTGTGTAACTATGTATGCTTTCAAGTCAAAATCTACCTTTGTGTTATATTACAAAACTGACGAAAGATACATAAACTAAGATTTCAAATATACAAGTTTCAAATGTTTCGGTAAAGGTAGGCGGCGAGGTTACCCGTAAAACAACCATTATGTCTGTCAAGTTGTACTTAATTAAACCTTACCACCGTCTTTATTTCCACACAATTAAATTACCTAAATAAATATTTGGTAAGTCTAGAGTGCTAGCCGGGTTAATTATACTAAATTTATTTCGCAATTTCAGTAACAAACCGCTTTTGAAATTAAGATGGCACGTTATATCATTTTTATGTAAAATACTCGGTAAAATTTTGGTGTAATTTTGTATCCAGTACTGCTAACAGACTTTATGCTAATTTGTTAAAAAAACTACAAAAACTTTGTATGCATAAATTGTTTTAAATTGCTGTGACGGGGACAGGATACGTAAGCGGGCATACTTTGCTTACGTCATAATTTCAGGCAAAAAGCCTTTCGAGCAACACTAGACAAAAGTTTTTACATTTTTTCGGGCAGGGGATTTTTTTCCGAAACGTGCATGTTTTGGTTATACACAATAAAATGTTTGTTAAAACTTCGGGTACGTTACAGTGGCTAGATTTGTGTAAAAAAACATAGTTGGGCTAAAGTTATTTAAAACAATGAACAACTGAACTTTCTTAACTTAATTCCTCTTATAAAGAGAAAAATATCCCGTAACAAGAACTTAGGTAGTTTTGTATTTCAAGATTTTTACTGTCATCATTCAAGGCACTATTTTTCACGCTTTCTGTCCTTGTAGTCTCCTTTATAGTTTTTGATCTATTCTCTTTGATTTCAAGTATCTATACTAAGTACATTATCATGTATTTGTCATTTCTATGTTCATCAAAATCATTTTTTTTTTATAAAAATCATATAAAAAATCATCACGATAATTTTTCGATAACATCAGTATTGAAAATCTTTTCCTATTCCTTTGCAATGTATTTCTTACTACACACATCTTTGTCGAGCTATTGTAAGGACAAGCCATTCAGTTCGGTAAGTAACCGTAAAAACCCATTTACTATAAGTAATACATTTTGTGACAACACAAATCTCTGCCTTTCCTTACCGAAAGCGGAAAACTTCATAAATTGACTAATACCATAATTCACTTATCTCTTTCACAAAGTAACTATTTTTCTCTTCATTGTCATACATATTGTAAAACATGGTGAAAATTTTACTTGAACGTGTAGAAAAAGAGTGGCAATTATTTAATATTTACACATGTTATTAAGAAAACTCTGTCCAATCTGTTAATAAAAATAGGCACTAAGAAATAAATGAAGAATATTTTAAATGGCAATCAATAAAATGTCAACATTCTATATAATAATATATGAAAAAAAAACAAAGGTATTATCAATAATCCAAAGGCATTGAATGGCTCCGCAAACAAAGGAAAATCTTTTTTATTCTACACTGTTTCAGTACTGTTGATTAATAACTGATTTAAAAGTAACATAATACCATTACAAAATAAGTTTCTTTTTTTAATAGTTAAATAAAAGCATTACAAAAAGTATTTTTTAATTTAAATGACTTAGTCACTGCTATTTTGATTCGGGGCTTAGAAGATGGGCGAAGATGATCATAAAATGAACCTAATAAAAGGAACAATTTCATACTTCCTAATCCTTTTTTACCTAAATTATTCGTCTGATCTCCCTCGACTGAACATTTTCTCCAACACAATTTGATAATTGACCCATAGTTGGGACCGCTCACTGGTGTGCAGTCTACACAAATTACATGAAACTTTCCCTTTGAGGCGGTCAGTCCATACCTTTTTGAATACTGCGGCTTGTTCTCGGCTTTAGTAAACAACTTTGTTTAACTTTTAGAGGTAGCGCTGTAATGTTGATAGTAGGTAGGTAGTACATGTCAGGTTCAAAGCATGTGAAACTGTGAACGTAGTATGTGATAGAAAACCCGTCGGCACTTATTATTTAAAAAAGTATTTAAATTTTCAAATAACACGTATAAAAAATATTTAAGTAAACTATTTTGTTTGGTAATTCTGAATGAAATTTATTTCTTACCTATTTTTTTGTTCGGGGATACATACATAGTACATGAACTTAAAAGGAACGGTAGTATGTTTTTAGTAATTAAAAGTGATTTTATATTCTAAAATAAATAGGATTATCCAAAAAAAATTAGTAGTAGTATAAAAACCCATAATCTCAGCAAAAAAAAGGGCCTTTTCAAATAAAACTATTGCAAAAACTTCAATAAGTATGTGTTATTTCTTTTGCGTATAAAAAGCTTTATTTTTCAGAGTATTACAGCAACAAATCGGAAATCCAATACAACCTTAAAATAAATATCAGCGGACTCAGAAACACAATCTTACGCTTAGGTCGCTTAGCAACACAATACCGCATTCTCGCGACACATACTGTTTATATTATGTAAAGTCTTGCTAGTTTTATATGCAAATTACACGGGATTTGTACAGAAACAGATGCGTTGTACACTTACATACATTTATGTAAGGTCTAGCTGTAAGAGACACTTAAAATATTAAGATTGGTCTTATAAAGAGCTTATTTTGTAGTACATGTAATACTGTCTGTTGATTATGCACTTAAAATTGTTGAGCGTCGTATTTGATAAAAGAGAGGTCACTTAAAAAAAACTACTAGGTACAACATTTATTAAATGATTAAATGATAGAAAAACATGCTCATTCGTTCTCCACATTATAAAGAGTATTTACTACATACCGATTGCGTGACACTACACTGACCCAAGTGAGTAGCCGTAGAGAGAAACTGACCAAGTGGGGCCATATTGGATCATTGCGTACCCGCAAGATCTGGCTAATTTTCTGTCCTGCCCATCCTCCACCACCACCGCTTCCTTTCAGTTCCTGACAGAAGTCAATTATAGAACAATAGCAACTATTTGGTGAAATAGAATTTAAGACACATTGACTCCAAAAAGAAGAAGAAAAATATTTTACCTAAAGGACAATGGCAGGTCTCCATACTAAGAATTGTCTGGGATCAAATTGAAGCGTCCGTTAATGAAAAATATGTTAAAAGATTTGGCGTTAGTTCTAGAATCTATAAATGAGACTATTTTAATTTGGGAAAGCCGGAAAAAAAAGATTTCGGTGTTAGAATTTTATTATTTAGGTTATGAATTAACGTCAATGTCAATTAGCTATATCTATAAAACATAACGCAGATCGAAATTATGTCCTTAAGAAATGATAATGTGGTGTGGTCTAAGTGAGAATAAGAGTATTTACGGATAAATGGGAAAACCTAAATAAATTCTAACACTCGATGTAGAGTAGTACTCAATTTAAACTTTTAAACTATCGCGCTGCATATTATAGAACGAAACGTCAAGCCCTTAAGGTATTTACGCATGTACGCGCTAATCCCCGTTCTATAATATTACTATAGTACTCAATTATTGAATGTTTAAGAAAGCTGAGCGCGTATTAAAAAAATGCACTTGCCGCGTAAACAATAGAACTATGTTAGGGCAAATAAAAAACATATTTTGTTTAAAATAATTATTTATTTCATTCTTCATCTCATTATCATCATTACACATAAAATGCGCGTGCGACGATGATCTCTATCGTAATCTTCCATAGTTATTGTTATGGGTTTGCAACAAAAATCCAATTCACTATATAGGCACAATCGAAGCAAAGTAAGATTAGCTTATGCTCACGCAAAAGCAATATCGTAGTCCTAAGGGCACGCACTAGTCACACAAGGCAGTATCAATCAGTCCATAAACAGTCCAGGTAGGGTAAAAATAAATAGAAAGCCAAATATAATCATAAAACACAACCGACATAGTAAACACGGAAGGATTTTGTAGCATAGAAAAATATAATGGAGGGTAGTTCTGTAGCGTCTTCACTTGACAGACAACCACAGATAACATTCACTGTCCAAAACAAAAGTAGTGCTGCACTTATGGATTCGTTTTTCTTGAGAATCGATACGACACTGAAACGATCCTCTGATATTTTGATCCATTATTAATTGGATTTAAAAGTAGGAGCATTTCTTCAAACATATCATTGATTAAAGACGAAAGAATAGATAATTTTAATATTATGTTAAAAACAAAACGAACTCTACACGGGTCGATCGATCGGTCGATTATATCGATCATTCGTTTGATTATACAGCGTCACACCACTATTTTAATGGTAAAATGTCGAATGTAGGTAACCTAATTCGAACATCATTTTATGAGCTTTTAAAAACATAAAAATAACGCCGGCTTTTACAAGAAGAAGTGAATAATTGAAAAATCGTAGAAAATTAATTAAATTTGATTGATATTTATGAAATCTATGGACGCCAAAAAAGTCCAGACCAAATTCTGCCATTGTTCTTTACCACCATATTCTCAATTTAATATTTTAGGTACCTTAGTACGTAACACAGCCTACCTTTGACGTTCCAGTAGTCCCCATGGGCTAGCTAGCGGTTAGCTACGTCACTCGGTTTCAATGTGCTGATGTATCGCTCATAACGACAGCTCATCAATTCATCTCGATCATTTCGACCAACACATATTGATTGCTATCTCCTATATATTTACATAATCCATCTTCATTCAGATAGTTGAAAAACTAGTGTTTTGGAAAGTCTGCTCGAAATTGATTTATGTTTTGGCTAACCTAGATTTTAGTTAGACATCATTATTTACCTAAAAAAAAGTCCGTAATAATTTCAATGCAAAATAGAAATGAAACATGGCGCACTTACAACATAATTTAAAGGTAACTCTTTTATCGTGTTTTTTATAACTAAAAGAAGCTGTGCTAAGTTACAAGTTATATCGAATTTTCTATTACACAGTAAATAAAAGTTACGTTTCATATAAAACATAGCGACGAAAGTTCCTGAAGAAATTTTTTGCTAACGCAAAAGAAATCTCTCTAAAATCCGTAGGACAAAAATTTCGGCCGAAAACGGCGTTGTAAGCTTTTTGCTACCTGAAGGCATAATATTCAAATTCTTTATTTAATATTTTCTTGGTTTTGTTGAAGGAAAATATTTTCGCCTCGAGGCTATATTTTTGACATAGAAACTAAAATATTTCTCGTAATTAGGTGGCTTTATTTGAATACGTTAGGCTTTAGTATTTTTATTAAAACACGATATTTTTTTTGAGCCTATAAAGTCCAACTGCTGGGCTAAGCCCATCAATAAATCCTTTCATTCAACCTTATCCTGCGAAAAATCAAACCAGTCTCATCTCCCAGCTCTTTACGACATTATAAAGTTACTCTACTATACATAAATAATTACTATCGCTATAATTTAGCTCGATATTGTTAATCTACGTTTGGGTCTTCCCACACATCATCTTGATATATGTTCACTCCTGAGCCTAATGCTTCCCAATAGACAACAAACAATAATTCCAGAGCAATATATAATGGGACTAGTTTGGCTATACAAGTTGTATTAAATATACATACTATATCTTGACTCTTTGTCTAGCCTAGGCGGGGAGTCAAGACAATATATCGTGAATCTGTTAACCATTTACTGACAGCGCTTACAGAGGTTCATAAATCTTAACTTGTAATTGTGTAACGGTCTAGATTTTGATTTGATTAACGTTATTGGCAAAATGTAATAATATAAAACCTACCAAAGTTAACCTAGCAATGCTTTAATAGACTTTCGATGGATTATTTTTGTACAGTAGGTATAGAAAAACATTTCTCTTGCAAATTAAGATTTTAGAAAGAAAGAGACATTCCATAATTGCTAACAGTTTATTAAGTACTAATTAACTTGTTGGTACTTATTGTTCTCATTTAGGAAAGTATTGACATTTTAAACAAAGCCTATCAAATAACTATCGGATATTCGATTTACAACCAGGAACTATTTTAATAAAAAGGATAAAACCAAAAAAAATAAGAACATTTTGCTTTTCGAGCCTCAAAAAAATAATACCATTTCTCCGTAATCTGAGCGTCACAAAAAGCTATAATAATATAGTAAATAAACAGTATATTTCATGTCACATATTGCGACATGACATATTTTTACATGGGTTTTATGTAAACATATTTCACGTTGACGGTACATGAATAAGGCTTAGGCCACACTACGGATTTTTTCCGCAAACCGCAAAACGTGAGACGCGAACACTACGGTTAAAAATGGGGGAAAATAATCGTCAGTGCGGCCGCTTCAATAAGTTTCTAATCACAAAATCAGGCGGTTAATATCCATAACATATCATCACGCCTGTATCCCCGAAGGGGTAGGCAGAGGTGTACCAATGTACACCCACAGGTCGCCGATATGTTTAGGTCCCATGTAATAGGGGGCAAGCCTGTTGCCACTAACGGTTAAAATTCGCGTCGGTAAAAACCGCGGCGATTTAGCCGTAGTGCGGCCTTATCCTATTTCGTATGAATATGTTTCGTGGTGAAGGCTGTGATTTCGTCCGTAAAATCAACTCCTAAATGAATGAGGAAATATTTACACAACAATTACTTTGGTGATGTTTGTTAGGGATTTTCTGTCACCTAAATAATTAAGTACAAATATTAATAAGGAAAAATTGGACCCTCAGGAAAATATTATTATTAAATGTTTTATTTTGTAAAATCATTTACCTTATCAGGGTTTCCTAGAAGCCATTGAAGACTCCACCATAACTTCGAAAAAGGCAAGGCAAGATTGATTCAAATAAGGTCTTTTTGAAATGATTTTCTATTTGGATACTGATTTCTACAAATGATGTTATAAATATAGAATGTCTGAATTTTGCTTTTCACAAAAAGAATTGGCAACTTTTGTGTTGATAACACCTGTTCGTGAAATGTTGCCAATTTCCTTTTATTCAATTCAACCAGCTTTATTCTTTGTGGTATATTATGCCCTAGTGAAATTTCATACACACATTTTTGTATAGAAATTTTCAGGGCTTTTTATTTTCTTTTTTGAAATACAGTATAGGTACGGATATTCAAACAGGCCTGACCTACAATCTGTGTGGGCAAGCTTTAAAGTTTAGCTACGCAAACAAAACCGCGTGATAGCAGTTGTCTATTTATGTCGGGAACAAAGGTCCGTCGCGAACGCTTTGAATTGTATCAACATTCGGCCTCGCCACTGTAAATTCAATGGTTTTTGTCGAACTACCTTTTATGAAGTTCGACCGTATCGATATTTAAATGAAGTGACGCTGTTGAAAAATAAACGAATTTAAATTTGATATATTAACTTGTATTCCGAGTTGGAATAAACAGATGAAACAAGTTAAATAATAACAAACTAGTCTATTTCTAATTTGGATCCCGTAAACAAATGAAATTCTTGATAGGAGGCGCTCAAATGTACCCGACGGATTTTTTTTACCTTAATTCACGGGACTTGGACTTGTCACTTCCATACATCATTTCAATACGATGCTACTAACTACTAATTATGTCATCAGGTGGGTAGAATAGAAATTAAATCAGTTTGCCTTTTATTTTACCAAGAAAAAGCAGAGGAAAAATCTTCTGTCATAACATGCAAGAGCTTACTTATACAAACAGGTACAAGATTTATATCAAACTCGTACATAACATTTAAATTACTTATTATTGTTGCACAAGTAGTCTGCTTTCGTTTAAGTTATTTTAGTATTAATTTTGGCTGCAACAGCATGTCTATAAAACCATGGAATATATACTGTGATTTGATCTGTAGTTGGCGGTATATAATCCGGGATAAGTAAGCGGTACTATATTTATATACCCTAGGACATATGGATATTAATACAACAAGTTTACCAACGGTTCGTTAGAGAAGCTAAAAAATTTAAAAAAAATACACACTTTTTTTAGTAAGAAATATGTAAATATTCTTTTTCTTAAGCGAAATAATTCTTTGGAACAGTGGTAATTCGAGTATTTTGAATCACTCAACTTGTTACTATTAGAAATTAACGACAACATTATTGAGTGATATAAAATCACCAAAAGGCGTAACCATAAGGTAGGTGGCTATAGTTTACCAATTACTGTTAAGTATAACAGCATGCCAGCTGCGATCTACTTTGACCAAATAAATAGTATTATTTATTTGGTCCTTCGTATGAAGGACATCTGAAATTAAGACAAAGAATAAATTCCATACATTATATAAATTATTTAACATATTTGTAAGTACACATGTTATTCGCGTAAAGTACGTTAACAAAAAAAAAAAAAACATAATTCAATCGTCTAACGGGATTACCCAAAAAACTTGATAGACATATTTTTACGTGAATTTAATATTTGTCTCATTGATATAACAAAATTCTCTGAATAAGGCTTTCTTAGTATTAATACTCTTTTTATGTTTACCCAGCCAAGTCTGAAAAGCGTTATTAATGTTAACTATTTGCGAGATGCTTTGTGCGTCTTGTGGACAGAAAATAATAGTCCTACTGTAGTAAAATAGTAAGTACAATCGTTCAAAGATATTATGAACTGTTTGGAATTATCAGCGTCCTTATTTCAAAGACATAAGATCGATTTTCGCTTGCAGTTGTTATCATTGGTGTTTGGTCGATTGTACCAACAATTTGTGTAGTTTACTACATGTAATGTTTTTGTTGATATGCCCGGAATATTTTATGAGATTTGTTATGAATCTAAACTTCCAATACATAATAATTATTCCTCTGAAAAGACGAAAGTCACTAAGAATCGTACGATGGATTTAATTAAAATTTTGTACGTAGGAAATTTCCTCGCCAAGTATCTTCCATATATATCTTTACCTGTAAACACTTACATTAATAAGATTTATTTATATTCTTATAACAAAGTAATACCTATCAGTAAATATTTCAATATAATATACGGCTTTAACGTTCGGTAAATAAGTCATATACTTTACAGCATTATTTATTCAGGATCCACAAATACCTCGGGTAAGGCGACTAGATTTAATAGTAAGCTGTTTTCAGGCAAACGGATACTTCAGCCGGATATACAACCCTTTGTAGCCTCGCCACCGGAAGGGGTGGAGGGAAAACAGATAATAAATAAAAGCTGTGGACTAAAAGTCCTCGAGAATTTCCTGTCTCACGGGTACATACTCGTATACATTCGGTATTACATGCACAAACAGACGAACTCAAAGCAAATATTTGTCGTATCGGGAAAGTTTTACCTATTACCTTAATCAAGGGGTTCGTTGCTCTCCAAGGACAACGTAAAATACAGAATTTCTTTGGCCGCAAATGCTTATTAGATTAGCTTAGGCTACGTGGAAGTAAAATGTTTTTCTTCATCGTAATACTAATTTCCTTTACTTTAGTAATTGACTTTTGTGGGATTCGGTCTGCTTGAAGGTTGTATTAGGGGAATTGTTTTAGAGAAAGGTTGCAGAATTGCCCCATATATTTAGACAATGCGTAGGTGGTTATTGAGAGTAAGACCTTTAATGCAAGTATACAGACTTAATAAAGTTTTAGATAATGTTTTGAATGTATGAACCTTAGAGTATACTTAAAGAACTAGAGTGAGCCTATCAGAGTTTTAACGTAAGCACTAGTGTGAAATGGTTTTGTCGTGAATTATGTGTGAAGATGGAGCTTGCCGATATTTTCGTATATAAGTTTCTCGTTGCGCGAAAATTAACTTAAATGAAAAACGAAATTCAGACTAAAAACTACTCTCCATATATATAGTACGTCAATGGTATGAACTAATTGGATTGAAGTCTAAGATTACTGTTTGCATCTACGTCATTTCGGTCAACATTTACGGTTCAATAGGAGACACAATTCTCATTCAAACACATTTATTAAGTCATGCCATTAATCCCTTATCTCTAGCGGTCAGCTTAACCCAATGCGTAATTTATCTTTCTGTCTAATCAAATACAACGTGCCTGAAACAATTCCCTTTTGTCGCTTACAAGAAAAGAAAAGAAAAGTCCTTACAAAGAAAGAAACGGCCGTAAATCACAAACTTTGATATTCTACACAGATATTCACGGATATTAACATAAAGTACTATTGAAATGAGTTTGTTTCGCAAACAAATAAGTTTATTGTGTTATGAATGCAGTAAAGTGCTTATTTTGCTTCTAACTATTTCCCTGGGGCGGGCCTGTCAGAGACCGCTGAGTGACGTGACGTATGTTGCTTTAACCGAGATATATAAACCTTTTATAATTTGAAAGTTACTTTTAGTGTATTTTCGGATTAAATAAATGGTATTTTCTTGTACCTACTCTAATGTTTTAATAGAGGCTGTCTAAAGACTAAAATTATTATTTTTATTGAACAACAGTTTTTGCTTGCTCTTTGTGCGATGAATGACACACAGAACATTTATATAATGCTGCTTACAAATGTTTACCTTAGTCCATGCTTAAAACTAAATACGTGCCAAATTCTATCAAAATTTGTTGAGTAGTTTTGGCATAAATAAGTTACAAACGTAAAAGCACACAAAGCTAGGCCGCGCTGCAGTCATAATATATGTTGTTGTATTAGATTTAAGTATTAAAATATAATTAAAAGAAAAAAAGAGATGAATTAGAACATAATTGTTTTTTCGTATGTTCGGTAAATTTTTTACATACCGTACTTGCCACATAGCCAACAGCGAGTTCTCCCTTTTGTGATAGTTATGACGTCATATCAAACTCACTCTATATCCATTGCGTTCCACTATATATTCAGTCTTTCTCGGAAATCCAACTGTTGTTTCGAGACGGAATTCACACAGACATGCGAAACCCAATTTATTTAGAAATATTCCATAGTCACGGAGAGATATGTGATGAAATGTATATAAAATAAGACAGAATTCGAATAAGGATTTCTTTGATTGATTTTATTACAATAACATAACATAGTACTAGTCACGCTTGTATCTACGAAGGGTTAGGCAGAGGTGTACCAATGTACACCCACAGTTCGCCGGTATATTTAAGTCCCATTTAATAGGGGGCGAGCCTATTGCCACTAACCGGGCACAAAACCAAACTCCGACATGCTACTGAAAATTTCATAAAAAAAAAACCAATAACACCTTGGTCTTTCAATAATAATATGATATTCTTACTTACGTTACAATTATTATGTAACGGAATTAGCGCTTACATGCTTAAATACCTGTAAGGGCTTGACGTTTCAACCGGTTTAAACCGGCCGTGGTCGCAAGCATACAGTTAGTATTTACTTACGTTTTAAACTTTTGCTTACTTGCCTTACAATAATAACTTCTAAATTATCCCCGCTAATCCCCGTTCTATAATATTACTTCACAGTGTTTTTCTGAATAACAAAAAAATACATTTTATGCATATGTAATATAGAGTAAGAAATTTAGGTATAATCCTTTGATTTCAGGTACACTAAGAACTCCAAAAAATAATATAAGCGCGGTAATTTATTAATTTAAAACTTCACAATTTAGTTGTAAACAAAGAAAATTTAGTTGTAAACAAGATGTTTTGTAGTAAACAGAAATAGTTAATCAAGAGAAGCGTGAATACTCGGGTGTTTACAAACTGACCTCAATAGATTGCATCTATTTACATTGTTTTACTGCAAGATAACATAGCAAAATACATAATAATAGAAAAGTAAAATATTGAAAATTTTATATTTGATTCCGGGCTCGATTTTCTTAACTTTGTAAGTCTAGTTCTTCATAAAATGTGTTCTCACCCCTGATGAAAAATACAGTATTTTTTACTAAATATAACATAACATATCATCACGCCTGTATCCCCAAAGGGTTAGGCAGAGGTGTACCAATGTACACAAACAGTTTGCCGATATGTTTAGGTCCCATGTAATAAGGGGCGAGCCTATTGCCACTAACCGGGCACAAAT
Source organism: Autographa gamma (assembly GCA_905146925.1). Taxonomy (NCBI): domain Eukaryota; kingdom Metazoa; phylum Arthropoda; class Insecta; order Lepidoptera; family Noctuidae; genus Autographa; species Autographa gamma. The sequence continues at coordinate 10,398,972 of LR989857.1, forward strand.
CCAAACTCCGACCTGCTACTGAGAATCTTATAGAAAAACCCAATAACACCTTGATCGACTTGGGAATCGAACCCTAGACCTCTAGCGTAGCAGTCGCGCTTAGCACCACTAGGCCAACGAGGCCTTTTTTACTGTATTTTTTACTGCTCATCTTAATTTTCTAAACTATACAGTACCTTTAAGTAGAGTAAAACATTTTCATACCATAACCATAATATAAGAATCAACAATGCCTAGTCATTTTGTTGGTTCCCAAAGCTAGCCCAAAAGACTGTGCATTTGAGATTTTAAAAGTACCTCTAGGCGTCAATTGGAACCAATTATTAAAGCGGAATCGAATGGTGCGATATTCAACCCGAAATTCGGCTGAATTTAGATTTTATTGAATTTCGATTCACATACCAGGGAAGCAAGCACAAAAGGGGCGACTGAAAAAGAGGTTTGGTTTATAATCCTTGCATATTCTAATTTTTATGGCTCGTAAATGTTAACTTATGGTTTGGATGTTGGTAAAATGTGTGTGTGTGTGTGGTGAAAATAAAGAGTAGTGAATAGAGAATAGACTGCTGAATAAACTATCATCAATGTGGCAATAATCATCATAAAGAGTGCCGTTTTCTCACCTATGTCGATTTTTTTTTACGTCTACTAATAGTAAATAACAATATCGATACATGTGTAATATTTTTTTACAAATTTAATTATGTATATGATAAAAAACACTGAAAACAACCAATGAAAACAAAATCCCCGCCCATTTTCATTAGGATTAAAGAAAGTCAGAAACGAAAATGGCTCATCCAAACATCGACGAACTTCATAAAAGACAAATAACTGACAGATAGCATGTAATCTATATCTCAAGATGAAATCAAACAGTAAAATAATACCCTTTATAGCCGAGGAGTAGAACAAAATCCGGTATAAAACAAAACAAGAAAGGTACCCGTTTGTTTGATTTATACTCTAGTGATTGAGTTACAACGCTGTCAGCTGCCAAGTATGAGTCCCCAAGCATTGTAACTCGTATTTTATTTGTCCATTTATCAAAATGACTGGGCGACAAATTGCGTGACAGTAATATTGTTATTTTAGAAGGAAGTTTGAACAAAACGCTTCGTAGACTTAACGACAAACGAAACATGAAACTTTTCAAATACATTATTGTGAAATATAGCCAAAGTTGATCGTTGTCGACAGCTCAAATATTTACATCTTTGTACTCGTTCATTCTGCATTCACAGTGGACAAAATAAAATTTTGTATTACATCAAGGAAAAAATATTGAGTACTTTGTGGGACACTTTGGAAAAATTAAAATAATAATATTTCTATAAAATATGCGCCTATGCAAACTCTACTTTAATCAAAAATAGCTTGATATTTAACTAAATTAAGCTTTTCAACAGTAGCTTCTTCTGCGATTAATGCACAATAACAGGAATAAATATTCAAGTTTCTTCGAATACACTGTATACTCCTTTAGATAAATTGATAAACCCACTTAAGATTCACGGTAACATTCGTTATTACTGGAATAGACATTGGAAATTATGTATGTATGTCATTATACGCACTAGCGACTATATTTGATGGGCCATTGAGGCTATTGCGCATAATTACGAGTACTAGTATGCTCTAGATTCTAGAATATATGTATATTAGTGTATGTGTAAGCTGAATCCTAATGACTGAAAGATGTTGATTGAATCTTAGACACACTGCTTTGTGGCTGGTAAATGTTTACACTATGACTGTCCAATTACTGTCCAATTGAAAGTAAGCAATTTTATTTGAATTTTAAGTTATACCTAATTATTTTCTTTTAAACTATTTACTTTTTATATTCAAACTATTGGTTTTCATATTCAAATATCTGTTTAAAACAATAATGCTCTTATCTATAATGCAATGTGAATTGGTTACAATGTACTTTTTTGAAATAACTTAAGAAAAACTTTTATTACTTCTAGTAAATATTTAAGCCTATATCTGTTTCAATAAAAAACTACCTAATTTTTTTTTCTTAAAACATAATGTTTTTCATGAAAACCAAGTTGTTAGAAAAATTACGAGTCATTACAGCAGCTAAATCACTCCAGTTTCATTAAAAGAAAAAGTTTACGAGAGACACGGATTTGACGTAATTGAATGAATAATGACATCCCTTAACAACTGTAATAAGATGGCTACTTTTATATTTACGATCTTCGCAAAATATTGAAGGCAAAATTAACGCTCAAAATGTTAAGCAACGAACATTGCAGTATCTGGAAAAATATTTCATTTAAGATTTTCTTCCGTTAAGGAAATACCTAATTAATAATAAGCCAGCCAACCCTTTTAGTCGCACACAGTTAATACTCCAAAATGGTTTTTAGTTTGCTCCTCTATCATGAGGTATACCTATTAGTCAATTTCCACCAATGAGAGACAAGATAATATACCTCTCTTTAAACCTCTTATCTTATCTTTCTAAAAAACCTTTTAGTATCCAAACACACCTTTTGTGAACAAGTTCAATTTTTCTATATCACCACAAAAATAGAAAAATAGAAACTAAGAGTGCTTCTGCTTATAAATGGTCCTTTCCTACGGAGAATAGAATCCCAAGGACCAATTACCGCGGACGCGAGGACTGACACCACATTATATTATTAGACTTTCATACTCTTCTATATAAAGTAATGTTTACTGAATATAAATCCGATATTATTTTGTACTAGAGTTCTTAGATATTACTTGACTTGTGGTACAAATAAATATACTTCCAATATATGTGTGTACGATTTAACATGTTTTAGCCAAAAGCTTTGTTTTAGTTAGTTCGGTATGCTACAGAAGGTTTGTGTTTTATGGTATCTCTTGGTCTTCAGGTCTATAATAACTTGTACAGTATTAGTTAATATTTCTAATAGATGAATTTGGTAGTAGATAATACAACATGTCTTGTCCCGCAACCAGAAATTCGAGCAACAACATTTCATGATTAACCAATGTGATTTAATTTTCTCTACCTTATGTCTAAAGATATTGATTCGCGTAAAGTAATGAAAAAAAATGGACCGTGAAGTAACAATGGCAAAATCTATATTTATATCACGTCTAATTTCCTCAATTTCACAATACATTCAAGTCTATTGAAGTGAGCTAAATATTTTCAATGAGCATTATTGCGGCTTTGAGCCAGCCTCATAAGTTGTTGAACCCCTAGGTAATGCGAGGAAAATGCTAATTTTATTCGAAACGCCGAAATTGTGAGTGGTTTTGGTTACAGCGAACACATTTACAGAACGGCTCTCGTTTACACTGAGCAAGTAATGAAAAAACTTTAAAATGAGCCTGCCCATGAGGTTTAAATTCAAGTATTTCTATTTAAATGCTAGCAGTTTTTTGAGGACTCTTAAGGAATATTTTGTTGAGAAGTTCATGTAAATGTTTATTGTTATTTTATATTTTACTAAGAAAATTGTGCATATATTTTTGTTATTTACTAGCAGAAAATTGTTTTATTTTCTTATAATAGACGAAGAGCGAAGGAGATTTAAAGTTTACAAATATTTTCGAGGTTTGATCCGTTTTTATTTTTATCTACTACACCTTATTTCTCCTAACATTATTTAATGTCAACTATTAGTCCATTGATCTCTACAACGGAAGCCCAAATTAGGTTCCGAATCGGATCCTATGTAACCAAAGTGTAATTTGATTTCCTTGCCAGGAAATTTACGTTACCTTTACCTATGCAGTAACTTAATTTACTTGGGATAGCCGACTTGTAGTGAATTTGTAGATAACAAATAAAAAGCCTATACCCTAAAAGAAATACGAAATAGTTTTTGTAAATCTGAGTAGGAACATTTGTCGTGTTCATTATGATACTGATGCTCGTACTTCTCTTTATGAGAAGAAGACCTCTGCCTAGCCATTTATAGGCAGTCATTGGTAAACAGTATTATAGAGAAACAATTTATATTTATATAAATATTATAGAAAAACGTTGCAAAAGAGACTTGGTCTATTGCGGAAATGATATAGCTACAAGGGGCCGTACCATGAGCTCTTAAAGCAGGACGAACGGTGAAGGAAAACATCGTGAGGAAACCTGGATGCCAAAATTGGGATCTGAAATCGCCAATCCGCAGACAGCGAGCGTGGTGATCAATGCTCGTGCCTTCTCTATATGGGAAGAGGCCTGTGCCCAACAGTGGGACGTTTATAGGTTGGAATTATAAGCTAAAAAGAAAGGTCAATTTAGAGACATAAAAGATATAAATATATTTAGGTATCTCTAAACGTTGCAGCCATTTAGTAAGACACTTGTAACGAGGGTAGGAAGAGATCGTTGAGTGCTCACGGCTGATGAAATTCGAAGGGAGTCAGAAATCCACTTCAAATACCTCTTGTTAGTAATGGATTTAACCAATCGAACGAAACTTGTTTTTAGCCTACTTCAAATAAGAGGAAACTCCTTTGCCGGTCGTTACTTAAACGCAAATCAATTTTAAGGTGTCGTTTAGTCTCATGCTATCTTTCAGTTTTAAACATGATACAATTAAATTGCATTCAGTTTCAGGAGCTTTACAGAATGATATCCGATGGTAGACGCTGTGTAATCCGATGCATTCAGTGGTTAATGAAATATTTAAAAAAAAAACAAACAATATTATTATCAACTGTAATAATTTGCAAATCTTTAACAAAATTTAAACGTGAATTTATCACGCTTTTTACGACACTTTTACTTTACGCAAAATAAATGCTTGATAGCATAAGACAGTTTGGAATAACACCGTATGTTAATAATTAAAATAGATCTTTATCTATATTTCACTACATAGTTACATTATCATCATGTACGAGATCTATCATCACAAAGATTAAAGCCTAAATAATCCAAATATCAGCCATTCCACATGAAAACCAGTTTATTTCGACTTCATTATTGTTTAATATGCAACTAACATTTGCGGCTTTACTCAATGCAACTTGTCAAATGCAGTTAAATCAGTCACTATTGAACAAGCGATAAACATGCCGACCGCGACTAATAGGAAAATGGATCAATGGAGTTAAATAATAAGTATTTATATGTGGTTCTAATATACATAGGTAACCTGCTATCCTCTATTATAACAATTATAACTGCCTCATTGGCCTAGCAGTGCTAAGCGCGACTGCTACGCTAGAGGTCTTGGGTTCGATTCCCAAGTCGACCAAGGTGTTATTGGGTTTTTCTATGAAATTCTCAGTAGCAGGTCGGAGTTTGGATTTGTGCCCCTTTAGTGGTTATGGGCTCGCCCCCTATTACATGGGACCTAAACATATCGGCGAACTGTGGGTTTACATTGGTACACCTCTGCCTAACCCTTCGGGGATACAGGCGTGATGATATGTTATGTGTTATATTAAGCCATAAACTGCCACTGCCTTTTTCAAGCATTAAAATGCTTCAAAAAGAAGAAAAAGTCGGTCATTATTTCGGCTTTTCGTATAATTTCCGTCTGTTGCAACTTTCATGATCATACTGTGTGGGAGAAAGATATTTACAGTTAGATATCTATTAGTACTAATAGGTTAGTACCTAGTACATCAGAAGTACTAATAGGTACTTATATGATACTGTAATTTTTTCCATTTTTAAGATTAGAAAGCGTTAGCAGAGGATTAATACTTTATAAATTTTATTTTTTCGGCTTTCCGTTACATGAAATTTTATGTAAACATGCATGTATGCATTCTAAGAACCCTCTTCCATCTTCTTGCACAATGTTGCAGAAAAAGATTCTCAAAAGTTTTTAAGGACTGATCTATTTTTATCCCATCAATTCTGAATACTATTCCCTACAGAAGCAACAAAGTCACAAACTCAGTGACATTCAATGATCAATTCGAAACTGAACCAAGAATAGATAGGTATACTGGGTTATTTGTAAAACACCGACAACATCTTAAAACGTTATTTATTGTACCAAAAAAATCCGCTGTTCCAGTACCACATTTTGAGAAGTTATACGAACAGAAATGTATGGAACAGCTGATTTATTTTTCGTGATATCAGCGCTGGTCCCATAGTAAAAGTTGTTCATAATGTTGAGTACAACGACCTCTTAAGAGGTTGTCGGTGTTTTGCAGATAACCCTGTATATATAGTGTTACCTCTGGTATAGCAGTCAGGGTCACTAACCACTAGACCAACAGGCCTTCTTCAATACATTATACTACAACGCGTTAGTCAAAAAGGGTGACAATTAATTAATCAAATAGATGGCCCGGCAGACTTCGTACTGCCTCAATCGATAAATAAAAGCCCAAAGTTTTATATTTGTTATTTTTTTTATTCTAATTCCGAGTTTCTCAAATTTGTTTAACTTTTAAACCTGGACTTCCACAAATAATTCAATACCAAAATTAGCCAAATCGGTCCAGCCTTTCACGAGTGTTAGCTTGACTTACAAACAGCAATTATTATTTTTATATATAGATAGATTTATATAATTGAAATCGAATTAAGATTTATGTAAGTTTTAATTTTAGTATAGTAAGAGTTTGTTCTTGTATTAGATATAATTGTGTATGAATAGATTAATTTCTGATTTAATATTTAAACTATGATTCAAAACAAGAATGATAGGTATACAGTGTTACAACATGTTAAGGACAAAGGATGGCAATTTATGAATCTATGTGCAATAACGCTGCCATGTATAACATGAGGAACATGCTCGGTATTGATCTAATACATCGTGTATTGCTGTCACGTAATGATTGCGATATTGAATAGACATAACACACCGTGATACAAGTATAGGGTTTGTTGAAAATAAATCAATATGAAAAAATGTAGACCGGTAACCTTAGTTTATGGTTTAGTATATTGCTAGTCTGTAAAATACTTATACTTCGTTTTTCTTTACATAATTCGCGGTGTGATTCTGTTAAATGTAAATAACTTATTAATCTTAACATTTAAATAATTAATGTTCTGTGAAACATTATACTTCTTTTAAGCTTTGCTGTAGTCGGCTAAAAAACAGTTAAAAAATAGTCAAAATTGTGTCATCACTCTCACACTATAAAATGTATAAAATCTGTGTATAAAAATTTCAATTGTTTTTTACCCGACTACGGCAGAAATATGAGTAAATGTTTTGGCAGAATAAGTATTAAAAGTAGATTAAAAACATATCTACTGCACATCACTTAATTGCTCTTACACAAGCCACAGTTTTCTATCCACTCTAGGCATAAAACCTTCGTAAGTACAACCAAATCATAACCGCTAAGTACAAAAAAAGTCGCGTACCTAACTTCTTTCTTAGAGTTTTAAAAACACAAGCTAAGTCCCTTGATCCCACTAGGATTCATGACCACAACATGTGTTTGCGGCCTTCATGAATACTTTTAAGGAAAACTCATCTCAATTTCGACTGGCGCTTCGTCGATTTAATTTGAAATATGGAGAGTCAATTCAGTTTCTCAATTTCCTTCGACGTCTTGGCATGACATGTCATTTCAAAGGATTAAAAAAGACACAGCTACTGACTAGTGTAAGAGGATAAGTATTTCATTTTAAATTATTCATTTTCTGAAGTAGATATTTTTCTTATTTTAACAAACTGAAATACCTTTTACATACATTCATACATATAATCACGTCTGTTTCCCGTAGGGGTAGGCAGAGACCACTTCTTTCCACTTTCTACGATCCTTACATACTTGTTTTGCTTCATCCACTGTCATAATTAAATTCATACATGCTCTTCGGTTTAGGGTACTCTTGACCTGGCCTTTTTTCAAGACGTCTCCGATTTGGTCTCGAAACGTCCGCTAGGTCTACCCCTTACAGTCCTTTTACTGACAATATTTAACATTTCTCCTTAATTACTCGTTCTGATTCAAATGTTCATACAAACTTTGTCCTAACAATAACACAAGAAAAAATAAAACGAAAAATTTGTCGAGCCGTTTCAAGTCATGTACCGACATACTTCATGTGGCCTGATTTTTATTATCATATAGTATATTTTAATTAAATAATATACCAAATGTGAGTAACTTGAAAGTTATGTAAAGTAACATAACCCAACTTATATAAACGTTAGTTAAAACCAAGTACCGACATCAAAACCCGTGTTTATAAGCCTAACAAGGATAAGTCAAAAGTTCTTAACAAGAACATAATAATACTTAAGATTCAACATGATACCTTAATAACTACTCGACTCAATTCTAAGAAACAGGAAAGACCCCTTTTGGTTCATTTAAGTCCCTTGTTTTAAACTATATGTTACAACGCAAGTTATATTAATATTATGTACGAAGAATTTAACTAATTTAGCTACAGTCTGCCCGTGACCATGATACCTGCAAAGGTGGCGACACGTCGGGACCTAAATCTAAAATTAAAACCGCGAAAAAATACGTAAAAAATAGTTTTATTTCAATGTCTAACCTAAGAAACCAATAATTTAACTAACCTCACTTCTTCTCTATCTTATGATCTGACCGTTAATTTTTTCAAAATTAGTTCAGTCATTTAGCTGTGAAAGCTTTACATAAAAACAGACACACTGAGTTACTGTCTCATTCGTTTTAAAAATGGACCAGAAATCTTATTTATACAATCTTAAATACGAGTAGAAAGTGTTATAATCTTTACAAAATCAATTATTAGTCATACTTTAAAGGACTGCCTCGTTGGCCTAGTGGTGCTCAGCGCGACTGCTACGCTAGAGGTCTTGGGTTCGATTCCCGAGTCGACCAAGGTGTTTTTGTGTTTTTTTTTATGAAATTCTCAGTAGCAGGTCGGAGTTTGGATTTTGTATGTGTGTGTTAGTGGCAATAGGCTCGCCCCCCTATTACATGGGACCTAAACATATCGGCAAACTGTGGGTGTACATTGGTACACCTCTGCCTACTCCTTCGGGGATACAGGCGTGATGATATGTTATGTTTAAAATTGTAAACTAAACTTCCCCGTCTAAACTTAGAAAAATCATTTACCGAAACCTTTTAAAAGCGCTCCTAAATAGTGAGCTAACTTTCTATTGAATTACCGTTCTTGTTTGGCTGCAGTGAGTGCACCCTAAGTACAATCAACTGCAAAGAGATAAATCTACACGAAGCTAAAAACAACAGGAATTCTAACAAAAAGTTGTGAACGTTACGCTAATGTAATTAGAAGATTTTAGAAACTTACAGAAATCTCGTGAACTTAGAACGGGTGTGTTAGCTACCCTGTGTTGTCTTCCAGAACTACCTTTTACAATTATCATTATTTTAAACACACAACAAGTTAATAAACAAAATCCAGGTTTGTATACTAACACTGGAATAAATTATTTTTATCTCGTACAATATTCCGTTCATCAGTCATTGCATTTAATTTCTTATAAGTACAACGTGTACTTTAAAAATGTAATAATAAAAGTTCTCATTCAGATGTGTTCATCATTCAGCGTGAAAAAGCGACCAAAATATACATACTCGTACATACATGGCAACAATTACAAAACTCCCAACAAATGTTAATTTTTTAAATATAAATGTATAATAACGTTCTAAATCATTAAAGGAACCCAGCAGGTGTGCTTCCTCAGATAAACCTTTTTTAAATAGGGATAAATATGAAACCTTTTTTTGTACGAAAGCCTCAAAAACGCTCGGCATTCATTTAGTATTTCAGCTTGAAATGATGTGGATTTTACAATGGAAATCATACCGAGATTCTTTCATGATAAATTGAAAGAAAAGTGCATTTAAATTTTCGTTACATTTTCACGTTAATTCATTTACAAAATAAGCTAAACAAAATTGTGTTATTATGAAATTTGAATGTTGGATGAAAATTATTTTGTGATAATTATAATTATGAAGTGAGTAGAGGTGATATTTTGGAATTTTGTGGACAGTCTTTTATTTCGAAATTAATCAAGAAAAAAGATTTAATTTTAGAATAGTTAGAGACGGTTCTTATATTAGATTTAATTTTGTATAAATGTCAAGAAAAATCTTTATTATAAGCCTATTTATATAAAGACTACCTATACTAATTTACTTAGCTATTATAACTTTTCGTACCACAAAATCGTGTCTTACTTAAATGGCCAAGACCATATTTCAAGCAATAACAATCTGTCTTCCAACAGTCGACCTTTCAGACACCATCAATTCACTGTTATTGACTTGGCCAATTAAATGCAGTAGTGCCATACTACCGAAGCATTGCACCCGGAATCAAATTACACCGTATGAAGTCTGCTCCTCCAGACATCATTAAGACCCTTAATTGACAGACGAAAACGATTAAAACTGTTGCAGTTAATAGTTTTATGATCTGGATGATTCTGAAGGAAAGTGGCATTATTTTAATAAAACTAGATCCCAGGATCGTTAATTCTTGCTTTTTTTCTGACAAATAATTTTCTTGAGCGTAGTGTCAACGTCTACTTTAATTAAAGTTGGTGTAGTAGTGTACACCTTTTTAGCTTGTGCTGACAAGTTAGCCAATTGTCAGGTCTACGTTCAAAAATGACTGGCTTTTTGCTTACAGTTCAAAATGCTGGAGACACTTACACATAGATGAGTATCAATAAACTTTTAACATCTTTAAGATATTTTTCAGCTCAACTAAGCTCTATTTAATTTATCTATTACCTAGGAACAAGGTTACCTAGCAACGCCATAACTGGCTAATAATCACAGTTGAGTAACAAAAGGCCTCTTTCGTTAAACACCTTCTAGGTGAATGTCAAAGTAAAATGCCATTTCCAAATAACTCAGATTTCTTGTGAAATTACTTCTTTGTTCATCCAATGGCATTTATTCGGTGAAAGGTGGATATTGAAAGTTCAAAAGCAAAGTTCGAAGCATTATAAATGACCCAATTACAGGTATTCCTTTTAAGGAAAGGAAAATTATTATTTTCTTCAAAAGTCATAATTAACTAACTAAATTAAAGATTACGTAATTGGATTAGTCATTAGACATACAATCTATAGATCATGTTATGTAAAATTTAGGGTTTAAAAAAAATATAATTACGATTTTTTTTTTTGTGAAATGTCTGAGGTGTTATATGACTAATAATAATTCAGAAATTATCAAATGATGCTTGCTAAAGATAGTATAAAAATCACGATACAAAAAGGATTAAAAAGATAACAATTTGATGAGTAAGAATTAAGTATTAGGACAATGGCTGTATGACGTGAGTAATACCGACTTAAACAGGACATAATAATAAATTACTTTGAGAACTCCGATTTTCAGTAAAATTTCGTATAATAAAAAAAAGACATAGAACCATCATCTTATCTCGAATAAGTTGGCTTTCAAAAAAAACAGACGCATTGCATTATGTACATTCTTTCAAGGCTTATGATGCCACAAACTCACACACAGACACAGACACTCGTTTAGCGTCGGAGATTAAAAAGTAAAGTTGTGTTTTTGTAAACTAGTATTGAAGTCAATAATATGAGGTGGACGAAAACATAACATAACATATCGAAAAACATAACATAAGAAAAGTGGCGGCGTGTTGTGAAGCTTGCCACCAACACCTGAAGTGATGACCACGACCACTCTGTCAAGAGTGACCCCGACAAGTAAGAAGGACATTCAAGTCATCGCCATAGTAAATTGCAGGAACCAGATTTTTTTGTTTTCTAGGTATTCTAAGTAGTAAGTTATAGACGTATAGACTACCAGTATAAGAATGGAGAATCTACTTTCCTAACAGATGCCTTGTTCTCATAAAAGCTTAAATGAGTTTTACGACTCAGGTCCGTCATGATTCTGGCTTACGATACACATTAATAGGTATTTACGACTAAATAACTAGACATTACTGAAGGTCTTGGTAAATAACTTTTATGTTCATACTTAGAATAAGTGAGAACAATGACCTAGAATACACACACATACCTAAATACAAAACTCTGGACCGTTCTATTTTCTTCTGCATAATGTTATATTGTTATATTGGTTATATGTAACTTTACCACTACAATGTAGTATGTTATCTTTATCTACAATTAGTCATATTAAATGTAGGTAGCAGACCAAAAATTATGTTGCAATTTGTAGGAGTCCATTGTTTAGCAGTACATTGGATTTGGATTAATAAAAATAGAAACATGAATCAATTTAAAATCTTCATTAAATATCATGCTGTCCCTGGTACTTTAAGGTGTGAATTTGCGAAGTTTTAAGATTTAAAAAAAGTGATAACGATTTTGTGTTTCTTTATTTACGAAAATAACACTCAAATTATCTGCTGGAGTTTTGATATAGGCAGCAGAAAACCAAAAGCGAACGAAACTCATCGCTTTCTTTTGTTCAATTTTATTTTACTCCATAATTATTACAGTACAGATAGTCATATTACTGGCAAAGATAAGACGACAGGACGCAATCTACCATGAAAGCAACTACTGAATATTTACAAGGAGACGTTATATTAATACAAAGCCGCGCTCGCAGGCTGACACTAAAATAAAACGGCATTCTTTATTGCTGTCACATCCCTTCAAATAAACATGAATGCAGCGTCATTCCTATATAAATAAGGGTACTGGGGCCGTACCATGGACTCTTAAAGTAAGACTGTTGTGGTTGAGTAAGCGGGACAGCGCTATACACCGCGAATAGCGCTGTCCTGCTCACTCAACTTCAAAAGTCCTGTTTTAAGAGCTCATGGTACGGTTCTGTTTTGTAAGTGGGTCGCATGCTCTCAGAGCTTGTAAGTTCTAAATATTCTGTATGCTAGAAATATCCTAAATGTACTGCGTATGTGTAATATAAATATATATACGAAGCACTTTATTGCTCATTCGCATTCAGACAAATTAATTAGTCATTTTGTTAAAGTGCGCAATTTTTTCTCATTAGGTTTAACATAATTTTCCACTATCATTCTATATTTGTTCACACTTAAGAGTCATTTGAAATATACATAACAGCTGATAGAATCGTTCATATGTATGTAAATGACAAAACGTCACGTAGCCTATCAGTTGGTGATCTATCGCGATGATTTCGATTATAATCTATGTTTTTTTACTAAACTAAGGAAGCTAAGCTTTTTTGTTAGTGTTTAGTTTTGTTTTTTTGTCGGGTGAAAAAAACAGCCCGTTCCCGTCCTCGCCTTTGCTGGTGCCGCGGGATCGCTAAGCATTCTCAGCGCAGCTCCAGCGGGGAATTTGCTACTTCTCCTACTCAATTACAAAACACTATCATTCCAGGCTTTACACGTCCCACATCTGAGCGCAGGCCTCTTCCCATACAGGGAAAGCACGAGCATTGATCACCACGCTTGCTCTCTACGGATTGGCTATTTTAGATCCCAAGTTTGGGATCCAGGTTTCCTCACGATGTTTTCCTCCACCGTTTCCTTCACCATCAGAAAGTACAGATAACTTTGAAAAGTTACATTGGCACTTGCCCGGGTTTGAGCCTGCAACCTCGTGCATACAAATCCGTTTATTTAACCGTTAGGCCACCAAGACTTACACCACAAGAATGCTTGATTTACGTAATTAAGAAAATCAAATATTTAATTTGAAATATTTGACACATTATGTATTTTGTTATTTTCTCTTGCAGTAAAACAATGTTAATAAATGCAATCTATTGAGGTCAGTTTGTAAACACTCGGATATAAACGATACTCTAGATTAACTATTTCCGTTTGCTACAAAACATCTTGTTTACAACTAAACTATCCTTTCCACTACCTTACAATTAATTTCCCTGCCTTGTCGTGGGATCGTTTATTGCATCCTATATGCACAAACATGCAAACGGAAACAGCTGCAGTGCAGCCCCTACAAATATTTGTCTCGTTCGGAAATGGAACACGCCAATTGGGTTGCCTAAGTGGTCTTAGTCGCTTGTAAAGTAGTTCTATCCAATATCCATACATACAGGTTGGTGGTAAGTTGAATATTGTACACACAGCAAAGTTAATAGGGTAGGCACACTTACAAAGATGTTTGAGTGAAATATATGTGAATCTGTCATATGAATATATAAAAAAGTAAATTTATTTATTTCAGAAATTAAACTTAAAATATTTACAATACTATAAAAACTAAGCCTACACACAAGAAAAAAATCCCCCACGTCGCTGTCGACTCGGAGTGTGCCCAAAAGGCTGACAGCATTGCCACGTTGTATGGCAATGCTTATGCGCTGACCTAAGTAGAAGCCAGCCTTTGGGTGAAGCGAAGTGTCAACCAGGCGATTGGACAAATCTTTAAAAAATATGTGAACACGGACCCCACGGACCAAGAGTCTCAAGAGTATAAAAAAGTATCTAATATCTATTATGTATCACAAACATTACAACTTCTTCTTTAGTGTGACCTTTTTACCTTTCTGTGTGTACGTTGGAATACATCCTGTATCAATCCAATATCGTAACTGATTTGCCCCTAGAGAGCTGACATGTTTAAAAACTTTAACGATGATAGAAATAGCTTGCGTGACATTTGTATGGAGATATCATTTCTTTTAGATAAATCACGTGAGACTTGTCACCTTCATAGAGCATTTAAAGCGGAATTGATATGCTTGTTTACATACATACATACATATCATCACGCCTGTATCCCCGAAGGGGTAGGCAGAGGTGAACCAATGTACACCCACAGTTCGCCGATATGTTTAGGTCCCATGTAATAGGGGGCGAGCCTATTGCCACTTACCGGGCACAAATCCAATCCAACCTGCTACTGAGAATTTCATAGAAAATCGCAATAACACCTTGGTCGACTCGGGGATCGAACCCAAGACCTCCAGCGTAGCAGTCGCGCTAAGCACCACTAGGCCAACGAGGCAGTCTATAATATATTTTAAAAAATAATATATGTTTGCTTACAATCATAAATACATACTATACTGAAAATAAATAATAATTGGTATTAAAAGCCAAGGGGCACTACAAAGGACTGTTTTTCTTTTATCAGTTTTAGTTCCGTCATCGGTTATTTTAATTATTTTATTTTAAAAAGCTTTCATACTCAAGGCAGCGTAAACACAATTAGATTTTATAATTATTCGAACATCGCTATATAAATGGATCGCACTGAAAATGAATGAAGCTTCTAGTTTATTGTTTTCTACCTTATTTACGTGATCTATCAAAGAACTTAGTAATTATGTGCGTGCAAATGTTGATTAATTGCCTGTGGAGTACTTATTATTTGTTCATTTGTGTGCTAGCTATTGCTTTCGGCTCCGTCCGCATGGTCGTCAGTTTTGCGGAAAAAACGAACCTATATCATTTTTCGGGACATAAGCTTGCCCCATATCAAAATTTATTTAAATCGGTTTAGTGGTTTAGTCGTGAAAGCGGTACTAGCAGACAGATAGGATTATTTTCGACAGAGATGCGAGCAAAAATTTTTCTTTAAGCTTTTTCTTCCATCGCGTGAAAGCCTCCGCATCAAGGAACACTAATTTTATTACTCTTTTGTATGTCTATACTTAAGGAAAGTTTTAGGTTGATCGCAAACAATTTCCTTTAACGATAATTGTGTGATAAAGTGGGTAGTATACTTGGGCCCTTATTTAGCGCGCTTGCCTTATCTAAGGCTGTCAGCAAGTTATTAATATTAACCATTAGTGCCATTAGTCAGTATTATATCGGTATGACGTTCTGTTATCGTTCGCGAACTTTTATAATTAACTTTTATTTTTGAAGGTTGTGCTAAGAGGTCTTCCATGCCAATAACAGAAATCAAAAGTAACTCTGTTTGTACGTTTGTAACGACTTTACAGTTTAACTACTCAACCAATTATGATAAAACTTTGTATAAAACTAGTTTGAACTCCAAAATAAGTTTTATCAAAGCTGTACCTAAGTAGGCATATAAAATAAAGTCAACATGATATTTAGTGTACGCATAAATAGGTGTTTTTTTAACAATTTAATTTCCTGGGACTTTTCCCATCACATAATATCGCCTAACACACAACCTATCTTTAAATCTCAGGCACCTCATACATTGTAAAATGTAACGGTTAACAGTGATGCTATCGCTAAACCGGTGCCGTGCTATCCGGTTTCCACTTGGTATGCGCTTGTCTATACAGTTCGGAATAGATAATCCGTGCACGTATCAAGCTGCAACTGCCTACACTCAAAACTTCAATGCCTATCTCATGATCGTCTCATATTTCAAACGGTTAACGGATATGTGGTGGTAAATTGGTCACATGTTATATATATGATTAGGTACATTTTGAGGATTTTTTTAGAACTTATGTTATAAATGCGAAACTCTAGGCTTTCACGACTTAACCAGTGAATTGGTTTTGATGAAACTTCACATGGAATAGAAATAAGCATCTTTCATGCGTTATTGCTCGCGTGAATTTTGGGTATCGTGGTAAAAAGAAGCGTATGTTCTCCTTTTCCAACTTTAATACATTAGCAAATTTCATCAAAATTGCTTGTACTACCCGTGAAAATATAACAGAAAGACGTCCAGAACCAATTCCACATTAATAATATTTCATTCATTTTATTTAACATTACATTGTAAGCTCAAAATTCAACTGTTTAGAAAATTTCGTTCCTCCCAAACACATTTGCGAGCCAAGCTAACTGGTCATAATCTAGATAGCTGCTTAAATGAGGCAACCTGCCTTATTAAGCCAAGGTGCCAAAGCACTGCAAGCGAGCAATATTCGATAATGAGCATTTCTGATTAGCATCTTACCAAAATGGCTTTCTAGCATAAACATGGTTACATGACTAAAATTGATAAAGTTAGTTATGGTAATGATGAAAAATCCGCTCCACAACAATTTTTGCAGTATACTACACAACATTATTATTTACTACTATATAAACGGCCTTCAGGGTGATTTTGTTACCGTTTTGGAAAGGAAAATATAGACCTTAAAAACACGCAGTAGATCTCTGACAACCAGTCTTATAGAGAAATACTGTACTGCCTACTAAAATGATTAGCTATGGTATATGTTTGAAAAGTTAATCATGTAAACAGTTATGTTCGTAACTGTACCTATATGAGTGATTGAATAGAATATTTCATAAATGTAAAACTTCAAACAGAAATATATCCACAGCAAAACTTATTTCACCAAAAACAAATAACTCTTGTTTTCATTCGCGCGAATCCTATCATCATATTTTGTTTTGAAACGGCAGTTTTGAATACAAACAGAATTCTATCCATGATATTTGTCACGGACTATCCTACCAGTATGTTCAGTCGCGCAAAATGGTGCCTACTTATATATACATATATGTATTACATGTATGATGCGAGAAAACCTTTTACATCGGTGTAATATATTTCGATATTTTTCTATAACATTGCTGAGACAAGAGCTCCGTATTGTAAAATGATACCGATTTGTGAAAATCCACCGTTTTCAATCACACCTATATTTTAGAAGAAGAGTAATAAATGTTTTCTATTTTTAGCTACGCCGTAGGTTGTGTAGCTACGGCTGCTACGAAATATAAGCTTCGCTACGCCTCTGGTCTGTCACTTCATCTTTTAGCGTTTTATTGTTAAATACTTTGGTATTTAGTGTTTATAGAGCTTCAAAAAATATCATTTATATATCATAATAAAAATATATATTATATTTAAACGTCTACTACCATAATATTAGTTATTTAAATTAGGATTGTTAGCAAGATATTATATATTATATTACTAGTCTTAACTAAAATGTTTTGCTAACTAGAATATTATGTTATTCATCAACGATGGCTTTAGTGCTTTTAGTATATTAAGAACATTTCTATTTTAAGTACAATTATTTGTTTGATTATCAAACTATGTAGATACTTATTAATAAAATAAAGCTAATCTTAGATCTATTCACAGTAATCCAATACTCTTATTTACCTAAAAATTCTCTACGACCCTAAGCCGATGTGTCCAAAACGGTTTGTTTTGTTTGGAATTTGAGTTTTGAAATTAATTTTAATTCAGTTAATTTATTCATGAGATTGATCTTGACAGATGAGCGACGGAAATGTTTTAAATGTTATGGGATTCAATTTAACGTTCCTTCCTTATGTATACTTGCAATTAATTAAAAAATACCTTTAATGTTGTTCTCATTCGGTAACTACAGTTTTAATTCAGACTGTCACGTGTGTTTAAAAGGCAAAATTATATTTGAGACGTGACTTGATAAAAAAAAATTAAGTTTAATATCATAGATTAATTTATTTTCCTAATAAAAACACTGACATTTAATATGCTTTTAGGCTTCACCACAGAAGGGTAAATAGGAAAATATTTTAGCAAAATATCATAAGTACTAAAAAGGGGTCCTTTGAGAAATAAGTCTATATTAAATGCTTATCTTCGTTCGTTCGTTCGTTACTGCAATTACTGAGTTTCCATTTCCAATTATACAACCACTGACTGCTATCTGCATAAAGAAAATAATTAGTTTTGCAAAGCAGTATTTATTTTAAACGAAATGTTATTAAAACATGTATAAAGAATAATTTGAGGTGCAACATAGAATATTAATTATTATTTCGCCCACAGAAAACGAGCGTAAGCTGGTGAAATTATATTGCTTCACTATTTTCAGTTAACATCACGATTAAAAACCGACCTTATTTTAATATCCAAACGTTTTATTTTGTGATTATCAAAACACTATAAATCGTAATTCAATACAACTACAGTCAAAACAAATCACAACTTAGGTTACTAATAAAAGGTCACATTGCCTAAGTGTCTGCATATTCACAATCTAACCTAACCTCCAAATGTTATAGGGGTATAAAACACACCATAAATTCTACGTGAGCGATTCATTAAAGCCAACCATTTTATAGAGCCTCTCCAATGTCAACGCATAACCCTTCGCATTAACCTCTGAATATAGTTTTGAAGCGAAAGCCGTGGGTTAATATGGGTTTAAATTGGCGATTAAGAAAGCACGAACTTTACCCTTTTCGGTGTTGTGGTGACTTCTAAACTATTATAATGTATGGCTATATACCTGCTATATATTATAAAAGAGATTTTTAATTGGGTGCCCTAATCTCTGAAACTAACAATCACAATTTAAGAAATCTTTTGAAATTTGATGGCTCAATTTTCGAGAAAGATTATCATATTACTTTCCTTGGAAAAAAAAAACAATAATAAAATGTGAAACTCCGAGGCACTTGTAGTAATACTAAATACGGTAAATAAAATTGGTGTCGAAAAGTAATGAAATTACAAAATATTAACACCGATTTTCTTGTAGCTGTAGTAACTTTATCATGTTTAGTGGCTATATGATATTACCCATCACTGGTTTCCATGGACCTGTTTATAAAATATTTGTATCAATCAAAAAATAAATTAAAAGTCCAGAAAATATTCGGCCACATTATGCAAACAAATATTTTTCTTTACAAGCTTAACTATAAGCGCAGTTAAATAGTACAAAAGTAAAAAGCCGAAAATATGCACGTGTCGTAAGAGACTATCGGAGACTTGCGTCGCCTTACTTACGACCAGACTATGTGCACTTACAACTAAACATTTGAGTATTACAAGAACGACATTACGCGTAAAATTTACTAAGTTACCAATATTGTCATAAAAATAATCATTTTTTACGAAAATTGTCACCATTATCTCCTAAGTTCTTGACTGAGGTCGTAAATATTTACCACAGCCCCATAAATTGGCGAGTCGTTATCAGGTTTCTGGTTTATCGTCCGTGTTTTATGCCGCAAACTGTAGCAAACTGAGCTTTTGTTTATCTTTCCAATAAATCTATCAATACATTTTTTACTTCCGTAGTTCATCCACTGTCAAATAGAATGCAATTTTAGAGCTTATTGAGCACAATGGGTAGAACAAATTCATGATAGCGGTATCATAATTTAAATCGAAAATTTCTTAATTGGTATCTTCCATAGAGGCATTACACGTAGAAAAAAAAAACACACACAACTTTAATATTGTATACCTGGAATCCTTTGGTATATACAACCTTCTATTAGACGAAAACCAGACATAGGTACAAACTACACTGGATAAACTAAAAATACCTAATTATTTTAAAACTTTTTTCTTCAGAGCTAAAAAATCTAAGCTCCAATCTAAAGGCTTAATATCCCTTGCATTTAATTAACAGAGATTTACATAGTCTCCTTTAATACGAGCTTTCATTACTTAGTTTCTTGACATTTAATTAAAAACGATAAAACAATTTCAACATTGTTAATTAACGGCTGGATTGTATTTTTATTGCGGTTCATTGTTTGTGTTTCTGTATTATTATATTTATAGGCTGTGTCGAGGTGAGAGCAAGGATAAAAACCGTATTTATGATTTTGGGATTTCCAATTCTAATTTAACTGAACAGATAATTATTTTTATAAAAGATGTAAAACATTAGTATACAACACATTTCATATTTGGTATTCCTTTTAGCTTTAACATGTACCTTTTTTTTTCTTTTGGATTTCTCATAGTTTTTCTCAGACCTAGTGAATACTCTTACCAGAAAATATAGGAGTGATTCTTCGGCGCCCTTCCCTATTGGGGACCATGTCGGAAAGCTATGCAAACTACCTAGAACAGGTATTAAGTACTATTTTTACATTACATAAGTTATTTAAATAATTTACTAATTTTATTTTTGTATCAAATGAAATTATTTTTATTAGATGTTTATTAATCAGACACTCGTAACACCAGTTTCTCTCATATTATATTCGGTTAAACCTACAGCTAATTCATTTATAAACTAAACTACAACAAAGACAGGTAACATATTCTCGTACCACCTTCTTTATTATTCGTGACTCGGACAGACTTAACAAAACCTATTTTAAACTATACACGAATGGGAACAGCATATTCGATGAAGCTGAATGCAGTTAACAGGCTGTCTAACTTCTGTCTGTCTAGACCTTAGAGTACAGATAAGAAACTAAAGAGTGAACCTATCAGAGTATGAACCGTAAGCAGTAGTATGAACTAGTTTTGTCGTAAATTTTGTATCAAGACGAAGCGTGCTGTTTTAATAAAATCATCTAAAACACTATTATTATCCTAACAATGTCGAAACCATTCAGATTTTCACATATAAGTCTGTCGTTGCACGAAAAATAACTTAAATCAGTAAACGAATGTACAAGATACAGCCGAAAAAGTGCTCTAGCTTGGTACAAAGGGCAACTAGCGATAATAGCGGTCTATAGTATCCCTAAAGTCTATGGCCTAGACAGTCTCAAAAGTTGACTAAAAATAAGTCGCGCAGACAATTTGTCTTTAGTCACGACTATGTAAACTTCTTTAGACTTAAAACGTCAGCTGACAGCTTAGCTAGTGTCAAGTATGTCTGCATTCGTTGATAACACAACATCTGCTTAAAACAAATATAACTTAATCTTAAAAGTTAATCTGTATAATAACATCTTTGGCCGTAGTTAAGTAAATTCTGACAACCACTCTTACTATGGGATATCGT
Organism: Autographa gamma; assembly: GCA_905146925.1. NCBI lineage: Eukaryota > Metazoa > Arthropoda > Insecta > Lepidoptera > Noctuidae > Autographa > Autographa gamma. The sequence goes on from LR989857.1 coordinate 10,420,467, forward strand.
GTTGCCCAGTAAAATGGGTTGTGGAGGTCGGATAGGCAGTCGCTCCATGTAAAATATGGTATTCAGCTGATTTCGGTAAGATTAGGAGCCGAGTCCAACATAGCTTTGGAAAAGGCTGGACTGGGTTATAAGTTAATCTGTCGCTAAAGAAACAGCATGTGACGTAAAAATAAGTTATGGTTCAAAATTCTGTCTTAACTTATTTGACTTATCGTAAAGAAAAGTTATTTCTTTACAGTATATTCAATCAACGTTAACGATCATAGACATGTCACTTCATCACCCAACTGTGAGTATGACGGGTGGAGCGAAGAATATCACAGTTTTTCAACAAAACTAATTTTGAATAAAGGTAATCGATCAATGCGTCACGAGCAGAAGTTAGAGTTTGTTGGTTTGACGGTAAAACTTTTAAAAGATTCTCGTTGGCATCAAAGCAAAAGTTACAAAGGCTTTGGATCGGTCCTCTGACGTCTCTACTTATACAGTTTTGGTAATACGAGGCTCGTGAGAGGACTACAGAGAGACCTCGTGGCCCGATCGTAACGGCCCTTTATTTGCGGAGGAAAGGCCTGTTTGTCGTAAATCATCTCGCGTTAAGTTTTCAATTTATTATTCGGTGTACGATTTACTTATAAAGTTTTAGAGTAAAAGTGTTGTTAAAGGAAATTTGGATCTTTTTAGGATTGAAGTTTTAGTTGCAAATCATTGTCGAAATAAAATTACATTACTGTTAGTAGTATCAGACCATTTTCTATGTAGCATCTTCTTCTTTGAGTGTTTATTTTTTTAAACTACCATAACAACGCATTTTTAATCAAGAGATTTTTTTTATGAGGAAAACATCACATACATTGCTCTGAACCCAAAGTAAGTAGCCCAAGCACTTGTGTTATGGAATTCAGAAACAACGAAGGTACCACAAACACCCAGACCCGAGGCAATGTAGAAAAGTTGATTTCTACATTGACCCGATCGGGGATCGAACCCGTGATCTCAGAGCTAGCAACACCTTGAAACCGGTGCGTACGCCACTCGACCATGGAAGTCGTCGAAATACAATACCATAGCATACATGATGACTTAACAAGACACACAATTAATTAACTGAAACATATTCTGTTGAATACAACGAATAGTTTCCGTATATAAAATAGCCATTACCATTTTATTGCAGTTTCTGCATTAAAGGCGATCTTTGAATGACTATTCTAACAACGGGTGTTGCGCAGTCATTGACCCAGTTTTGGTAACAGATCCCTTTAACGATGCTTCTGAGCCAACTTTATGGGGCACCTCTAGCCAAAGCATCTTTAAGTTTTATTCATAACTCGATACGGATTTGTATTAAGCTTGATGGATTTTATGTGTACGGTTACAGGGGAGAAGGCCGTCAGATATTAAGTGTACAGCAGTAACAACTAGGACCATTTATTTATATAATTTAATATAATTATGTAATGATTAATAAAAAAACTGCCTCGTTGGCCTAGTGGTTCTAAGCGCGACTGCTTCGCTAGAGGTCTTGGGTTCGATTCCCAAGTCGACCGACGTGTTTTTGGGTTTTTCTATGAAATTCTCAGTATTCTAGGCTCGCCCCCTATTACATGGGACCTAAACATACCGGTGAACCGTAGATGTACATTGGTACACCTCTGCCTAACCCTTCGGGGATACAGGCTTAATCGTATGTATATAATATATGTATTTATTAATAAAAAATAAATACATTTTATATCGAGCAACAACACTGTTTTAATTTCGTATGTAATCTAAGCACGAAAATGAGAAGACAACTCATTTTATCTAATTGCTATCAAAATATAGTATAATCATCCATTAAATCTGATTATTTATTGTAGTATACATTGAAAGAAAACATGCTAGATGACTGTCAGTTCTGTCAGATACTTTCAATAAAAGTAAAGTCACGCGTTTGGATTTATTAATTTGGTTTATGGTAATGTGGTTATTAGTTTGGATATATTGCTAAATATAAGATTATCGGATTTCGACACCAACTTAGCTTGGGCAAAGGCTAGTTATAAGAAGATTATACTTTTGTTAACACTCCCTACGTAAACTTAGAAATCGTGTAGTATTACCAGGGAAAATACAGTTAGTTTTAAGTACCTAAATATTTGACAGCTCAATCAATCTCTAACCGTAGTACCATAATTCTGTATTGCCTCGTTAAATTGTCAGTTCTATAATATCATAAAGAAAAAAGTCTCTATAAATGGTAAACATTAAATTGTATGATGAAAAATACTGGCATAAAGTTTGAATAGATAAGAACAATCCTCAGGCTAGGTACGGGGGCTAATTACTCTCCGCAGTGTTATAACTTGCCAAATGATGGTCATTTGCCATAATAAAATACATAAAATTTACTAAAAGTTAAACTAAGACATCATTTTATAGTACTATTACTGGTACCTTTTTTTTTTGGGTCTTTAATAGGTAAATTTTTGAACCAATGACTAAAATTTTTATTACTTTACACTGTCTCTTAAACTTTTCATTTAAGATATTTTATTGCATCTGGTGTGATTTGGAAACTTGGTAGTATGAACTATACTTAGCAGTTGCTAGTATTATAATATTTTTGAAGTATAGGCCAGTGCAATGGACGTCTCAGGTGTATTTATCAAAATTAGCAGACGGTTTATCAGTTGATTATTATTAGTTCCACACTGATTTCTATCACTATCACTACATAGTATAAAGTCGCTTCCCGCTGTCTGTCCCTATGTATGCTTAAATCTTTAAAACTACGCAACGGATTTTGATGCAGTTTTTTTTAATAGATAGAGTTATTCACGAGGAAGGTTTATATGTATAATACATGCTTAATATAGTAGAGGAACACGGATAATCTTAGAGATTTAAGTAAATGAACAAATTTTTTGCGCTTACATTGCAAACGCTGGCTGAACCCTAGATAGATCAAAATAATGTACTACAGTATTGTGCACCTTAAAAAGATCTACAAAAAAGTCCACGATGGCATATGTCTATCTCTTGAGGATAACCCACAATAACCATTTTTTATCGTTTATTTATTACTTATTTACGAAAAAGCGATTTTAAGCTATACAGTATTAATCCTTATCCAATTAAGTACCTATAATAAATTGTGCATGTAATATAGATCAATATTGCCCTTTACAGCATGTAATTTAAATAAATATTTTCGAAGATATTACAAATTTAAAATGCAGGGACATCGCGGTTGCGGCGGTAACGGCCGGGGGGCCGGGGGGCCTGGGCGCGCTTGCCTATACCAAGTAGTGCGTCGAAGGCTGTGCTTCGCACTACAGAACTTTATGATTGTGTAGATATGTCGCAGACAAATAGTATAATTTTGCATTTTACATACGGCATCGTCAGTTTAAAAACGTTTGCGGTTATGTTAATATGCCCAAGGCAAAATGTAGATTGCCATGTCACTTTATTATATGCCTCAACATTTCATCGAAAATTTAAACACCATATACATAATGCCGAGGCAAATTGAAGTATTTAGTTTTTAGGTTATCCAGCACGTCAAAAATGCTAAGGTATCCATAGACCCTGGGTCGTGAAGGACTCTTGCAGAGTATTTTTGGTCAAAAAAACCATGTATTTGATCGAATATTCATATATCCATAGGCTCAGAAATTCATTGCTTGATTAGGTTCGACTTTGTGACAGAGATCAATAGGTTAGGTTAGGTTAGATATTGTGACCTTGCAACAGAGCGAGCGAAGCGAGCGACGACGACGTATGTAATTCAAAGTTTTTCTCGAGATTTTAATGAGCATAGTCACCCTAAAATAACACTAACGTCGCATTATAGCGATTGAATGATTTGTCATTTTTCCTTCGGCATATTACATAACTGCAAACGTTTTTAAACTGACGACGCCGTATGTAAAATGCCATATTGTACTATTTGTCTGCGACAGATATATAGTGTAGGTATTGCAGCGTTGCACCCGAGCAAAGCCGGGGCGGGCCGCTAGTATTACATAACTGCAAACGTTTTTAAACTGACGACGCCGTATGTAAAATGCCATATTGTACTATTTGTCTGCGACAGATATATAGTGTAGGTATTGCAGCGTTGCACCCGAGCAAAGCCGGGGCGGGCCGCTAGTATTATATAAATGATATATTTAACAAGTACAAAGCCAGGCCACAGTAAGTCTCAGGTGTCTTTTATCAAACTTAGCAGACGGCTTATCGGTTGATAATTATGACTTACAATTTACAATCCAGTACATACATAGTGCGACAAGCGTATATAACTTTTGTTTGAATAGAAATAAGTACTGGATTTTGGTAGCTCATTTTTTTTCCATACCTAAACATAACATAACATATCATCACGCCTGTATCCCCGAAGGGTTAGGCAGAGGTGTACCAATGTACACCCACAGTTCGCCGATATGTTTTTAGGTCCCATGTAATAGGGGGCGAGCCTATTGCCACTAACCGGGCACAAATCCAAACTTTTTTTCTATACCTAAAACTTAAAAATATAAAAGCTACATCTATAACCCCGTTCACATCTACATTATTAGGTACCACAATTTACCAAAAAAAAAAACAAATGACTAACAACACCTCCGTACACATTCGCTCAACGAAATAAAGGTTGATGTATCAGATTACACGAGAGCTCCTTACCCGGCTATATCCGGGTGTTATCCACCGAGTATAGCCTTGAGTCTTGAGAAGAATTGCCGCGAACACACCTGACGCCGCGTAAAAGTGAACTTAACACTTTATGAATGCGTGCATCAAGGGGTGTGGGTAAAGGTGGAGGACACACATTGGGATTATAGCGAATGCTCGCTGCGAACATTATGATGATATAAATTATTATTTATTTTATACGTAAGTATTGTTGTTCTATTTATAGACTTTAAGAGAAAATAGTATTATGCAATGTAAAAATAAAAGTGCAACATTTTACTAGAGATTTCTAAGTTGAGAAAGAGTACGTTTTTAAGTTATTTATTAATGTGTATCTAAATAAATAAAAACTAAACAAGTTCAACAAAGTAATTAATACTCCTTTTTTACCATTGCTTCCTATAAAATGTATTTATTAGTATAGTGTGATTAACTTTTGGCGAATCTATTAGATAAATAAAAATAAAAAATAAAAGCAATTCTTTTAAGGCAAAAGATGTCTGGATGCGACTTTACGTAGGGTCGGAGTCGAGTGAGGACCCGTCAAATGTCTTGTAAATGTTGAATATGCTTTTACCTCTGTACTTTAAGCGACATTAATTGGTGATTCCTGAGTAAAATACGTGTAAAGTTAAATGTGTTTTCGTGAAGTCGAATTGTGTGTAAATAGCTTTTCCGTAGGTATTAGTGTGAAGTTGATTGAATTGGAAATCGTTGTTGGTGACATTTACCTTCGCTGTAATGATGTAATTTGTTGGATGTCATATGCCTTGAAGTCGTTTGATGTTTGCTACAGAATATGTAGCAAAAATGTTAAAGGTTTTTTTATAGACGTCATTTTAAGGACGTTATTAGTCAAATAAAAATAAATAAAAAAGGTCGCAGTAAAAGAAAATGTTGAAACTTTCTGTCCATTGATTAAATATACTATTTACGAACCACTGACATTAAAACTAGTTTAATAATTAGTCTAATTTTCTGAGTTCAATATGGCCAGACGTAAATTACAAAAAGTATTTTTAACTGCCTTAAAAAGGAGGAGGTATTCAATTCGACTGTTTTTTTGTTTGTTGTATTGGTTTTGTTTACCTCATAACTATCGACTGACTGAACTGATTTCGATGTTTTTTTTTTTTTTTTGAAATGTGGTGCTTCTCGTGCGGTCCATTTTCCGTGCAATTCGGTCCAGTTGTGACAGTGGGATCCATAGGAAAACCATGTAAGGCTTTTTTTAAGGTCTTTTTTTTTGAAGCATTATTGTCATATATTTCTGGTTCTACATTAATACATAGATATACCTACAGTTATAACATAACGTACACATAACATAATATCCTTGCAAACGTATCATGTATCAGACGACGAATTGATTAGTCAATGGTTTAGTAGTTCAGATTGACAGAGGCACAGAAGCTTCCTATAATGTTCTGTAATCTGAGCTTAATGAGAGTTCAAGCCATTGATTCCTAGAGCAACGACTGCAATCAATAAAGGAATTTAGCATGTATTATTGTTAATACCTTACTAAAGGATACTGGATTTCCCAGTAAAACGTGTTGTGGAGGGCAGATAGGCAGTTGCGCCATGTAAAATAAGGTATTCAGCTGAATTCGGTAAGACTGGTAGCCGAACCCATCATAGCTTGGGAAAAGGCTCCACAGATTATGATGATATTGATACTAGCCTTAGCTCGTGGCTTTGTCCGAGTTCATTTTAAAATGTTCTTTTTTGATAGATTACGGTAAAGGATTATTAAATGCCTTTAAATTCAGTAACAGTTTGTAAACTTAATTTAAGAATTTAATATTTTATCTACTCTAATTTAAACATCAAAAACGTATTAAATCTTCGTAAAATCACCTGGCTTTTTTAATACCTGCTACAAGAATATAAAATCCTTCCAAAATATAAAATCAATCCTATCTAACATAAAAATGTTTTTGCCCTTGATAACGTCGATTTAACGTATTTTTAATAATGAAGTACAAAAGTATCCGATGTATTAATCCGGGTAATAAAATATATGTGAGCTAAATCCATTTCTATTAGACATTTAAATTATTGAGTAATAAACATTAATCCGGACCTTTACATTATTTTTTTTTACGTATTAGGATAGTAGGATTAAAACAAAACTATTTTATTTGTCCTTTTTTATTTAATACTGTTTTACTCTGGTATCAAGGTCGTTATTTTGTATATTTGATCCCAGTCTGGGGTTTCCCCGTATTTGATTAAAGTTTGTATGCATGCAATGCACTACTGCAGCAGTCTTTTTTAAATATCATATTTACATGCTTTTTGCGTACCATTTCTTGTACGTTTTTTAGTTTAAGAAAAGTTTGCATTTACATGTTTAACACACATTGAAAGAAAAATAAGCTTGTATAATAATTAAGAATAACGGCAACCCTAAATACCTCAACACACCAAAAACATCGAAATCACTTTTCACAATCATTCTACTTAAGGTCTTGTAAAAGGTCATTAAACTGCGGCTAAGATAGCCCCAGAACAAGGAGATACGAGTCAAGGGTCACAGCGGTCCTAAGATTTACCAGATGTGTATGCACATTAATTAGTCGGCCTACCTCACAGACACAATACATAAACCATGCCCTTTGACCCGGCTATGGGATTTATGATGAGGCTTTACGGATTTGGGACAGGTAAGGCGCGGCTAAGACAAGGACGCTTCAGGGTGTTTTTAGTTGAGAGTCTACCATAACCTTACCGCCGTTGCGACGTGTTTTCGGCAAGGATTGAAGTCATTTAGCTTTCAATACTTCAAAATTGTCACTTAAGGGTTACATGCTTGTCTGTTCTCTATTTAAAGTAGGTATACTCGTATAATAATATATTATGTTTTAAATAGTTGGAAATGTAAAAATCAAGTGTTGTGTAAGAAAAAAATCCTAGCGTAATTCCATCGATTGCCATTTCGTTGGATCGTCTTCGTTGTAGTAGCTTAGGGTTAAAAATAGAGACCATCATCACCTCCCTACCTTGTTTTGAATATAATGCGTAATCAGCAGCCATAAAAAGAGACCAAAAGAATAAAATACCACAGCAAAGGACAATGGCAGGTCTCCATACTAAGAATTGTCTGGGATCAAATTGAAGCGTCCCTTAATGAAAAATATGTTAAAAGATTTGGCGTTAGTTCTAGAATCTATAAATGAGACTATTTTCATTTGGGAAAGCCGGAAAAAAAAGATTTCGGTGTTAGAATTTTATTATTTAGGTTATGAATTAACGTCAATGTCAATTAGCTATATCTATAAAACATAACGCAGATCGAAATTATGTCCTTAAGAAATGATAATGTGGTGTGGTCTAAGTGAGAATAAGAGTATTTACGGATAAATGGGAAAAACCTAAATAAATTCTAACACTCGGTGTAGAGTAGTACTCAATTTAAACTTTTAAACTATCGCGCTGCATATTATAGAACGAAACGTCAAGCCCTTAAGGTATTTACGCATGTACGCGCTAATCCCCGTTCTATAATATTACTATAGTACTCAATTATTGTATGTTTAAGAAAGCTGAGCGCGTATTAAAAAAATGCACTTGCCGCGTAAACAATAGAACTATGTTAGGGCAAATAAAAAACATATTTTGTTTAACATAATTATTTATTTCATTCTTCATCTCATTATCATCATTACACATAAAATGCGCGTGCGACGATGATCTCTATCGTAATCTTCCATAGTTATTGTTATGGGTTTACAACAAAAATCCAATTCACTATATAGGCACAATCGAAGCAAAGTAAGATTAGCTTATGCTCACGCAAAAACAATATCGTAGTCCTAAGGGCACGCACTAGTCACACAAGGCAGTATCAATCAGTCCATAAACAGTCCAGGTAGGGTAAAAATAAATAGAAAGCCAAATATAAACATAAAACACAAGCGACATAGTAAACACGGAAGGATTTTGTAGCATAGAAAAATATAATGGAGGGTAGTTCTGTAGCGTCTTCACTTGACAGACAACCACAGATAACATTCACTGTCCAAAACAAAAGTAGTGCTGCACTTTTGGATTAGTTTTTCTTGAGAATCGATACGACACTGAAACGATCCTCTGATATTTTGATCCATTATTAATTGGATTTAAAAGTAGGAGCATTTCTTCAAACATATCATTGATTAAAGACGAAAGAATAGATAATTCTAATATTATGTTAAAAACAAAACGAACTCTACACGGGTCGATCGATCGGTCGATTATATCGATCATTCGTTTGATTATACAGCGTCACACCACTATTTTAATGGTAAAATGTCGAATGTAGGTAACCTAATTCGAACATCATTTTATGAGCTTTTAAAAACATAAAAATAACTCCGGCTTTTACAAGAAGAAGTGAATAATTGAAAAATCGTAGAAAATTAATTAAATTTGATTGATATTTATGAAATCTATGGACGCCAAAAAAAGTCCAGACCAAATTCTGCCATTGTTCTTTGAATACTAACTAAAAACAGTTGCAACCAACAAAAAAGGCAAATACGGCGGAAATGATCTAGAAATCAAGTATGGCGACAAGAACAAATCTTTAAAATGAGGCTGTGGTTTGAAACCTCCACAGCGGTAGAAACATATTAAGTAAACAAGGTTCAAGAAAGGCAAATGTAGACACTTCTTAATTAACCCATTGAGACGAAGGCGGAGTGTATTTGAGGTCAAATATTTGCACAGCGAAATACTCTCGGTATAATGTCTTCATTTGTGTAAGTAGAGGTATGCTTCCCGAAATGTGTTTAGAAAGCACAATGAAAATTAAAACGTTTTTGAGCAACAGTTATTTAAATTACCAATCTGGTATGCGTAAATATGGTTATTAATGCCATAAAAAGGACAAAATAAAAATAAAGCGTGATCCCGGAAATAGGACATCTAAACGTATTTTTTTTAAATAAAGCACTAAACTGATCCTTTATCTATTTAATATTTTTAAGAGGCTGCTGCCAATTGTGTTTGTGGAAAATACTTATTTTGCTACCAGTAACATAATCATATATATAGTAAACACTGATCGAATCGCCCACATAAATGTATGAAAATCATAAGTCGTGGTGACTTATCACAAAAAAAAATCCCTTCCAACCATTTCTGTTATTTCAATCATCGTTTAAACTTACAGAAATGTATGTTGTCTAAGGCCGTATCACACAAGCATATCCTGTAGTGCTTAAACGAACGGCGAATGACTAATTAATTAAATCATCTTCGTATATTTTGGAGCGTAAACCTGGCGGAGCCAATGAAGCGAGGTGCGACGCGTTGCGCTGATTACTTGCACCTTATTTAATAAGTTCTGGAGAATTGATCAAAGTGGTTGTGAATTAACACGTCTGCTTTGACGCGCTTTGGAAACTTATCAAGATTCTGTCAAGCAAGTTGCAAATAATTTTGTTATGATTTACTTGTTTTGAGTAAAATGGTGTTAGAGATGCGATGAAATGAATTGATAATCCACACAGGTTGTTTAAAGATAGTTAGGTGTTGAATTAAGGAATTACGTGTCCCCGAGAATGCGTCTTTTTTCAAGGTCAATATGTTTTTACTAAACAGCTTTTTTATCAAAAACGAAACTAGATTTGGTACTAGACTAATTAATAATTACCTACAACACAAAAAGATAATACCTACTCAAACAATTTATTTTACCTGTGGAAATTTTATCACGTAAATAATCGGAAACAAGCACTTAGAATCAAATGTTCGTTTATCGAACATTCATTTCACCTTATTCGATAAAGTACTGCTGAGTACCAAACTGAGCTAACTAATCTAACTAATAAAAAATAAACTAAAATTAATGTATGTAATCATAAAGGGCAAGTTTATAGGTAACAATAAAATAACTAACACTGTGTTCACCAAAAACTTTAATAATAAAACACTAATAAAATAAGAGAAAATATGAAAGCTTTTACGCAAATAGGCACTAACTAAAACGAAGCTTACTTAGCACTTAGCACTGAATAATTAAGATTAATACAAACAGAGTATACTTTTTAATTAAAGTCACAAACAACACTAGAAATTCACTCAGCTAGGAGTTACATTTATAATATGGAGTTTGTCACGTCTCCTGGGGCCCGATTCCGCTATTCAAAAGTCAGTGGGTGGCAAGTTAATGAAACTGTTTATACTTTAATATTTTTTTGTAATTTGTATACGTTAATGTACTCGTTATTGTACCAAATTTTCGTATTTAGATAATTTGATACATAAATAATAATAAATGCGGACAACATCACATACATTGCTCTGAACCCAAAGTAAGTAGCTATTAAGCACTTGTGCTATGGAATTCAGAAACAACGAAGATACCACAAACACCCAGACCCAAGACAATGTAGAAAAGTGACTTCCTACATTTACCCGTCCGGGGATCGAACCCGGGACCTCAGAGCTAGCGATACCTTGAAAACTGGTGCGTACGCCACTCGACCACGGAGGTCGTCTTTGATTTTACTGTAATTAGAAATTTACACCTACTTGCCACTGACTGTTCAATGTAGACTTATCTGAATACGAGAATTAGGAAAGATCACAAGTACACTGTAACGTTCATTGACCTGCCACCCACTGACTTTGAAATAGCGGAATCGTGCCCCTGGGGGTCGGTAATGGAGTCTACCCGTTAACTCGTAGGTATTGTGGTTATTTACCTGTAGTAGCGGGGTAAGTGCACCAAATGGATGGTAATACTAATGTCGGGTTTTAAGGCAAAAATTCTGGAGCGAAATAAATATTTGAACCCATAAATAAGTGTAGGTATCTTGACAACATCTGTTGTTCATTGAAGTACTCATAGGTTTTTAAAGTGTCGCTAGTTGTGAGGTTCCCGCGATTGGTGAACTGATGAGTCTATGTATAAAACCCCGTCTCTGGCTGTTTAAATTACCTTTCATTTTAATCCCATGATACAATTATTTAGCGACTTACTTTATGATTAGAGGAATACAAGGTGTTACGGAAAGGGTCTGTTCGAAAGGGGTAAATCAGGCAAAGCGTCAGTTTCAAAATTTTTAGCTCAAAATAAGGTAATTAAGTAAATTTTCTCCAATTTCATATTATATTTTTGCTTCATCTCTGATGTAGATTTTTCTTAAATTTTGTCTTTCTTAAATAGTAACTGAATGAAGAAAACCTCGTAAAAGAACTTAGATCGTCGAAAAAATAATGTACAAGTCTGCGTGACGGACAAAAGGAGACAGATACGCTTTCATACAATTTTGGGCCAGAATGTAAAAAGATGAAATTCATGTGAATTGATAGCTACTATATTAACAAACAATCACTGAAAATATGGCAGATTTTGGCAATCTGAGAGCTGAGATAAAAGAGATTAAGTTTAAGTAAAAAACTATACTTAACTGCCTTAGAGTATAGGTAAGAAACTATAGAGTGAATTTATCATGGTTTGTTTAGTCCGCTTAGCAGTCAAGGTTTATGATGGATTTTTTTTTTATAATTTAGTCAGGATTTTTAATATTTCCCACTCGGGAAGGAGATGATGTACAAAAATGAAAATCGAATTTTATTAGTATTTTTATTCATCTTCTATTATTACAAGAACGTCATCTAAGAATTGTGCAGGTGGTACTATGTTATCTAGTAGAGGTACTTAGCCGAACTAAGGTACCATATTATTGACATCACATGGGCGCAGCAGCTCACAGTCCGTTTGCCTACGATGCAGTTATAATAATATTTTAATATTGCTTCCCTACGACCGACGTATATACGAAAATATCCATGGTTTTGACATTGTTAGGATAATATTAGTGTTTTAGATAAATTTATTAAAACGGCGCGTTCCATCTTTATAAAAAAATCACGACAAAACTAGTTCATACTAGTGCTTACGATTCATACCCAGATAGGCTCACTCTTTAGTTTCTTGTATAATATATACTCTAAGGTAGATAATTCGACACTCGTTTAGTGTCAAATGTCGATCGATGTCAATGTCATGCATGTCCAGTCAGAGTTAGCACAGATTAAAGAATACAATAATCGATTAGTAAATGTGAATCGATTTATCTTAATTATGTAAAACTTAATCTCTTAATACTCTAATTCTAATGGATTTAATTATTTTAATTAATTGTATCATCTAGTGAAAGCATTTTCGTAAATAGTATGAACTCCGTTGATGATGACATTAAAATGTCATCATCAACAGAGTATTTACTTAGACTATTTACTTCGTAACCCAAACTTAATTATTGGATATTTCATTTTCCAGATTGTAAATTGAGTTGATTTTTCACACTTTGAAATAGAAAAATATAACCTTTTTTTTCAGCCATGTCTTAACTTATTACAATTTGGCCCAGAAATCCCCGTCTCCTTTAGTAAATATACAAACTAGTTAAGAAAATATTAAAAACAAAAAATGTCTTCGAATCAAATAAAACAGAATGTTTATGAAATAACTTACATTTATTAACACAGTAAATATACTTAACTATATCATAAACTTTAAAGTACTGCAATAGTAATACAAAATCACATCACATAGTATTTGGCGTTTACAAAAACCATTAATAACATCTCAAATACATGAGAAATAATTTTATTTACATCAAAAGTTTGATTTTTAGTAATAATTTCTCCTGCAGGTATTGTGGGCACATCTACAAAAATGCTGCACCGACTTGCACAAACACCCACAACGAGACAATTATCACAGAGATAATTGTCTCGAGGATCAAGATCTGGATTAGTAACATAATATCTAAAGAAGGATAATAATATATAAAACCTATCCGTAGATACTTCAGCCTTCTAGAGATCTATCGCTCAAGTTAAAACTATCTCTATAAAAGTAAAAATCTTAGTTAAATTATTGAGTAAGTTGATATTTAATAAACTCTAAAAAGATACAAAATACTGTATGATTTTCTATGTCTTAGACATTTCATCTTCAAATACTTTATTTAATTAAATTTGTTTGATAGGTTAAAAAATGTAACCTATCAACTTGAATCACTAAGACATCATCTTAAGAAAAACTCTACATTACCAAATGTATTTTTTACAAACTTTTACGAGGTATTTAGGGTGTCTAATCAGTAGCGTAAGAAACAATTCATTTACCATTACATCCTAACTTTTAATGAAATGAATTTTCTTTTTAATAAAATCCTGTTATATACAACAGGATTTTATTAAAAAGAAAATTCACAATCATAAAAACATGAACGGATGAGTTACATAAACGTATCCTTACTGACTGAATTTGGATGTAACCATTTGTGCAATTGATAAGAAGAATACCAAACCAACGAAGGGTTGGAAGGCAGAGGATGATGATGTTGACATGCCGATGACGCTCATCGCCCATTCTGTGTGGTTCGATACCCGGGTGTAAAGTACCGGGTCCGTGGATATCCCACATCGGTTGCTCTTGAACATGACTCCCACTAAATCCTGATTGTTGCAAACTAAAGGACTGCCTTCATCACCCTGTGAAAGTAATAAAATATTTGTAAGACATTACAGTTTCAAATTCAAAACATTTTCACTTATAATTTGTGTAAGGTAGAATTTAAACATTGGGAGAAAAATCGTAAAATAAATTGATTAATTCAATGTAACATTTAACGAAAATATTCTGCAAATCAGTTAGCTGCAAGGAGGTAGTGTTAAGTAATATATTTTTAAATAATCTTTGCCATGTTATGCGTTAATGACTTGCTTTACAATTAACAACATTGAGTACTTACAGGACATCCATAAGTCAGGGAACGGGTCGCAACACCACACACCATACTCGGGGCTACCTTGGGAGAGCCGAAAAGCTGGGAGTATCGGGTCTCGCAAGTATTTTGTGGTAGAACCGACATCGTTGCGTAATTAAGCTTCATGCTCATCTGTTAGAAATAAATAATATATTAATAAAATAATCATCAGATTAATAAAAAAGAACAATTATAAATAAATCATCAGATTATTTTTAAACTGAGTTTTCCAACATGGATGTTCTCTACCCATTTTAATAGATATATCATTTCGGTCACATAATTAAGGGTCTTTTCTATTTACCTACTTATCTTAAGACAACAAATTGAGTGAAAACTTGTCATTCCAAAATCTCGTCCAAATATCTAAATTTATTTATTTGATTTAAGGTACATATTATAAGCGCTTATTAATGTCAATGATAATTTACTTACATCACCATCTGGTCTTGTTTGTCCCCATCCTGCGACTGTGCAGCGGCTGTTGATCTCGTTAGGCCTGCTGTACGGCGCGGGCAGAGACAAAGGTCTTATTCTATCACTGGCGACGAACGGAGAGTCCAACTGCAGGGAAAAGTAAAATATGTAAATGTTGCTTATAGTTACTGCTGGGTGATACAGACTAAAGGAAGCTTCAAATACGTCCAATTTGACGATGTTCATACTAGTTATTAATTATATGCTGAAATGTTTGCATGTGTTGCAGACACACGACACTTATTCAAGTAATAGAATAAAATAACTTACAGTCAAAATAGCAATGTCATTAAGGTGTTCGTTATTGTTCATGAAGTCTGGATGCATGGTGTAGTTTGATATCAATCGAATTCGGCTCGCGACGCTGTCTGTACCAAGATGGATGTTGCCGGCGAACACCCTATAATGTTCTACGTTTATCAGCTGCGGAAACCTGCAAAACAAATGACGGAATTAGGAAATTGACAAAATTGCACAAAAGATAATGTCGAGGGTATAGTTGCCCTTTTTTAAGGTTTTTCTAGTTTCGTGGATGACTCACATTGTGATGTTATTTCACTTCTATATCATAAGACTACAACTATTACTAATTGATCTTAGGGTCATGCACGGCAAGGCAAGGTGCGATCAAAGTTTTTTAATAATAGTTTATGTGCATTAATCGACTATCCTCAATATAGGGTAGTTGTTATTGAAAGGTCGGCAAAAGTCGCCAATATTCTGGAAAAGCAACAACTGGTAGTAAATAAAATGAAATCTACGAACCCAGGTGCAGTGTCATACAAACAGCTGGCAGCTGTTAATACGTGTTGTAATGTGATCAGTGCTCCTCCACATACGTTTTTCTTTAAATATGACGTTTCAAATCTTCGTTGTATAGAAACCTGAAAAAAATAATTTGTTAGCAGATAATCTGAAACTTATAATTATTGGGCAGGGGCCGTAGCTTTTTAAGCAAGACTGTTGCGGTTGTGGAAGCGAGACGGTGCACTACACTGCGCATAGCGCTGTCCCGCTTATTCATAGTTTAGGCTGTTTTATACATTTGGTTGGCATCACATCCAGCTTTCTGCTGTCCATTGATGTGTAGGTCAAGGTATAAAGTTAGCTTAAGTATCATCAAGTTCATGAATTGAAAAAGTTTTTTAAACCTGTCCCTCCACCAAAGAGCCTTTTCCATTTGTAGGCTGATCGAATCATTAAATAAATATAAATGAATAATTACCATGAAAGGAAACTGTCCATCATTTGCATTAAGAACTATGCTTATTGTAGTTTTATTGGCAGTTATATCTTGGGCAGGTGCTGCGCTTGTGCCTGTTGATTGATAAAATGTTAGTTACTTAAAAAATAAAATCATCGAAAAACCAATTTCATTGCAGTTTAAGAAAATGAGCCTAATCAAGAACAATGTTAAAATAGATGAAAAATGGTGTTTACAATTAATAAATATCTAATAGATACAGGCAAATAATTAATTAACTGCAAATTATGAAATATATTTTTTGTAAATAATATAAAACTTCTTTTTTAAATGTATATTTTAAAAATAGAACAAATCTTCTTTTTAACGGTTTTATCGCCATCTATTTAGGTACCCATGACAACGTATCCCTTAAAAAAATAGTTTATTTTGATAAATGTTATTTCTCAATGTAAACATTCAAATAGTTTTTAAACAATAAAATATCACATACCATAAAGGGCAAGTAACAATAAACACACAACTTTTTCCATATTTGCACTTCACTGTACGTTGAAACTAGTAGAATGACAGGAATTAACTGTTTTTGCGCAGTTTTATCGAATCCGATACAGCTACTCGTATCTTATCAATTTCAGCGATTTTTTCCTGTTCTGATCAATTTATCGCGTCCACCTGTACGATTTGCCCTCATGTCGGTGGTAACATTGTGATATAATTACTATCAATTTTATCAGTAAATGGTTGAATAAATTTTTATCTTATCTTAAGTTCGACAAAAAGCCTAATCTTGTGACTCACACTAAATTCGCACTTTATTGTAATAACAAAAATGTGTGCCTTATAATATCCGGCTTTGGATTCATAATCGCAAACACAAGTATAATGAGGTTTAGATTATATTTCGGAACTGGAAACATCTTCCTTTATCAAAAAAATCTCAGTTGCTATTGAATCAACAAAATCAAATCAACATAACATAACATATCATCACGCCTGTATCCCCAAAGGGTTAGGTAGAGGTGTACCAATATACACCCACAGTTCGTCGACATGTTTAGGTCCCATGTAATAGGGGGCGAGCCTATTGCCACTAACCGGGCACGAATCCAAACTCCGACCTGTTACTGAGAATTTCATAGAAGAATAATACTTTGGTCGACTCGGGAATCGAACCCAAGACCTCTTGCGTAGCAGTCGCGCTTAGCACCACTAGGCCAACGAGGCAGTTAGTTAGACAAATTACAACACCTGATAACTTTTCACAAAGGAGAACGGGCAGAAATGTATGGACGCCACATACACCAAAAAAAATCCAATGATATCCCATTCAAATTCAAGTTATGTTTCCCAAATAAAGAGTTTGGTTCCTAGTTATTGGTTCCTAGGCAGAAATGCGCGTTCTCCTTTAAGGGAAATAATATAAAAATATGATGCAAACATAGAAGACATCATGACTTAGTTTCAGACGATGAGTTAAAGGAGATACTAGGTAGAATTAATTTATTGTTTACAATTTATATAATTTACGTTTATCATACTCTAAGGATTTCTGTCCGAGAGTCCGAAAATATGCTGTATTTTTAAGACCTCACAAGTCACTTTGGAATATGGAATATAATAAACCCTATTGAGTATCGAGTTTTACGTAACTATATTCTACTCTACGGGACAAAACATTTTCGGTCCTCCAAAGGATCCTAAAGCATTATTTCAGTTTCATTCAGCTCACATTTTGAGACGTTTTTCGTTAAACGTTGACAATTCAACATATTTATTCGTTCTGGTCATATTTTTGGGGACAATTCTTATTTTTTTAGTATGTCGGTCATTGAGTTGGTCAACATGATTTTTGGATTAGTTTACCATACATCGATCAATCTAAAAATTTATTCTCCTGTCCTCCCAATTACAACAAGATGATGCATAAAATAGAAAAATCGGACTACTCTGTAAAAAGCTATGCGAGGTCAGAAAAAAAAAAAAAAAGAATAACGCTTCGAATTGAGAAACTACTCCGTTTTCTTCGTCGGTTAAAAATAATCGCTTTTCACCATTTTATCCATACTCCAAAACCTACAGGGGACTGTTATCGATAATCTTTAAGATTATAAGTATGAATCAACATTCAGTGCAGATACCTTTCAGACGCATTATTTAATGTTGTTATCATCTTTTATCGCGAATTATTGCACAACATATTCTTAAATTTACGTTAATCTCAACAATGAAAACATATGGATAAGACTTACTAATCCAGAAAGCGGATTGCTTGACAATCCTATGAAAAGTAATATTTTAGTACTTGAAATTTAAATGTAGTCCGTAACGTGGACCTATATGCAATTTACATACAAGAATTGTCTTATACAAGTAGATAATTTAAAATTATCTCTATTATATAAAAACACAACTTTGATCTAGTCCACTTAGGTCTACTTAGAAAGAAAATGTTAACTAACGCTAATTTATTGTTAGTTTATTTTATCTTACGTTAATGTTTGAGAGCAAGCGTGGTGATCAATGCTCGTACCTTCTCTATATGGGAAGAGGCCTGTGCCCAGCAGTGGGACGTTTATAGGCTGGATTATTATTTATTATTAATGTTTATTATAAATTATACAGAAATGGCCATGTCCTTTTAAGACGCTCAAACTAAAATACACAAATATCTATTTTTGTCACAATCGGATGGATAGTTCATCAGTACAAATAAAAAAAAGTACAAATAAGTCTTATATATATTTCCTATTGACCCACCGTCAAAATTGGACCACAAGGAAAGCAACGGCTTACGAATAAAAGAAAAATTGTCAAAATCGGTTCACCCAGTCGAAAGTTATGGGTTAGCAAACGTAAAACAAAATAATGCAGCGTTACAGGCAGATAGACATTTAGGAAAAATACATAATAATTTTGGGTACGAAATAAAATTTAAAAAGAAATAAATATTAAAAAGGCATACTAATATTTTATATATACATAAAACTTGTAAAACAATACCTATTCATCTACTTGTATCAGTCTTTTCTAATCTAATCGTTCTGAATAACTAGTCATGCCAAGTCTGTACGTTTGGGCGTGACTTGTCCTTTATTGAGATTGGATCCTCTCTAAGGCACCTGTCCGATTGCAGGCGATGAGCGAGTATAGAGAAGAGCGATGAACTAGAAACTAGTCGACGAACAGCGAGCAACGAGTGTGTAGTTCTGTCATTTTTGTCGCTGGGCTACTCAAACATGCGAGTAAGCAAGTGCGGCGGGCGATACTCATATCACTCGCTCTGGTCATTCTATACTACTATAAGCGAAGGACGGGCATTATGGAACAAGTCTTGAAAACCGAGATCACAAGACCTGCGCGATTTACACGGGATTCATAGCTTTTTGTACATTTCTTGAACTATGAAATAGTCGATAGCTACTCGCTTTCTCGCTCGCAGTCGGACAGGTTCCTATTAAAAACGATGACGCTAATGATATTTTATACCGCAGCCGGATTGTGCTGGTGACGCATGTGATGCAAAAAAAATATATATAAAAATTATATATATATGTATTATTATAAGAAATTAATACTATCATTCATCCCTCTGACAACGAACACTGAAAGAGTTATTTTACAATACAAACAAAATAGTAAGATAGAGCGAGATAAAAGTCTTATTGCGTTTCTTTTAACACATTCGTATGCTGATACGAGACCTCTAATAAAAATAAATGGGTTCTCCACTGATCTAAACGTTGGGATACAAATTCAAGTGAAGCAAGGAGATCTTTCTACGTAAATAAACAGTTTCTAAATCTATAAAACATTGTTTTTCGTTTCTCATGCGATCGTAGTGCGTCAATTGTTTTATCTCTATCAAGACTTCCTTGAGATAAATATAAACCAAGTTTTTTTAATAATTAACATTTCAATAACATGTTGGGACCATCTCACACACAGTCTTCTCGCATACTTATATAGTCCTATTCACCGTTTCTGGCGACAGGGAACCAGACATTTTTTTTAATTATGCCAAACTTCGGCTGAGCCTGTTCTATAGTAACGAAACAACTGATAAACATACTTTTATGTATTCAGAATCGTCATGCCCAATAAGGTGTTTTTAGGTCCATGTTCACGCTCATTCCCGAGGGGCGCTCGTGGCTAAGTGTAAGCCGTACGATTTGACCGATAATACGGGTTAAGCCGCGCTCGCCGCGGTTGGTCCGTGGATGGGCGACCATTTATAACATACCGAGACTCCGTGTTTCGGAAAGCACGTTAAATAGTAGGTCCCGGCTGTCATACATAGATCTTTGGCAGTCGTTAAGTGAATTCTGACTTACTATGGGATACTGTGTTTCCCAGTTAAATGGGTTGTGAGGGTCAGATAGGCAGTCACTCCATGTAAAATATGGTATCCCGCTGAATCCGGTAAGACTGGTAGCCGACCCCAACATAGTTGGAAAAAGGCTCGCGAGATGGTGATGATGATGATGTTTGCGCTCATTCCCGCTATTTTATATTACAATATTGCTATGTATTTCTAAAAAAAATGCATGTTACAAATAACTAGCCTCACTTAATGATGACTAGATCGATTTAGAACAAGATTTGCATAATCCGAAAGAAATGCCGACAGTTATTAAAAGTAGTTTAGTTTTTACAGATAGACGAAAAAACAATTTTAAATTATTTGCTGAACTTTTTAATGTGATTGACATGAAAAGGAGGAAGGTTTTTCCAGACGTTGAATTGACAATCTAAGAAGATTACCGATATTACGATAAAATATGATAATGAGGACATTATCATATTATATCGTAAATCTATGTTAAAAAATATTTTATATTCTCATATCTAGTTTTCCTTCTGCACTGATACCAACAATTAGCCTACCTATCTTTGAAAATGTGTTGACAAAACTTAATTAGTGTAATATCATCAGATTAAAGTAGGTATCACATTTTAGATTGTACAGATTAGAATGCACAGATATTTTACAATCAGCTAGGACCTCGTATTGAAAGGAAGATAGCATATTTTTTTTTTACTTAGCCTTGTCTGTCCCACTGCAGGGTAAAGGCCTCTCTACCCTCCTTCCATCTGTCTCTATCTAGGGCCTTGGTCATCCACTCCCTATCAAAGGACTCCAGTTTGTCACGCCATCTCCGTCTGGGCTTGCCGCGATGTCTCTTGCCATTTAGAGGGACCCATTGGGTCGTTCGTTTGGCCCATTGGTCGTCCGACATGCGGCAGATGTGGCCAGCCCAGTTCCATTTTAGCGTGGCAGCTTTCCGAGTGACGTCAGTGATTTTGGTAGTGGAACAAATTATTGTATTCCTAACCCGGTCTATGAGCTTGATACCCAGAATACTTCGTTCCATAGCACTCTGCAGATCTCAAGATAGCATATTGGTCAATTGATAAAACTATTTTCCACGAATATATGTATACTTAAATCATTAACCGCTGGCCGCTTGGTACTGAATCGCAGCTGAAAAGGTTTTGGGAGAAAGAAAGAAAAACTGCGACAGTTTACAAACAAGACATGGGTGAATAGAAAATTTTAACTCGGCTTTTTACTGTTCATGAGATTCCGCTGACAGAGGTTTTATAATGCTGAATTCGGGGTGCGCGACATTTAAATTGAAAACCAACTTTTGTTTAATAGAACGCATGCTTGTTTCCCCGCATGCCGTGAAACTGAGGTTTCGTTTTCCTTATGTTATCAGCCTTTAAGTATTCGTTTATTCACCGCATGCGGTATAACGACTTAAACCCTTTTTGAAAGAAACACTATCATTGTTTTTTTTAAAAGGTATTATTCGAATGTTTGTACCAAATTAATCACTATTTACTATTCATAAGTCGGATTACACATTTTATTATAGTTTTACTCAGCATTTTTGATAAAGATTATTTATCTTAGGAATAGTATTTCCTATACGCATCTTATCTATTCCAGTATCAATGTTGTGACCTTGAAGGTCATTTAACGTAATCAATAAGATACCATAGAAACGATAAGAAGAGGTAAAGGTACTGTAAATATTGGGCCTAGTTTGTCATCGACTGTACTGTTTAATCTAAATTATATTGAGGAAGATTATACACATAACACAATAAGGTACAATAATATATAATGAACCTAGGTGGACAGAGGCGAACTTAACTCAAAACTAAGTTTTATTACAACGCAGTTAAATGTGAATAAATAGAAATATTAGAAAATATTAATTTAATCCGTTGGTAGGAGGCTAAGCCGCGTCTTTTGATTAAACACGCCAATCGCTATCCCAACCAAGTTATTTAATTAAAAACAGTCATCACAATATTGGCTGGATCGTTAAGTTTACCCCTGTGCAATGCCATATTGTATTCCAATTTCTTTAATTTTGTCAGCCATGATGACAATACAAGCAAGCTTTTGTATACTTTACTCCACCAGCACCTACGCCAAAATAGGTTCCAAAATTACTGGGACCTGCTTTCAAAGCTTCAAAGATTTTCAGTAAACAAGCATTTAATTATTGTCCTGTAAACGTTTTGTTAATGTCAATAACACGATCAGATTATCGGACGCCGGATACCAAACAACGGTAAAACCGGTAAGCAAAGGTAAGACAAAGGTTACTCTGGTAGGTAAAGGTACGTGTTATAAAGCCCA
The DNA here is from genome assembly GCA_905146925.1 of Autographa gamma. Taxonomy (NCBI): domain Eukaryota; kingdom Metazoa; phylum Arthropoda; class Insecta; order Lepidoptera; family Noctuidae; genus Autographa; species Autographa gamma. Next base: position 10,443,265 of record LR989857.1, read on the forward strand.
CACAGTATTAGACTTTGAGTCATAGCCTAACTGGAGCCGGCTAGCCGAAAACCGTCGCAACTGCACACGCAAGCTAATTTTATCAAACTCCAAAAGAGGAGGTTTTCAATTTGACTGTTTTTTTGTATGTTTACTACGCAACATATCCGGCAATTCTGGATCGATGTTAAAAACACATTTTGTCATCTAAAATGTACCTCTGCCTACCTCTTATTCATCCTGATAATATATTTTTTACATTAATGTGTAATCAAATATTATTCATTCTATTCTTGATTTAAAACTTTATGACTCTATAAAATTTTGTCAGGACATACAATTATATGATGAGAATCGTAAAAAAATTCAACATGTTTCATTTTTTGTCCGGCCGTAAAATTATAATATTGTAAAATGAGAACTGTGTCGTGAATACACGACTTTATTACCAAACTAGCTATGCCCCGCGGTTTCACCCGCGTAAATACCTATATTCCGTTCCCGATGTCTTTATAGTTACTTTGTTTAAATACGGGGTGGCAAAGAGTCCAAAAAAAATAAGGTTTTGAAAATCAGTCGTTTGGGTCGCGCAATTATCGTTACTTAAACGCTTTAACCTATATGTTAATCCAGGGTATAACCTATCTACATACCAAATTTTAACCAAATCGGTCCAGCCGTTTTTGCGTGAAAGTGTAACAAACATCCACACATCCATTCTCACAAACTTTCACGTTATAAACGTGATATTAAGTAGGATACGTACTCAAAACAACAAAAGACTATCAGATGTCTGTTTCAATGACGGAAAACAAGATAAGGCAGGATTCTTATTTTAGTAGGTAATTTAAATTAGGGTGTGACAAAAAATTGCCGGTAGTTGGGTTCCAAGCCCCATACCAAGCTTTATCATACAACAAGATAATTATATCAATTTGAGTTTTTAATTGTTTTCCTTGTAACCATAATCGATATAATCATGTATTTTGCATCAAATTTCGGCTTGCTCCTATCTAAATCTTTTTAAAAATACGAAGATAAACCGCTTTAAAGTTCAGGACTGGGGGCTTGTGACTTCACGGCTAGTTACAATTTGTGCTTGGGAGTGATGTCACGCAAGAATTGTACTCGCTGTATCTTCATAATTCTTTAATTACGGGATAAAATAAAAAAATACGTGTCTAATATTTTTTATTATCTAAAAGATGGACGTCAAAAGAAAATTATTCATCATCCCTATGTAACAATATTCTCACCTACTTTATAAGCTTACTTATTTCGACCTTCATGCAGTTTTATCTAGTATATATGTAGGTCAGTGAGCCTTTAAAAGCACCGCACTAAACAATTACTACACAGCAGCTGGGTCCGGTATAATCCAGAATTGACTCGTTGCCAGCAGTCGACACTGCGTCGCGGGACTTTCCTCGCTTCCTTTTTCACTAAAATGTGCTCTAAAACTAAGTACAGACATTAAACAACCATTTCTCAGAAACATATTTAATGTCCCGTGTGGGTAAAACCAAAAAAATAAAGCTGCTTTTGTGCTATATGTTAAGAAGTGTAACTCGCTCTGCTTGCGACCACGGCCTGTGTAACCCGGTCGAAACGTCAAGCCCTAAAGGTATTTAAGCTTGTACGCGTGTAGATTTCTACCACCTTTAGCGAAGATAAGAATTGCTTTAAATTTATCTAAATTAAATGTAAACAAATTATATCAGCATAGCGATAAGTCACGTGGACTTGCACACTTACAAACATTTGAGTTGTTCGGTCAGCGTTAACGTAAGTAGAAACGTTAGGTACTTGGCTTTAGTCGGCCTATTAAGGTTCATGTTTTGAAAAAGGGTTAAATAAAAATAGAAGAGAGCTAGATAACTCTCTAGTTTATATTAGCCAATACAATGTTTTCCTAAATATATTGTTACGTGTTAAAAAATACAAGTTCATACCCGGGTTCAAACGAGTGGGAACAATAAACAAACGCGGATCAATTTCGTCATACGGGTTAACATTCTTTTAATGATTTATTAATACCCGATAGAGTTTGGCGATCGTAAATCTTCATAACGTTGTTAATAAAGGTCGTTAACCGTAAATAATGAAATTGTTGTTGGGCAAAACAAATCGCCGATCAATGACAGAGTAAATCGACTGGATACTGGGAAAACAATAATAAAAATATACTTATACTCTTTTGTTTACTTAAACACGAAAGCTGGCGTAATTTTTCCATTCATTATTCTAAGACACATCTGTCAAACGGTCAAGGAAAACATCGTGAGGAAACCTGGATTACAAAAATTGGGATCTGAAATCGCCAACCCGCAGACAGCAAGCGTGGTGATCAATGCTCGCGCCTTCCCTATATGGGAAGAGGCCTGTGCCCAGCAGTGGTACGATTATAGACTGGATTATTGTTATTTTATTATAGGTGAAGAATAAGTTCGATCGAATTAGTTTTGCTGTTATATGCGAAAAGATGCTTCCGTTTCGAAACAATTAATTCAGCTCGATAGGTTTTTTGTTCTACTGAAATATTTAACAGTTGAGGCCGAAAATAAGTGAACTTTTGTATTATTTATTGTACACAATAATTAAAAAAATATCTTACATTCTAAATCATTATGTATACAGGCGAAAATGACTCAAAATTATTGTATCATTGGTAAGTAATTGGTACAATATTAATACTGCCTGGCAAACCACAATGAAGTCATTTAAAAAAAAAAAAAAATTTTTACGAGACGTATTTAATTATCCTTTCTATGATAAGTAGAAAAATGGGATTTATCATGACAACAGTGAAATCGGCTTTATAGATAAAAGATTAAAGTTAATAATCAATATTTAAATAGGTATACCTAAAATTTTGGTGATATAATATCAATCACGAGAAAGGCATGATTGATAGTCTGGAATTGTTAGTACCTATACTTCGGATACTACACAGTTTACAGAATTTTAAGACACAGTGATACTACTAGGAATACCAGCTATATCAAGTTGTATGTGACTAGTCTAGGCGGGCTGATCCCGCGGTTGTGACATGCTAAGAGAAGATTTTGTTTATTAGATACCTGTATGACTACGGGGGCCCGAGTCTGCTATTGACAATTGCTTCAATCTTCAATCGGGTCAGAATACAGTGCGTCACCACCCCATACCATCCTGTGAGTGTCGTAAAAGGCGACTAAGGAAGAACTGGTAATTCAACTATAACTCGCTTTAGGTTACTCGGCATTGGCAAATAGCAACAGGCTTATAACATGGACAACAAAGCGTGACCTAGTAAAGTGAGAATTTCATCATCATGGTCATAAATGTCATCCTAGGATGCGTGTTTGTGCTTGCGATGCTGAAATCTCTGCCTACCCTTTATGGAATATACAGGCGTAATGATATGTGTGTATGGAATTAAAATCTTGATTATGCGAATCGACCACTTTAGCTTTAGGTTGATTTTTAGTTTTGAGAAATAATTTAATAGGTAAAGGATATATAGGTAGGTTGTCTAAATTTCTGAATAACGCATACACAGATTGTATGATATTTCAGTGTAAACTGAAGTTGAAATAGAATCCTTTTGTGAACGAACGAACGGTGAAGCAGAGACAAGTAATTGAGTCGGCTATGACTTGCAAGCTTGTCAAACGTTTGATGAGATCCTTTGAATGAAATAGCCTTGTTGGTTAGTGTACACACAGTTCGTAGGTAACAGGTATCCAAACTTCAAAATTCAAACTTCAAAGCCAGAGCACTTAGGAAGCGGTGAAGGGTGGGCGATTTGGGGTCGGTTCATGTCTGGCGGGGGTGGCGGCGCGTATTGTCGGTCGCGCGGCGCTGGGGCGGGCTAGCGCGTGGTGGAGCGTTCGGCCTTTCACACTGAACTGATGCGTGGGTGCGTCTTGTGTGAGAGGTCGGATGTTTTATCGTGTGCTCGTTCGTTCTGGCGTTGCGCGGCCGGTATTGCGCGCTGCCTCTTCCGCCGGATATGAACCGACCCCTGGGGTGCTGTCCTTTTTGTATTTTTTTGACGTTTAATAAGTGCTACTTTGTAGCCTAAGTTAAATAAATGATTTTGAATTTTGAAATCAATCGTTTAAAGTTGCATCATCATCATTCAGCCAATCATAGACCACTGCTAGACATAGGCTTCTCCCAATATGCGCCACAACACCCGGTCCTCCGCCCTCCGCATCCATTAATTAAAAGTTTATGAAACTATAATTATATTCTTTATATCCTTTGAAAACGCACAAAAATGAAGCTAAATTAAATATAAAATAAAAGTAAATAAATATATATTATAAACAAAATAAGACAGACTTAAATCGTTACTTGAAATATGACAGTAGTTTATGACGCACATGTGTCATTCTCAACTAATCAGAGACACGGAACCGGACGGTAAAAATTGTCATATTTGTGGTTAATTGTGACATTAGTTTCATTATTCACTCCTTATTTAACTAATACATCAAATGCATGTCATTTAGAGTATTGTCACAGCAGAATTAAAGTTTAATATAATGTATCTCGATAATTATAATTTAAAATAAACCTTTGTGTAAGCTTAAACTGTGAACCCAATAAATACCAAATTATTTTAAGTAAAAGTATTATATTATTGGTTTCTTAGGTTTACGCGAATGTTAGACATTGAATAAAACTATATAATAAGTCACACAGTGTATCGCAAAAAGACCCATACAGATAGGTACTTAAACGGTGAATCTCACCACCACCCTAAACAGTTAGCTACCGTGGGAAAATCCTTGTTTCAGAGAGCACGCGGACTCTGTGATGACAGACACCTTGCCGCTGAGCTTCAACACGTCAAGCAAGTACTGCGAGACAACAAGCTCCAAATTCCACGGCCCCGTCACAGAGAACGAGTAAAGCCAGCCACAGTTGATCGTTTACCTGCTGTACTACCATACGTCAGAGGTGTCACAGACAAGATTGGCTATATCCTAAAACGAGCTTCAATCAAAACATACTTCAAGCCGCCCAAGAAGATTAGTCAGTCATTACCATCCGTCAAGTGTCACATACCTCTACAAGAAGCAGGAGTTTATAAACTAGATTGTGACTGCGGCCTCTCTTATATCGGTCAAACAAAACGAAGCATAGGGACCCGCGTTAAAGAACACATCGCTGACGTTAAACACCGCCGCTCAACGAAGTCTGCAGTCGCCGAACATGCTGAAGGCTCCAGCCATTATATTAGATTTGATCAACCACAGATCCTCGCTAAAGAATCCAGATTCCTACCTAGGATGTTCCGCGAGGCTATTGAGATTAAAAAACACCCTAATTTCAATAGAGAAGATGGCTGGAAGATATCACCTACTTGGGACCCAATAATACACAAACTGAAGGCCAAACCCAAGAGCAGCGCTGCAAGACATCTCAGTCTGCCCGTGACCATGATACCTGCAAAGGTGTCGAAACGTCGGGACCTAAATCTAAAATTAAAACCGCGAAAAAATCCGTAAAAAGTAGTTTTATTCAGTATTATATTATACTAGCTGTTGCCCGCGACTTCGTCCGCGTAAATATCAGTTATCGAAGTTGGATAAATGATAAATAACGAAATATGTCCTTCCTTGAGGTTTAAGCTTTACTCTTTATAAACTTTCAGTTCACAATTAAATATTTGATTAATATTTATTAGGGTAAGGATACAATTCGCGAACTGCATTCATTCCGAATGAATTTTAAACCATAAAAAAGGTTATCATAGAAGATCGTTTCCTAGATAATAATTTTATAAATTCAATTTCCCAAAATAATTAAGTATTTATTCGCACTTTGCGTGAATAATACGATTATAATTTACGCAAAACATGATACACGTTTTACTCCAAATTATCGGCGTTGTTAATTCCTGGCTCGTGTTTTAATACATAACATATCAAGTTTTATCGCTAACAAGCAAGAACTAAACAGACCCAGATCTTTAAAACAAGTGACTTTAAATACTTAGAACGATTTAAATAAAACTACTTTTACAGATTTCATCACGGTTTGTATTTAGATTTTAAGTCCCGACGTTATGTAGTCTGCCCGTGACCATGATACCTGCCAAGGTGTCGAAACTACGGGACTTAAAATCTAAACAAAAACCGCGATAAAATCCGGAAAAGTAGTTTTATTTCAATGTCTAATATTCGCGAAAACCTCAGAACTCAATTCATAGAACGAGTTTAAATACATGGAATAATTCCAGGATTTAATGTTTATAATATTTTGTTCTAACGCAAATAATAATATGTACTCATACCATACTCATGTAATAGTAGCAAGGTCTAAAAATACGATGTGTTTTAAAGATAACTGAGGGTCTAAAAAGTTTAATGCAATTTATAGAAACCCTCAGAAAACGAGAGACATATCATAACATAACGTAACATATCATCACGCCTGTATCCCCGAAGGGTTAGGCAGAGGTGTACCAATGTACTCCCACAGTTCGCCGATATGTTTAGGTCCCATGTAATAGGGGGCGAGCCTATTGCTACTAACCGGGCACAAATCCAAACTCCGACCTGCTACTGAGAATTTCATAGAAAAACCCATTAACGTCTTGGTCGACTCGGGAATCGAACCCAAGAACTCTAGCAGTTGCGCTTAGCACCACTAGGCCCACGAGGCTGTCGAAATCTCGAAAATCTCAAAACGAGAGACGAGATTGTTTATTCAATAAATAATAAAAAATTTGGCTACTACTAGGTAAATCAGGAAAAACTGAAATATTATTACCTTGCACATTACTAAGAGGCAAAATATTCTGTTTTTTGGATTAATACATCTTATCCGTGTTTGTATTGATGGGATTTACGTACAATTTAATATATAATATTATGTTGTACAATAATACGCGATAAAATAAGATAGTGAAATTAAATATTGTGTCTGAAAAGTATCTTCACTGAATGTTGATTCATTATTTTAATCTTAAAGATTACTGACAACAGTCACCTGTACTTTTCAGATTATGTTTGAAATTATGAAAAGCGATTATTTCTCTATCTGCTGCATATCTTATCTAATTGGAGGACAGGAGAATCCAACTGCATTTCGATTGATGGATAGCTGTCTAATCCAAAAATCAAATATAGCGGTGCCTCATTCTTGCCTAAAAAAAGTGACCGCAATGAGCAAAAATTTACCAGAAAACTTTTAAAAATGTACTTTGCACTGAAGTTTTGTTTTTGAGTCTTTGGCCGTCCTTGAGTGTTAATTGTCCTTGTATCAGGACTTTCAAAATAGTAGTTTCTTAACACGACGAACTCCGTGGTCGAGTGACGTACCGATTGAAACCGGTACGTCACTCAACCACGGAGGTCGCTAGTTCTGAGGTCCCGGGTTCGATCCTCAGACGGGTCAAAGCAGAAACCAAGTTTTCTACATTACCTTGGGTCTGGGTGTTTGTGATACCTTCGTTGTTTCTGAATTCCATAACACAAATGCTTCAGCTACTTACTTTGGGTTCAGAGCAATGTATGTAATGTTGTCGGCATTTATTTATTTAAAAACAAATTATAATTTAAGGACTTGAAAAATAAAAATTCAGATTTTTACGGACTCTGTCGGACAAAATTGCTTCGATGATGATAAACCTTTTAAATTTTATTTAACTCATCCTATCTGCTTTCTCATTTAACTCATACCTTTTGTAACTATGTCGTGATGTTGTCTGTATTTGCATCATATTATTATATTTTGTCTCTTAAAATTTGTGAAGAGTTATCAGATAAAATAAATTTTCAAATAGTTACTGAGATTTTTCTGATAAAGGAAGATATTTCCAGTTCCGAAATATAATCTAAACCTCATTATACCAGTGTTTGCGATTATGGATCCAAAGCCGGATATTATAAGGCACACATTTTTGTTATTACACGAAAGTGCGAAATTAGTGTGAATCACAAGATCAGGCTTTTTGTCAAACTTAAGATAAGATAAAATTTTATTCAACCATTTACTGATAACACTGATAGTATATTATATCACAATGTTACCACCGAAGTGAGGGCAAATCGTACAGGTGGACGCGATAAATTGATCAGAACAGGAAAAAATCGCTGAAATTGATAAGATACGAGTAGCTGTTTCGGATTCGATAAAACTGCGCAAAAACAGTTCATTCCTGTCATTCTACTAGTTTCAACGTACAGTGAAGTGCAAATATGGAAAAAGTTGTGTGTTTATTGTTACTTGCCCTTTATGGTATGTGATATTTGATTGTTTTAAATCTATTTGAATGTTTACATTTAAAGACGATATTTAGTAACTGGAATAAAACTACTTTAACGGATTCTGTCGCGGTTAATTTTATATATGTTTTAGTTCCTTAAGATATAGATGTATCACGATGGAATCCTTCAGATAGTAGTTTTATTTCATTTTCGTTACCATCAGCAAGCATTAAATATTGTCTAATTGAATTTTTATCATGTTGCTATAATTTATTGCAATCTGTGTGAAATGATTTTTAGTCTACCACTTTTATCTTTTCATCATTCTTTTTTCTTGATTAAATTGTCGATGATTTTATTTTGTACATATTTAAAAATGTAAAATTTTAACAATTAACAGGCACAAGCGCAGCACCTGCCCAAGATATAACTGTCAATATAACTGACATAAGCATGGTTCTGAACGCAAATGATGGACAGTTTCCTTTCATGGTAATTATTCATTTATATTTATTTAACAATTCGTCAAACATTGACACTTGTAGAAATATGAATTTGCTAGGGGGGCTCGTTTGAATAACCTTTTCAATACATGCGCGAAATGGTACACATCAATGGATGCAAGAAGGGGCCTTACTGGGGCCGTTGAAAAAGCTGGACAGCTTTATGTGCAGTATAGTGCACCGTCTAGCTTCCACTTTCAAGTCTTGCTTTAAGAGCTCATGTTACGGCCTCTGACCAATATTGATTAGTTTCAAGAGATTATCTTTTTTTGACGACCTCCGTGGTCGAGTGGCGTACGCACCGGTTTTCAAGGTGTCGCTAGCTCTCAGGTCCCGGGTTCAATCCCCGGACGGGTAGAAACTAACCCCGGTTCAATGTAGAAACCAACTTTATACATTTTCCCGGGTCTGGTTGTTTGTGGTACCATCGTTGTTTCTGAATTCCATAACACAAGTGCTTAATAGCTGCTCTACTTACTTTGGGTTCAAAGCAATGTATGTGATGTTGTCCGCATTTATTAGTATTTATTATTTATCTGCTAAATATTTTTTCAGGTTTCTATTCAACGAAGATTTGAAACGTCATATTTAAAGAAAAACGTATGTGGAGGAGCACTGATCTCATTGCAACACGTATTAACAGCTGCCAGCTGTTTGTTTGACACTGCACCTGGGTTCGTAGATTTAGTTTTATATACTACCAGTCCTTGCTTTTCCAGAATATTAGCGACTTTTGGGACAACTACCCTATATTGAGGATAGTCGATTAATGCACATAAAACTATTATTAAAAAAAATTGATCGCACTTGCCTTCCCGTGCATGACCCTGAGATTAATTAGTGATAATCATCACAACGTGAATGCATTTTTGTCAATTTCCTAATTCCGTCATTTGTTTTGCAGGTTTCCGCAATTGATAAACGTAGAACATTATAGGGTGTTCGCCGGCCACATCCATCTTGGTACGGACAGCGTCGCGAGCCGAATTCGATTGATATCAAACTACACCATGCATCCAGACTTCATGAACAACAACGAACACGTTAATGACATTGCTATTTTGACTGTAAGTTTTTTATGCTATTACTTGAATAAGTGTTTTATGTAAAACTAGCTTCTTCTCGAGGTTTCACCAGTATTGCTGCCGGTTATCGCGGCAAAAAGCAGACTATCTCTCTTCTCTGGATCCAGACTTACCCCGTACCTAATCGGTTCTGCAGTTTAGTCGTGGTAAACAGACAGACAGAATTTTATATTTTTAACACATAAGTATTAACTAGTATGAACTTCGTCAAATTGGACGTATTTTGAAGCTTCCTTGAGTCTGTATCACCCAGCAGTAACTATAAGCAACGTTTACATATTTAACTTTTCATTTCAGTTGGATTCTCCGTTCGTCGCCAGTGATAGAATAAGACCGTTGGCTCTGCCTGCGGCGTACAGCAGACCTAACGAGACCACCAGCCGTTGTACAGTTGCGGGATGGGGACAAACAAGACCTGATGGTGATGTAAGTACATTATGATTGACGTTAATAAGCGCTAATAATATGTAGCCTAAATCAAATAAATAAATTTAGATATTTGGACTATTTCTGAATGCTGTGACGAGGTTTTGGGATGCCAAGTTTTCACTCAATTTCTTGTCTGAAAATAAGTAGGTAAATAGAAGAGACCCTTAATTATGTCACCGAAATGATATATCTATTAAAAAGGGTGAAGAAGATCTACTACAGCGTCAGTTTTAAAAAAATCTGATGAAGATGGGTAACTTATTTTTTTTTTCACCCAAAACAAGCTGAAAGGATCACGTTAGGATAACGTCTCATGCAAAATTTTAACATCGATCTGGTTATAATTTTTGGTGTCAAATATTTAGAGCTAAAAAGGGCTACTAATTACTTAATCATTTCGAACAGAAGATTCGTGAACTGATTCTCACTTAAATCCGTTGAGTAGTTTAAAAGATTTCTGCATACATAGGCACCGGTGGATGCAATTGGCGAGTTGTCGTTCATTATGGCGTTCTAGGGGGATGCCTTTGTTCAGCAGTGGATGTCTTCCAGCTGATGATGTTGATGATGATGATGCATACATAGGAACAGACAACAGGAATTGACTTTGTTTCTTACTATGTAGTGATTTTCATTTATTTATTACTTATTCTTACCAGATGAGCATTTCGCTTAATTACGCAACGATGTTGGTTCTACCACAATCTACTTGCGAGACCCAATACTCCGAGCTTTTCGACTCTCCCAACGTAGCCCCGAGTATGGTGTGTGGTGTTGCGACCCAACCCCTGACTTATGGATGTTCTGTAAGTACTCAATGTTGTTAATTGTAAAGCAAGTCATTAACGCATAACATGGCAAAGATTATTTAAAAATATATCACTTAACACTACCTCTTTTAAGCCAACTGATTTGCAGAATATTTTCATTAAATGTTACATTGTTACTCAATGTTTAAATTCTACCTTACACAAATTATACGTGAAAATATTTTGAATTTGAAACTGTAATGTCTTACAAATATTTTATTACTTTCACAGGGTGATGAAGGCAGTCCTTTAGTTTGCAACAATCAGGATTTAGTAGGAGTCATGTTCAAGAGCAATCGATGTGGGATATCCACGGACCCGGTACTTTACACCCGGGTATCGAACTACACGGACTGGGCTGCGAGCATCATCGGTACATCATCATCCTCTACTTTCCAACCTTTCGTTGTTATGGTATTCTTCTTCTCAATTGCACAAATGGTTTCATCCAAATTCAACTAAGAATTTATTTGCTCTTCCGTTCCCATCGTGTAAATTTTCTGAAACCTAATCCAGTCGTATATAATTAATGATGAAATGGTAAATGAATTGTTTTATAAAACTACTAACTGTACAGACTGTGTACCCTAAACATCTCGTTAAAGATGTGTTTATGTATAATTAAATGTAAAAATATTTGATAGTATTCAGTTATTTTTCTGATGATGTCTTTTTGATTAGCCGAGTTTTTTCGTTTTAATATTTTATTCATCAAAATGTAATTAAAAAAAATATAGAGCGATGAAATGTCCATCACAAAACATGGCGAATAAATGTTTTTTCTTCCTTTCTTTCTTTCTTCTTTCTAAAACTTATCGTGCAGTTTTTTTTTCATATTATTTAAGTTTTATTTAAACGTTACAGCCAATAATTAACAAAGATGTTTTACCTTAGAGATACAATTTTAACTTGAGCGATAGATTTCTAGAAGGTTGAAATATCTACAGATAGGTTTTGAATAAGATTTTTCTATCTTTAGATATTATGTTACTAATCCAGATCTTGATCCTCGAAACAATTATCTCTGTGATAATTGTTTCGTTGTGGGTGTTTGTGCAAGAGGGTACAGCATTTTTATAGATTGTACCCACAATACCTGCAGGAGATATTATTACAGGTCAACATTTTAAAACGAAAAATGCATTTAATCATACTCATGATGTTAATATGTATGTAAATAAAATTATTTCTCATGTATTTGAGTTATAAAAAGTTTTTGTTAACGCCAAATACTATGTGATGTGATTTTGTTTTACGATTGTCAAATAAAGTACTTTGAAGTTTAGCTTATAGATAACTTACTGTGTTAATAAATATAAGTAATTAAATAAATACTTGGTTTTATTTCATGTCTCGTTCCCTTTTTGATTTTATTTCCCAGTGTTAAAAATTTGGAACAAATCATATATTATGTGTGTATAATAACTATCATATATTATATAATATAAAATCCCGTACTATCGCGCATCTGGGCAAACACCTCTCGTTCTCTTTCCTCTACTAGGAAGTTACATTAGTTGATTCTAGAATTTATTGTTTGTTATCCGCGACTCTGGAAGAGGTAAAGAAAAAGGTTTCGAGAAATATAAATTTAAATAATTAACTAAAATCCTTTCAGAAAAGCTTGAACTGAAGTAGGTATTATAACTCCTACACTAGAATAATCAGTATTTTCTGTAAATTTTAAATAATTTATAATATGGACCTGATTATTATATCAAACTGCCAAACACAAGGCCTTTTAAATAAAGCATTCGCGAGTTCGAGGAGTTGCAATTTCATAAAACTTTTCTGAATCCAAGTTTGCACCCCATGTTTTCCTTCACAGATTGTAAATGGTACCTTAGAATAACTAAATAAATAGAAAAAAAATACCTTTGGTCCAAGCAAACCTGCAATCATGTGCATACGAATCCAGTTACTCCAGAGTGAATAAAAGGGTGAAGGAGGTATCTATCCTGCACCTTCATTAGGCCCACAAAAGAAAATTTTATTACCTAACTTTTATATGGGTTAAGTAAGTCACTATGTTTATGTTGTATGATGGTATTTGTTGGAATATACAACCTCATTTCGTTGACTTCTTACTGGCAGTCAATAATCTGTCTATGCTTCATTGTTCAAACGTTCTAAAAACGTATTATTGTTGAATTTTTCATTGTATGTTTCACTTGAAATAAATTATGGTTGACGCGAGTCGCTGTTTTACTTTTTCCTGAACCCATTTTTCCTATTTCCAATAGTATTGACTAAATCCAATAAAACTGTTATCCAACACAATTTGAGTAGATGATGTAAACTTAGCGTAAATGAGAAAAACCTACTAAAATTGATAAATATCTATTATATATCTTATTTTGAGCTGAAATGTTGTAAACTGACTCTATACCGGATGTACTGTTCACCCCTATTGTATAGATATACCCTTTCGGTTACATCCTGTATACTAAGGTTAGATTTTCTTATTTTCGTTCAGTGCCATCTTTGTTTGGGGCAGCACCGAAGCACCAGGAGGGTTATAAAGGGCGACGTGACGTCACCGATCGCATTACTTGAAACGTGTTCAACACCTGTTTGGACCAAGCTTGCGAAAAGGAATCTCTATAAACCACATGGGAATCACGTGACATGTTAGATTTCTGAGGATAGAGTTTTCCAAAGGTATGGTATGCCAAAGTATGTCACACTAAATTCGGGCTAGATGTACCTATAATCAGGCCACAGAGAGATCGCTTTTCTGATAGGTCGTGATCAACAGGAAGATAAATATATTTCATGTGGCGAATATACGACGGCTAAATTGCTATTTTTTATTTGTATTATAGAAAAATATTAATCATTCAAAACTGAATCATTGTGTCAGGTTAATTAAAAATTAGGTACCACATACATGGTTTTGTATTCGCCTTAGTAATCAATACTAATGAGTATGGAAGGTATTCTCTTAGCGGCAAAATTATAGATATTTGAAAAGTATGGGCATTATAGTACATACCATAAAAGACACATAGTTGCAATATGATCAGGTTTACAACTGCCAGAAATGTAAAATTATATTAGCATACAACGGGCAACCAACCACAGCCATCACACACTACCGGCGCAATTTTAACATTAGCAAAGTGCTGGTGCAGCCCATCTTGCGTTACCCTCAGGGACCCCTAAGTGAAGAATAGCTGTCACTGTTTTAGCGATTGGCCATCACAGGCTACACGTGTGCCGATAGTTTCTCCTAAACATATTAAAAAGAGAATTTGACGGGCCTGTTGGTTTAGTGGTTACTGAGCCTGACTGCTATACCGGAGGGTTCGATTCTCACTCAGGACAAATGTTTGTGTGATGAGCACGGTCATTTGTTCTGTTTCTGGGTGTTTTTAGATCTACAAGTATGTTTATCAGATTTCTGGTTACCATAACACAAGCTCTACTTAGCTTGGGATCAGATAACCGTGTGTGACTAATCCCGCAATATGATTATTATCATTATAGTGTCGCTGTCCACTTTCGTCGGTGTACCTCTGTGACTAGTGCGCCGATTCCAAGAATGCTTGTTAGTAGACTGATAGTTCTCGTAGAAAAATGTTATATATCATGTCTATGAATTTTTATTATACATACACATACATATAATCACGCCTCTTTCACTTGTAGGGGTAGCAGAAACCACTTCTTTCCACTCGCTACGATCCTTGCACCTTGTTTTGTCCACCTTCATTATTCCCTTCATACATGCTGTTCGGTTTATGGTACTCTTGTCCTGGCCTTCTTTCATTCACACTCAACGCAGCAAAACTGCTCTCTGTGGCCCACTTTTCGCCCCCGCGAGGAACGAGACGTGATGGGTGGCGAACCACATCGCCGCCATTTTGGATAATTATTGTTTTTATGATTATCCTTTGCGTTCCTGCGGGATAAGGATTGGGAAAGTATGACAAAGTAGGACGGGTTATAGGATGCTACCATCACGGAGGTACAATGAATGTGACAGTAACAGCTAGGCAGTTCGGGGTCGCGTACCCGTGGTGGATCTAGCCAGCTGTCGGACAGATAACTAGTAGATCCACCCCCTGAACCAAAATTTTTATTACACAATAAATAATTACACAATTGGTGTGAGTCATGAATCATAGTCATAATGTATGCGGAGATAAAAGATAAGATAGATCGTCTTTAAAAGTAATTAATTTGATAGATATCGATAGTAAGTACGAATTGAAACGACTAACGAAAATAAACCTTATGGCCTTGAGATAAAGGCGACGGTAATAATCAATAAAGCTGATATTGATAAGATTAATTGTTGAGTTTAGGGAAACAAATGAAAAATATATAAAAAGAAGCTTTAGTTTTAGTTCGTTAGTCATTGCGAGCTGAAGTGGAATTAATAAAATGTATAAAATTGTGTTCTTGTTTGGACTTGCACTTTCCGGTATGTGATTTTGGTTTTCTTTTGTGATCATTATGCATACAATCTTTTGTTATATGCATATTAAATCAATTTGTGCGACATTTTTCTTTGTGAAATGCTAAATACTTGAACCTTACTAAATGTTGCACTGCTGACAGTGAGACTTTATGGTGTTATTAAATTTTGTAATATTTAACTACAAATTAATGCTGCCTATTGGCATTACAAACAAATAGAATTTATTGTGCCATAGCTATTTAGAAACTTTATAGAATTTGCATAATCAAGTCATCAAAAGATAGAATATACGCTATATTTTTTTATTTAACTATGAATGTCCCAAAAGACTTAAATCGCCCCTGACTTTAAAAGCAGTGTTTTTTTTAGCCTAATATTAAAACTTATTAAATACTAAATAATGACCTTAATATAACATTATTTCCCTATTATTTAAGTTTAAGGGCGAAAAGTGGGCCACGGAGAGCCGCCTCGCTGCGTTGAATGCAAGAGGAGGAATGGATGGTAAGGTGGATGAAGTGTGTCAGATGATGGATGTCGAGACGAAAATAAAGAATGGTATGCTGAGATGGTTTGGCTATGTCGAGAGAATGAATAAAAGAACGATTGACGAAAAAGTGTATAAGGCGAGTGTGAATGAGAAAAAGCCACATCAATGCATACCATAAACCGAACAGCATGTATGCAGGGAATAATAAAAGTGGACAAAGCGAAACAAGTGTGTAAGGATCGTAGCAAGTGGAAAGAAGTGGTCTCCGCCTACCCCTACAAGGGAAATAGGCGTGATTATACAGGGTGTCCGGTAAATAGTCCGACAAACTGTGGTGGCTGATACCTTAGGTCAGGCCCTATCAAATGAACGCAACATATGTTCGCCGAAAAGTTACAGGTTTCGAGTTACAATCGATTTTCGAAAATTTTAGAATTTTCCACCTTGCATCAGACTTTTCCATTTTTCTTGCTGATACCATAGCTTTCGTAATACTTTTTGTGCATCAAATTAATCTTGAATAGTTACTCTATCCTTTGATAAGCCTCATATTTATCTAAAAGAAGAATATATTGGCGATAACGCCATTTGTTTTTCAATTTTCACTTTCGGTTTTTCTTAGTGCTCAACTTTGAACTGCAGTGGTGAAAAATAAATGTATGTAGGATTTTTGTACAACAATCTTAAAAACTTGCTTGAATATTGGTGATTTTGGGAAGGTACAATACTTGCATATTTTCTTTACAAAATTTGACAAAATAAGCAGCTGAAGTACACCCGGGCCTATTTTTTGAAATATTACTAATGTAAATCTGAGTAAAAATTAAACGTAACTTAACGCTGATCATCATTGTACAATTAAATGAGGTATTTTCTTCTCGCCATTAACTCTCTATGCCAGATTAAAACATGTTTTAGTGTAAAGTTACCTTAACCTTCAGTATTTTCTTACTAGATAAATCGATTTTATAACACCTTATTTTTCATGCAACTACACTGAAATAGCTGGTTTTAGACGCCCAATTCATCTGCACTTAACGGATTCCGTATAATTGTAAAAATTTAAACGAACATTTTTTTTTTTATATTTTCCAAATTGAATTTGACCACAATTATTTCGTATCACTAGTTAATCGCTAGAAAAAAATAACTTATTTCACTGGACCATAACGATCCGCGTTAAGTTACGTCGCATTTTTACTCAGATTTACATTAGTAATATTTCAAAAAATAGGCCCGGATGTACTTCAGCAGCTTATTTTGTCAAATTTTGTAAAGAAAATATGCAAGTATTGTACCTTCCCGAAATCACCAATATTCAAGCAAGTTTTTAAGATTGCTGTACAAAAATCCTACATACATTTATTTTTCACCACTGCGGTTCAAAGTTGAGTACTAAGAAAAACCGAAAGTGAAAATTGTAAAACAAATGGCGTTATCGCCAATATATTCTTCTTTTAGATAAATATGAGACTTATTAAAGGATAGAGTAACTATTCAAAATTAATTTGATGCACAAAAAGTATTACGAAAGCTACGTATCAGCAAGAAAAATGGAAAAGTCTGATGCAAGGTAGAAAATTCTAAAATTTTCGAAAATCCATTGTAACTCGAAACCTGTAACTTTTCGGCGAACAAATGTTGCCTTCATTTGATAGGGCCTGACCTAAGGTATCAGCCACCACAGTTTGTCGGATTATTTACCGGACACCCTGTATGTATGTATGTTATTTAAGTTTTTACTTATTTTCAGGTGCTAGTGCATTACCGTCTGATTCCCTAGCAGACAAACATCTTGTAAGAGACTATCATGAGGCGGGCAACACACAGTTTCCTTTTATGGTAAATATTAATTAATTACTAAAATAAGTACCTTCTAATATCTTAGAATACTGTTTTCCTGAAATCATTAAGGCCTAATTATCAAGGTTCAACTCAAGGGTATGTGTTGATAAAAACTAACATTAAATCACATCTTTATTTTTTTAGTATTTGACAGATGATAAAATAATTTTCATGTTAAGTAGATAGAAACTGAAGCGTATTTTTTGAGTTGACTCAGAATGGCTAAAAACGAATCTACTTAGAATAATTTGTATGCACATTGAGAATAGTATATCCTCCAAACCAGAGGATATAAAAAGACAATTGACAACCGTCGTGTGCTTAAACAAAGTTAATGCTCAATTTCAGTTGTTTGTGATCAAGAGAATCAGCTGAAATGTCTAAGTAGTACCTTAGTTAATATATAGCGTCGCATTGACCTATTTACTTACTGTAATAGTGTTATAAATAAATTAAAAAACATACATTAATAGAAACAATTTTTTTAGGCATCTCTTCAAAAACTCCATGAACCAGTACCAAGGAGGGCGCATGTGTGTGCAGGCGTGTTGGTCTCGTTACAACACGTGTTGACCGCTGCTAGTTGTTTACGCGACACTGCAACTGGGTTAGTTTCTTTTATCATCATTAACAGTTTAAGAAACCACTTCAAAATACTTCGTAAATTATAGTTTAGACCACTCCCGGCTAATTTATCTTATAAAACTAAATAAAAAACGATATCAAATTGTTTCATGCGTTCGGGAGCTAAGATGACCCAGAAACACTGTCACAGACTGACAAACAGATACTTCAAACTTATAACACTCCGTGATTTTTGCATCGGGGGTTAAATAAACGCGATAGTATATTATAATGTAAGGATAAAAGAGTGAATTTATATATGCACGAGAGGGGCGCGTGGCGCTAGCCGTACGGTATGACCTATAAGAAAGGTCAAGCTGCGGTTGGTTAACCTATAGGTTACCATTTGTAAACATATTATTTACCCATATAGATATATTTATGTCTGTATATATTTTTATATGTACGTATATTATTTATATAGCCATCGTTAGATGTATTCGATTTATTATATATTATTATTTTCTTATTGTACTGTTGTACCTATCCCAGCTGCTTCTCCATTTGACCCAAAGGTTGACTGGTAGATAATGCCTTGCGGCATGAAGTCCGCTTTATGTACCACAATTGTACATGAAAGTTTAAATAAATAAATAAATAAATACCGAGACCCCTCCGTGCCTTGGAAAGTACATGAAGACGTACGACGGAATGTCATACGTTGATCATTCCGGCTCCGCATGATTTTGATTCATGCACATTATTATTCAGCGCGATAGATTTTGTTAAAAAGACAAATTAATATAAAAATAAATACCTGTATAAATACCTAATTCTTTATATTGCAGGACTATACAGCCGATCGAAGCAAACCGTTATAGGGTTTTTGCAGGCAACAGGAATATTAACAATATTCTGGACCCAAACCGTTTTCGATTGATCGCAAACTACACAATCCATCCAGGTTATGAGGCGAGTCCATCTCACTTCAACGATATTGGTATCATTGCGGTAAGTGTAAAACGATTATTATTTAAGCAATATATGAATTTACTGACATTGTGAAGATGACTGACTAAATCTTGTCGTTGTTGTCGCATATTTTAAAATTAATGTAATCATAACATCGATGTTAACCTTTTCTTTAAAAGAGTAACCTATGGAGTTTCTTGCCGGCTCTTCTCTATAGGAATGACACTTTGGAACCGAGCAACTAGAGTCAGTAGTTTGTAACGTAACGTTTCTTAAGCGCCTTTTTTTTTGGTTTATGAGAAATAAAAATATTTTGATTTTGATTTTAAAAATATCAACCTGACTTCCAATTATTATTTCATAAATAGACGTGATTTGAAGCTTCGTATGTAGGATTAAGCCAAATCAATTTGGATGAGAATTGCCATCAATATTATACAATACATGAATAAAGTATTTCACATTGCAATTTTACACATTATAATTATTATACATTGCACGTTAAAAACTTGTAAAAAATCACATTCATATAAAACAACAAACCCAAAATACATTCACATGAAATGCAACGAATCCTAAGAAAGATGATATTATTGCACATATTTCTTTTTCAAATAACCTTCATCCTAAAACGTATTTATTTCCTATAATTTCAGTTGACGACTCCATTCGTCTCGTCAAACACATTGCAACCTCTGTCGCTGCCCCCGCAAAACCACAGACCTCAAGAATCATCGAGCTCTTGCACAGTGTCCGGTTGGGGAGACATGTCTGGTATCATACCTGTAAGATCTATTCTTAATTATATATTTTTACTGAACTTTATATGTGGCCACAACTTGCTCTCAACAGGAACCTGTGGAAGGAGAAAAGGTCTTGACCTGCAGTTGGATAGCTCAGGCTCAAAATAAATAGTAATAATGATACATAGATAATTCCGTAGGTCATTCTTTGTAGTAGAAATACTCAGCGGTTTGATAGGTACACATGGAGACAAAAGTCCAAAATGCAGCCTTGTTGAAAACTTTACTGTACCCGTATGGTATAGGAAAAGTATCCTCCTGGTTCATAAATATCGTACAGCAGAAAAGCTTAGATTTCGAGATTAGTAATTCTGTACGACTATAACTTAAGCCCGTCATTTTAGTCACACAGACCACCCACTTAGTACATAATAATAGTACCTGTTACCCAGGATCTGTAATAATAACCAACGGTTGAAACTGAACCACTAAGATCAATATTCTTCAGAAATCAGAGGAAACGATTAACTATCTAGAATAAAAAAAAAACTAATCAAAAATATTTAATAGAAGTAGGTAATGCCTGTCATTTCTTATTTTTTTATATAATAATTTATTTAATAAGACACCGTCACAATAGGAACATAAAGTAAGTTATACATATAGGGAGGTAATTCAACATAATCATGAATTCTCTGATGTCTCCCAAACTAGGCAAAGCCTGTATGTTGTGTATCTTGGGAGACAGGTTGTAATAATAACATTATCTATGCACTTAGCCCGTGTGAGATAATTAGGTGTAGGTATTTAAAAGACTAGAAAAAAAATGTGTGTTTAAAATAATTAGTTATGTGCTTTTTTATTACAGTTCAACCCTAACCTCAAGTACGTGAATAAAGTCCTCTTAACACAGCCTGAATGTACGACACAGTCCGCAGTGTTTGAATACCCAGCTGTTACCTCCAGCATGGTGTGTGCTGCTCCCACAGAAAATTCGATCACTGGATGCCAAGTAAGTATAGTATTCATTTGGTACTTCTTCTTCTTGCCCTTCCCCAAATTAGTTGGGGTCGGCGCACCATGTTTTTTCCTCCCATTCTACTCTATTAGCTGTCATACTCTCATTCACTACTTTTTCATTCATATCATCTCTCACGCAATTAAGCAACCTTTTTCGATCTTCCTATTCTCCTCCAGCCATCCACATCCAAATGCATCACTCTCTTATTCACATGTCTTTCATCACTCCTCATTACATGCCCATATTAAGTTGGTACAATAAGTTAAAAAAAATCGATCAAGTAGAAAAAGCGAATTATAGTTCAGTAGAGATATGAGTCATGCTTTACCAAAATTTCACTAAATTGTGACGTTATGTGATATTTTAAATTGATTTAGTTTGGTGAGTTCTTGTTACGAGAAATAATGTAAATAGGTGTCATAAACTTATTATTCAAATATTTTTTTAAATATCCTGTTTTTGCAACATTATCCACTGCTGCTTCGCTCCTATTAAATGCAGAGTGATCTTTTATATCCCAAAACTATCCTCAATAAATGGACTTTCCAACCATAAAAGAATTTCTCAATTCGAATCAGCAGTTTCTGAGATAAGCCCGATCAAACAATCAAACAAACTCTTCAGCTACATAATAATAATATTAAGTATAAAAAGGACGTTATTTGACCCCATTGTAAGGGTAACTTTATGCTCATATTTTGAAGACCTCTGTGGTCCGTGCTGTGTTAAGTGGCGCACCGGTTTCAAGGTGTCGCTAGCTCTAAGGTCCCGAGTTCGATCCCCGGACGGGTCAATGTAGAAACCAACTCTTCAACGTCCGTAATTCCATAACACAAGTGCTTCAGCTGCTGACTTTGGATTCTACTTACGTTGATGTTGTTCGCATTTATTTATTATTTATTTATATTCTTTTACAGGCTGATGTAGGCAACCCCTTGGTTTGCAACGGCCAGCTAGTCGGGTTACTGTTCCACTCTGACAAATGTTCAGTCTCTACGGACCCTCAGCTCTACACCCGGGTCTCCAACTACACCACCTGGATCGAGGAGTTCACTGGACTCTCCTCCTCATCATCCACCTTCCAGCCCAGTGTGGCTTTTGTATTTATCTTCGCTGTAGCACAGATTGTTACCTCCAAATTCAGTTATTAAGAAACGTAGTGCGTTCGCAATTTATTTGCCAAATATAAAATGCGAATTTTGGGAGAAAAAACTGAATGTTTTGTGACATTAACAGTGAATGCATGTTTTGCGTTAATTCCCATTTCTTGATTAAGTGAAGAGAGTGTTCCTGGGTATGATTTGTTTATCACACCCGATTTTGAAAATAAACTACTTAATAATCCGTCAAATCTGATTTTTCATCAGATTTTGATCAGTGATTGTATTGCTCAGCAATTCAGAAATTGGTAGTGAGCTCTTCTTGATAAATAAATGCAAAAGCAAGACTCCCTATCTCTTAATTATTATCTTGGTTGTAAGAATAGTAACCATTATGAGATGTTATAATAATAAACTCTCTATACTACCTCTCAAAAGTTAATATACAAGTGTGATACTGTATACTCGGTGTGTTTGTCGGCTAAGTTATAATTCAAGTCAAAAGGCCCCTGTATATTTAGTCCATGTGATGTAGTCACATGGAATATTTGGCTATCAACCTTCAGAGTTGTGGACTTATTTGGCTAGGTCCCTTGAATCTTGATCGTCGATGAGAAAATGTGATGTGATTTTCATGTTTAAATAGTTGTAGTTATTCTAAACCTAGAAGTAGGAATACCTTTATAGTATTAATTTTATTAAAATATATAATTTATTGGATAAATAACTTGTTTCATTTATTATGGTGCTCCATTTTCCAATAGTTCAACGGCTCTGCTTGTCCACCGATTGTCCTAGATGGCTCATCTAGATTTATATTCGAAATAGTTCAGACTTTACCATTTGAAAAAAAACAAGGCACTTAAGAATGATCAAATGAAAAAAACTTTGATACCCAACTAATAATACATTATATAATATTATTAAAGTACCCTTTTAATTCTGAAGCTGTCTTCCAAGTTAATTAGGTACTCTACTACAAATATTTATAAATATAAGTCCTTGAGCAAATAAAAATGAATATCGTCTAAGCTCAGAAGAAATAAACCGAATCTTAAGTACACAGATAAAGGGCGAGTTGCTTTATAAAAATATTTTCTGTTCAATGATGAGAGCTTAGTTAAATAGCTAATTAGGATTATGAAAGGCAAGTGAACAAACGAGATCTTTATCTCATTTTCAGTACAAATATATTTTCGAGAGAAATTCGGCTTTTATTTTAAGATAATTGTTTTAATAATCTGACGAGATTGTGTCGTATAAGGCGCAGGCCAGACAGAAGAGACGTGAGACGCAGATGGGGCGCGGAAATTTGTCCCTATCGCGTCCCTTTCATACAAAATGTATAGAAGCGTCGCGACGCAAAACATACAGAAGAGACGGGGCGCGAGTCTCTCGAACAAATGTCCGCGGCCCGTCTGCGTCTTACGTCTCTTCTGTCTGGTCTGCGCCTAAGAAATGAAGAGTTTTCTAAACTAAGAAATGAATAAAACGGTTGAATTTGTTTTGTTTTTGTAAACCATAAATAATAACACGATGATCCTTAAATTCTTTTTAAAGCTATCATTAGAGAGGTTTTGACGATTGTTTTTCAAAATTAATGGGTAAGCCAATTTAAATAAATAAAATAAACAAAAATGTTGAACGAAATATTAATTCCAAGTTCATTGTATATTTACTATTTACAAATGGAAAGCTATATAAAAATAAATTAATCTTGTTTTGTTCCATTCAAGGTAAATTTAAATACCTTGTGGTATTGTCTGGGAAAAAATTTGGTTTTAATATACGGCAATATACAATACATTTCGTCGCAAAGTAAATAATAGATGAGTTTCATAGATTTACAGTAATTATTAGGACTTAAACATCTGTCTTTGATTTTGTCACTCACTCTATTATATAAATTGTATATTTCTCTGAAATAAGCACATTTAAACGCACTTGCACAGGGATTACTGACTTCTTCAAGCGGTGGACAAAACAAAAGCAAGCGACGCGCGAAAGCAGTCGACAGCTCCCGAAGTCCATGTTACGTTTGTGTACGGCCTTATGTATCGTTCAATGTATTACATACAAAATGTTTATGTCAACTCCTTTGATAAACAAACTGTCTTCAATAAAAGTCGTTATTTATCTTGTCCGACATATTAGTCCAAGTTTTGTGATGACCGACCTGATTGATACGATTGATAACAACTCCGAAAAAGACGAAGCACTGCGATTGGACATCTTTTGGCTACTCTTAGGATTCAGATAGAAGAAATATTGATGACAATGTTAACTTGATATTAGTGAGTAATGAGATGAAAGATCTGATGATTGTATTACTTTGAAGTTTGTATGGCGATACTTTTATTGGAGACTAAAAATGTCTCGCTTCGGAGAAAAGCAGCCGAAGCAAAATAGCAACAGAAGGCTGCCAAATTGAAATGGGTCTGTGCCGGACACTGTTGTCGAATGTCAGAAGAACCGTGGGCAAAAGTCGAGAAAGGGCAAAGACGAAAGCCGCGTGGATGACCCAAACGGAGATGGAGGGATGAACTAGACGCAGACAAAAAGGAGTGGCAACAAACAGCAATAAATAGAAACCTGTGAAAAGAGAAAGAGACGCCTTTGCCCTGCAGTGTGACAGTTCCGGCTCTAAATGAAATATATAATGATAATATCGGAGTATCGCCTCGCCTAGTGTATGGCTTAAGCGTTTAAAAACAAAAACCGGAACAATATTGTTGTTGAAATTACTTGTTAAGTTAATATGAGGTTTATCTGGATAAAGCTGATTGCTAATATTGGTTTTGCGGCAGTTAAGAGCTGACGTTCCCTAAGGAGTTCCTACACGTGCACCGCGCCTGACTTACTTTCATTTGGCTTACACATATGGCAGGGAATTTAGCAACAGAGTAACTAACGTAATTCAAATATTACATGAACCACATTTTTGTGTATATAATATATTATTATACACTAAATACATATATGCACATATATACACATATGCATATTATGCACTCGACTAGTAGGTAACCTGATGGGGAGTATGTTAATAAGTATAGTTTGAAAAAGACATTGAATTTTCATTGAGATACGAAAATAGTTTTCGAGAAAAATCTATCAACGGAAATGGAAAACGAATAAAAAAATTGGGTTTAATTTTTCAGTATGAATAGCTTAAACTTAAACAGTTTTTTAGGAAAACCAAAACAATTATTATTTAAGATACAAAAAAAAACATGTATTTACATAAAACGCTAAAGGAAAACATCATGAATAACGTCGTGTAGCTGAAAAGCTAACAAGACGGAGATATATCGAGCGCGCGTTATTCACGGCCGTGATTGACAATGACATTACAACCAAATTCACAGATTTTTACATTTGAAATCGGTTTAGCAATCAGAAAGTATTGAACACGTATTGAGACATCGCTACAAAGACGTGGCTAACAGTAATGATTTTCAACTCAAAGTATTATGTCTACAGGATTTTTATATGGGCAGACTTCTAAAAATAATTTGTTTCTCTATAAATATATTTAATAAATTTAAAGAAATCAGGTTCTGTCAAATCTTAGGTCTTTTTCTTCCAGTAAGTAAATTTTAGGTCTGCAATTGGTTTTTGGATTTATTGCCATCACGAATTTATTTTATTATTATTATTTTTTTTTTTTTAATACAGCTAGGTATATACTGATTTTAGGAATAAAATGTTATTGTTTAATGGTTTTCCGAGACTGCGCTTTTTTCCAAAACTATCTTGGGGTCGGCTTACTTTATGAAGTATTCTAATCAAAATATTGCTAAAAGAATCTCTAATAACAAATTAATGGTTAAGTAACGTTCCCGTGAAAAGACTAATCACTATAAGATTAATGTAACTTAACACTAAGACAAATAAAACAAAAATCAAATGCAACATTAACGTTTAGAATCGCAGAGTTGTGTAATATCCCGACGACACACACCCTTGTCATTCAAAGATCAGCCAACTGTAAAATTAAATTCACATCTCATTCCTTCCATTCTTTATTTCTTTTAATGCATTGTTTCTTCGTAAAATAAACAATGTATATTAAAAGAAACAAATAAAAGATCAAAGGATCGCGAGGTATGTTTGTTTTTTATTCAAAGGTAATAAAAGAAAAATGAAACTCGGATTAAAGTAAATAAGTGCCAGTTATTGGTTGGAAATTGTTGGAGAGTTTATTAATTGTTTAATGTTATTACTACACTTTTTATAAACAAGTTGTCCTGTAGTAAGAGACTATTTTTTATTTTTAGTAGCCTACATAGTATTCCACTGCTGGGCAAAGGCCTCCCCCTCTGTCCTCCAAACCTTTCTATCCATTGCGATTTCTGGCCACGTGCGACCCGCATAACTGACTAGATCATCACACCACCGTCGCGAGTCGCCGCGATAATTTTTTAACTAACTTTAAAAGGAGAAGGATTTTAATTCGACTGGGCGTATTTTTTTGTGTTTTCATTAATCTATTATATACATATACACCAGCATAGCATTCAGTTAAGATTAAATAAAAAAAAATACTTACCTATTAAACTTTTCAGACAGTATACTAGCCCAACACAAAACGTTGTACTTAACTATAAAATAACACAAGACAAGTCCAGGTGCAAATAAAATCTGTCGTAACCCAAACCGAAATACGGACAAATTAAATGTAATATCGTAAAACTGACGAAACCGCAATAAAGCATCAGTTATGAAATAATACAGGGTGTAAGATCTTTGGGAAAGACGGTAGTATAAAAGTTGCTAGTAAAAAATATTTATTGGCAATAAATGATGGCCCTGTATCGTTACTACGATCTGGTCGGCTTGAGGCCGTAAATTTAATTTGTCCATTGATCGTTGGCGATACTGGCGAATTTTGTACGATGCTCAAAATAATTGCTTTTCGGTGGAAGAACTGGCTACAGCATTATTAAATAAAGTGAACGCAAAATAAAGGCAGATCAGTTTTAATCGTAATGACCTCACATTTTAAGGGAAACATTTACTGTCTCAGAAAGCACGTTGAGCCGTTTAACTTGACTGTTACAAGGGTTTATTTCTGAAAAAATACTGTAACTTAAAAGGTATCTGATTAGATCTAAACAGTTACTTAGTTTACGTATTATACCTACCTACCTAGAAATTCCCGCTCTTCGAAACATATAGAAATAAAATTTTACTCAAACAGAATTTGAAAAAAATAAATGTAGCAAGTATAGTTTAAAGTAGTATTATAACCTAGTAAACTCGTTTTGGATAACAGATAGACTCCGTGTAAAATATATGTACTTCAGTGGATGAAAGTGTGCCTTCAACGTAACAACGTTTTTTTAGAACTTTCCAAACTCAGTCAATAAGCCAGAGTCAGTCAAGAAATGTTATATCCATCTCTTAAAAGAAAACCTTAGGAGCTGTAAACTAACCATTATCCCACATCTCAGCACATTCTACTCAACACTTAAAAAAAAACCGCGCTATAAACCTAGGAAATTAGCTATTACAGTTCCACACGCCACTCACCCACTCTATTTGTAGTATACAATAGATTTCCCCAGAGAACTCTTAGGAATATATTATTTTTTGAGAAAGAGGTCGTAAGTCAAACAAGTTTGTGAACCGCTGGATTGAAACGTATTTCCCGGGGGAGACTTGATTACCGTACTGTAATGTCGAGTACATTCTTGATATTTTGTTGTTTACTTACACATTATATTGTGCCGTCTGATTTCTTACTGATCGTCTTTAAATCTATGCGTAACTTAGAACAAAGTGTCCAACTGTCCACAAGATGGCGATGTTGTAACGTTACATGTATAACCAGTCTTACCAAGAGATGATGTGTTACCCAGTAAAAGTTGGTTGATAGGGTACTCAGCTGCATCCGGTGAATGTGAAAACTAGCCCCTTCAAAGCATGGGAAATACTAGACATAATGTGTTGTAATGTTACAACATGGACTATTTAGAAGCATATTCTTAGTAATTCATTTTATATTTTAATTCAAAGAGTATCATTTTCTCCAAACATATTGGTTTATGTTGTGTAAAACTATTTTCTGTACTTTACATGTGTACTCTATATTTACTGTTTATCAGTCATCAGTCCATTAGATGGATTAGATGAATTAGATGAATGGATTTGATTATATTTCCAAACTACAAACTCTTCTGGGCCCTGGACGTAAAGAAGGTATTAACATTTCTTCAGCCTAGTGCTTAAGAAAATTCTTCCGATTTAATTACGTTTATATGTATGTACGCAAGCTATTTCATTACAATTTTTCCATCTTATTCCTTTCACCCAAATGTCCCTAGTTTACAAAATAAGTAAAGCATATATAAACAGCCTCATATATAATTCATTCTCCCAACTCGCAAACTTGCTCAAATAAAAAGTAAAGGTATACTTCAAAAGTTCCTGTTCGCACTTTACATGTTTACTTTACCCGCAATAAATTACTCCAATGCCTTCAATTTGACACTTTTATTGTGACCTTAAAGTTAAGAAGAAGTTTGCTTATATCCTCGAAAAGTCATGTATGAATTTACGAGCCCATTATTTTCATTGTATCTGCGAAATAGTGATAAAGACTAGGCCAGTTTCCGTTGACAGATGTTGCCGTAATGCGGGGTTAGAGTGATAAAAGTTTTGATTGCTTTTATAAAGTAGTTTTGTCATTTGCAATATGTTAAAAACTGTGAATAATGTTAGGGTGGGGACGGTAATAAAAGTGTACCAGTTATCTGTAACGACGATCGCTTGCCAACTCATGAGGGTGTGAGCGTAGTTTTGATGTATGCGTGCTACATTATTTGGTATTTTATCTAGTTTGTTTTTTTATCGCTGTAACAGTTTTCGTAGATCTTTAATTTATAGATCTCAACAAAATTTTCCTTTGCACGAGTCTGCATCACGATGCTTGCTATTAACTGTAATTAAAATCAACTAATGCTTTACACTATTACCATAAGATCGAACAACCCCAGCGATAGCCATATGTCTCTTTGTAACAGTTTTGCACTGTATAATTGAATAATATTCATGATGGCTTCGTGGGTCCATAAAAGTATTGTAATTGTACGTTGAATCCATTCTAAGTTTAATATACTTATTGTACAGTTTAAGGAATAAGTGGTTTTCCTTCATTTATACGGATACAAAAAAGTGATTAAAATCTTCATGAAAAAAACCAGGCGCTCAGTTTTTATCTAAGTCTTTTTTAATCGGTTTCAGAATTTGATCAGCAATTGCTTATGTAAGTTAACAAGTATAACAATTATTTATTACAAAAAATTGTGAAAATAGTTGAATTTCCATAGTAGCAAGAAATAGTTTCAGTTAAATATAGAATACTTACTCAGACTTCGTCCGGTAAATGAGCTCTCAACGATCGTGCCAGATTGTAATTCTATCGGATTATAAGAGCAAGATAGTATCATCTTATGAATGAACTTGTTTATAAATATCTAGTTTATTTTGGCTTGAAACTAAGGGATTAAAATGCTGTGGAAAAAAAAATTGAGAAATTTGTTGTACCTATACATTTTTGATGCCTGTTAGTTTTATTTATTTATGTATGAATTAATTTTAGTATAGCGTAGAGTTTGTTTTAATATTAGATTTAATTTTTGTATGTGTTATTTATATTTTTAAACCGACTTCAAAAGAGGCGGTCTTCAATTCGTGTGTGTTTTTTTTATATGTATGTTAGGCGATATCTACGTCAATTATCATCTTAAGTGTAAACGTCAGAGGTGGTCCCATATCAATTTCCTAAAAATCGATCCACTTATTTTGTTTTTGTTTTTTATCGATATCAGTGTATATGCTAAATGTGTGCGTAATCGATTATAAATTATCCACATCAACAACTACACATTTTACCGTAATCTATACTAATATTATAAAGAGGAAACATTTGATTGTTGTTTGAATTCAATAGGCTCCGAAACTACTTGACCGATTTGTTAAATTCTTTCACTGTTGAGAAGCTACACTATCTGCGGTTAACATAGGCTACATTAAATTTTAAATAAAGTTAGGGATCCATAGGATATAGGTATTAACGCGGATGAAAGCGCGGGGCACAGCTAGTATTTCATAAAAAGGTTCTCTAACTAAAGAGGCGACAAGCTTAATAACTTTCTATTCCATAAAATCTGTCCATATTAATATAATTGCTTGTTTGGAATAAAGGATATTACGAGTATATATTGTGAATGTGTATCATTATGTATAAGTGTGTGTGTGTGTGTATGTGTGATATGTTAGGCTGCGTGAACGAGTTGTATTGTTCAACGGGTGGAAAATTATGCATGATGGCATTTCCTTTGATTACAATACGATACAAATATAGGTATATTGTCAAACTTTAATAACAAAGGTACTATCCATGTGAATTGTCAAACTAACTCTAATAACAAAGCTACGATCCACGTGAATTTAATTCTTTTGTTATGGCATCGTTATAAAATCTGTTTAGAAAAATGAACTATTATTATTATTATTAGGAGCCTGTAGTGTCCCACTGCTGGGCAAAGGCCTTCCCACTCTCCCTCCACTTATCTGTCTCAAGAACCGCGATAACCAGTTTTTTAAAACTGAATGTAGGAGAAATATGAACTGATGTTATTTATTTCCCTTTACAAAAATGAAAATGACTTACGCGTAAAAAGAGGGAAGCCTGCGCCTGGCTTCGGGGGCCGAAAGGGCACAGAAAAAAAATAAAATTAATTGTACTTTTTAAACTAAGTATCTATACAAAATGTCAAGCTAAATTTTATAACCCAACACAAAGCCAGTTACGAGTTAGATACTCTATTGACAATCTTGTCTATCTAGTCATACGTATGTTCGAATTAGATTTGAAGCATGAGAGACACTCATCGATACACTTCCCTTTACTGAGCTCTATGTATCCTCAGAAACAGTCATACTCGAAATAGTATTCATTGAATAACGAACTGAAGACTGGAGAGCGATAGGAAGACCGAATGAAAGTGAATGGATTACATGAGAGATGAATGAATGAAAAAATCTTAAGTCTATCTAGTAGCTGCTCACTTCTGCGCATGGATGATTTGTTTTTGTTTTAATTAAAATAATTACTAAAAAAAACAATTTAGGGCAATTAGGTCGTTCGGAAGTCATGGTGTGACGAAAAAAATACATTTTAATAGGAAAATACAATTGCCAAGTCAACAATAAGTGTGCCAATTTTTTTAATGTGTATAAAAATAGTATTATAGATAACGACTTGCAAAAAAAAACAAAAACACATATTATGTTAAGCTGGATGCCGAGGTTGTTTTATCCTCAGTTTCAGGCATCCAGCTTAAGTGGCGTGCAATTGGGAAGGACATAAGGTCCAGCAGTGAACTGCTTTTGGCTTATGATGATGATGATAATGTAGTGGCGTTAGTAACGGTTCAATGACCTATGTTTAAAAGTTCCGGATTGGTTGCAGGTTCGACGCAAGTAAGTACGAGTACAAAAACTTTCTTAGTTATTCTAAGGCTCCACTGACAAGCAGTGAAGGAAAACCGTCAAACTTTAAAACCTTACAGTGATTTATGCGGTATAAAGTACAGCCATTTTCCGTTTTAGAAACCTCATCCTAATGCATTTGCTTTCGTCTACCACCACACAGATTCCTAATTTATGAATTTAAGTCAGTAGGTCAAAGATCATATTTCAAAAGAGTGATCTATTGCCATCTGGTATGGTCATAGCTCTCTGCGTAGTGGCTGAATAAAGTAGTCAGCGTATCTTAACCGGGGTTAACAGAAAGATAAAAGTAAATTCTAATAATTTTATTTTTCTTCTTATTGTAATAATTTGTTATATCAATACTTGGTACTCATCATAGGAATTTTATTTTACGTATTAAATGTAATTGCTACCGATGAGTAATAACACTTAATTCCAGCATTCAACAAATGACAACAGGTGTTATAGGGCCTGTTTGTAACCGTATTCTATTCAACTATTTTTAATGAAGACCATACCATTTTACGTTCCACAATTTTGACGTTTGCCACACACAAAAAGTTACAGCCACAATAACAAGAGCCTTACATATTATAAACTCATGAATCTGAACACAATAAGTATCAGCGAAGTAAATTCTCCAAAAGAATAATCGAATAGATTATCAGGCTGTTGAAAACTTCGCTAAGTCAGTACCAAAGAGTTATTCACATAGTAATCTTTTATTTCCCGGGAGTAGGGCTCAAGCCGCGATACGTATCCCCTTCAAGGATGTATCGAATCAACCTAAGCTTTGTGAACCGACTTCAAAAAAAGAGGTACTCAATTTTACTGCATTTGTTTTTCTTATGTTTGTACCACAGAATTTTAGAGTTGGACGAACACAATGACATGCCCAAATAAAATGTTTTGGAATATTTTTTATAGTAACAATTAAAATAAATTTGAACTAACCAGTTTTGGCGCCAAATTCCCTAAACTTGAGATAAAAACAAAAATGACAACACCATTTTCGTCAGTATTATTGGCGGCCTTTTATTTAGATCATTTGGCAGCACCTGTGACAACGCCGAATCTCTCTCGCGTTAGGTATATTATAATAATATATTTTTTCTTTTTCGATTTTTTTTCTTATTTTTATCTTAAATCGATACCTCACAACACCTTAATGAGTCGGACAGGGTTTTTTATCACCCTGTATAATAACATATAATTGATTATTGACGCTTGCTTGTTAGAATTGTTTGTTTGTATTCAAGCAAAACAATATTATAAATGTTGAAGTAAATGAGTGAAATTATACAATTCAACACTCCCGGAAGACTTTCCCGGCAACCCCCTTTTTGAGCACCAAGTGACTGGACTTAAAAAATACTGAAGAACAAGAATGGTATATCTATGGTGTTATCCTATCATAATAACATAACATAACATATCATCACGCCTGTATCCCCGAAGGGGTAGGCAGAGGTGTACCAATGTACACCCACAGTTCTCCGATATGTTTTAGGTCCCATGTAATAGGGGGCGAGCCTATTGCCACTTACCGGGCTCAAATCCAAACTCCGACCAGCTACTGAGAATTTCATAGAAAAACCATTAACACCTTGGTCGACTCGGAAATCGAACCCAAGACCTCTAGCGAAGCAGTCGCGCATAGCACCACTAGGCCAACGAGGCAGTTCATAATAACAATATAATATCAACATAAAGATACTGAATTTTTTAAAAGACTTCAAATTAATTTAATGGATCACTATATATTTTGAAAATTAACCTTTTTTTTTTTAAAGTATGACATTGAGTTTAAACTAATTTATTGCAAAAAACATTGCTTTGATTTTTAAAAACCGGTAAAAAATGTTATTATGAATAATATGTTATTTTTTTTTTAATCTAGTAAACAAGTAAGTTTGTATATTGATTTTAATTATATTTTTAGCTAATAGTTATATTATAGTAAACAGAAGGCAGTTGAGGCTCTACATAGAGTATCACAAAAAGACATATAATAAAAATACAGTTTTGCATTTTTAATTAATAGTAATTTTATGTCACGGGTATACATTTAGGGCTTGGGGTTTCGACGACGACCGGTGTATATTTTGTATGTAAATAAAACGATATGAATTTAAATTGCATAACATATATTATTTTTAGTGAGGTTAACGCCCCAATAAGACAGTGCATCTGGAACCAATGTTAGTTATAGAACACGTGTAATGTGAAATGTCTCCGCAATCATAATCATTCCTGCACTCGAAACCTAAAAAAATAAACAAATTTAGTGCACTTACCGCAAAACTGTTTTACAAGAGATTGTAATAATTAAAAAAAAATGCATAAAAGTGTGCTTGTTCTTAATTTTTAAAGTAGGTATGTTTGTTAATGCATAAATATATTTGACACACCTTCACGTAAAAATGAGTGAACTTCCTTAGCGACAAAACAAAAAGGTGAAGAAATTTGATTCTAGAAATTGGGATCTGAAATAGCAGCCCACAGCGTGGTGATCAATGCTCAGACATTATCTACATGGAAAATGGCCTGCGCCCAGCAATGAGACGTTTATAGGCTGGGATTATTCACAAAAAACAGAGCTTTTAGTTCAGTCAATAAATCACCCAAAAGTAGTTGTAGAGTGCGTGAGCAAGGCCCTAAGCAATTACTTCAGAAAATTGTTCAGAGTGCTTAGATAGTTAACATACTAAAAGTCCTGACGTCTAGGGGGTGAGGCGGAGTGGAGGGAGGGGTTTAAAGGTCCCATTTTTCAGTTTTTCGCTAATATCTTTTAAACGGTGCGTCATGGCGATAAGAAGTATTCTACGCAATGAAAGCTTATAAAATTATGTACAACTTTTACCTTATGCACTTTTTCAAATTCCTACCTATTTTCGAACTACGTGTTCCGGAAGAGTGAAAATTGAAAAAAACTTCTTCGATTGAATACTACCTTTTGTATACTACTTCTTTCACGTTATTTGGGGATCTAGACACGCGGCAGCAAGTCAATCCAAGTTCAAGTAAAAAATCTGGCTAACCAGCGCCAAGTGTATCATTACACGAACCACAAGGTGCCACTTTTGACCCTTGTATAACTCAAAACTTCTTTAACGTAAACACATATAACTAAGTGTGTTTATTAATATCCATAAGGACATCTAGAAGCCCAAATTTCATGAAGCTAGCTCAAACAGTTATTAAGATATGAAAGTCAAAAAGTCATAAACTATTCCAATATATGTATAATTATTTTTCCTAAATACAATAATACATATATTGGAATAGTTTCAAATATCTGCTTGTAACGGTTCCAACGCTAAAATAAAAGACTTTTTTTTTTTGTATGGGGACCCCCTCTTTTTTTTACTTTTTTTTTGTTTTTAGCTTTTTTCTTACGTTTACACACAATTACCGAGCTGGATGCCAAATTTCATTCTTCTAGGTCATCTGGAAGTAGGTTAGGTTTAGGTACTATGTTATTATGTTAGTCAGTCAGTGCTAAAATTTACGACTTTTTGACTTCATATCTTAACAACCGTTTGAGCTAGCTTCATGAAATTTGGGCTTCTAGATGTCCTTATGGATATTAATAAACACACTTAGTTATATGTGTTTACGTTAAAGAAGTTTTGAGTTATACAAGGGTCAAAAGTGGCACCTTGTGGTTCGTGTAATGATACACTTGGCGCTGGTTAGCCAGTTTTTTTACTTGAACTTGGATTGACTCGCTGCCGCGTGTGTTGATCCCCAAATAACGTGAAAGAAGTAGTATACAAAAGGTAGTATTCAATCGAAGAAGTTTTTTTCAATTTTCACTCTTCCGGAACGTGTAGTTCGAAAATAGGTAGGAATTTGAAAAAGTGCATAAGGTAAAAGTTGTACATAATTTTATAAGGTTTCATTGCGTAGAAGACTTCTTATCGCCATGACGCACCGTTTAAAAGACGTTAGCGAAAAACTGAAAAATGGGACCTTTAAACCCCTCCCCCCACTCCGCCTCACCCCCTAGACGTCAGGACTTTTAGTATGTTAACTATCTAAGCACCCTGAACAATTTTCTGAAGTAATTGCTTAGGGCCTTGCTCACGCACTCTACAATCTCTTTGTTGACTGGACTATTTGATAAAATAGGCTAAATTGGGTACTAAATAAGTACTGTTTTAAAGTTGACATTTAAAAAATATATATATAAAATTAAACCGAATTTTCAAAACAGCGCTCTATTTTTTTTTATTATCCGCTGATAAGTGTTACAATATCAATCCAGTGACAAATCCAGTTAAAATATCAACGTCAATTTTAAAAGTCCCAAATTGTTTTGCCAGAACGTCCATTATGTTGTTGGTATTTCGCAGATCTACTTAAAATACTACTGTCAGAAATATTCGCTGTAAATAAAAACCCAATTAAAGTCACAACAGTGCATTCATACACTTTCAAGTTTCCTTAGGAGCAGGCCAGACAGAAGACACGTAAGACGCAGACGGGGCAGTTCAACCAAGTAGAAGAGGCGCTGGGCTGGACACGTTTGCCGTGTGGCTCCGGACAGGTGGGTGAAACTAGCTACCGAGTGGGTAATGAGATCGCAGACGAGGTAGGCCGAGGAGACGGTGGCGGGATGACATCGATCGCTTCTCAAGTGACTGGTGTCATGTGGCTCAAGACAGAAAAGTCTGGAGTCAGACGCGGGAGACTTTTGCCTAGCTGGGAAAGAATATAAAAAAAACTTACCTGTTTCTGGCTCAGGTTTGTAATTGGGATTAGGGATGTAGAGCTGCCCTGCAACAACTACCAACATCAATGCAAGCAGGAGAACAATTTGCAGGAACTTCATAGTCACTTGTTTGTTGCTATTTTGTTTCTAAAGCAGTGCAACCATCAGCGCTCACGTTTTATAATACCAAAGGCAATAATTGAATACAATTATTGACGCTTGTTTATTGGAATTGTTCGAACGAAGCATATACAAAAACAATGTCTTATTATTGTTTCAGTTTTAAATATTTGAATGTTTAAATTTTGATATAAGTTAGTCATAGCATTTATAACATCAAATCAGGTGGAACAATTCCCATTATCTTTGAGTTGATGGACTCGAACACCAACGAAGTCAAAAGAAAATATATTAATGAAATGAAAAGTTTTTTTTTTCAGAGAGTATTTAATTCATATATATATATATATATTTTTTATTAAATGCCGACAACATCACCATTGCTCTGAACCCAAAGTAAGTAGCTGAAGAACTTGTGTTATGTAATTCAGAAACAACGAAGGTACCACAAACACCCAGACCCGGGACAATGTAGAGAAGTAGCTTTCTACATTGACCCGTCCGGGGATCGAACCCGGGACCTCAGAGCTAGCGACACCTGAAAACCGGTGCGTACGCCACTCGACCACGGAGGACGTCAATATTCACACAAAGTTTTTAAGTTTTGCTCATTTTAATTA
This sequence comes from Autographa gamma, assembly GCA_905146925.1. Classification (NCBI taxonomy): domain Eukaryota; kingdom Metazoa; phylum Arthropoda; class Insecta; order Lepidoptera; family Noctuidae; genus Autographa; species Autographa gamma. The sequence goes on from LR989857.1 coordinate 10,480,399, forward strand.
AATAAATAAAATCTCTTGTCATGATGGCCCAGCGGTTTATTGGCTTCTGCAGATCTCAGGTTAACTGAGGTCTAAAAACAGGATTGTTATTAAAAAAAAACTGGGATTTTCATTTTCAAATATTACAGATAATAACATTAAGATCATTTTCATCGCTTTATTAACTAATCGACGTAATAATACAATCATGAATATTCACGACACGCCCTTTCATGCGTGGTATTGTTCGCCGAATCTAATTACAGTAGCAACCTTCACTCAAAGTAAATAATATTATTCTGTTTAACTAAAGACAATTTCAATAAACATAATTTTATCGGATAATCTGTAGTTCAGTTTCGCGATTTTTATGTTTAATGACGTTTTGTTTTCACAGCAAAGTCATGGGTGAATTTCTTATTCAATCATGGCCCTGTGACATTACTGTAAAACTTCAAAACCTTGAGAAGAAAATAAAGAATGCAATGTTAAAAAATTGATAGTGTAATTTTTAGCTTGGATTAATACAATCACATCTAATCAGTATTGTAACTTTCTTTTCACATTATAATGGGAATAAACAAATTTTTCATAATAAAACAAAATTTTAATCTTAAAATATTTATTTTACATTAAAACTTTGATTGCATTGTCGGGCAAATAATTTTTCCCGGCTCAACGTTCAAATTACCTTAAATTACAATTATAATAAATACAATAAATATAATTTTCTACTTAATAAATAAACTTGGCAGCAACAATTTGGACTGCAGCAAAGATGAGGACCAGTACTCCTGGCTGGAAGGTCGAGGCCCCTCCAGTAATGCTTCGGGCCCAAACCGTGTAGTTCGACACTCGTGTGTACAGCTCAGGGAATGAATTACCATTGCATATGTTGTGGTAGATCATGATGCCGGAGAGAACACCGTTGCATACCAAGGGGTTGCCTTCGTCACCCTGCGAAAAAGATAATTGTTATTACATTTGTTGTAAAGATATGTTTACAGAGAGATTTAAGGTTGGAAAGGAGTCTTGAAATATTTGACTGTATAATCTTGCACACAATAAACCTAATAATTCAATACGAATTAAGTTCAAACTAAGGACCTACGTAACCTTTTTTAATAGCTTTTTAGCAATCCTGCGAAATAGAATTAATTGAAGGAGAAAAAAAACAGTCATCAAAAACCAAATTATTAAACAAATTAACAAAATTGAGTCATGAATTTAAATAAAAATACAATACTTTCTTTCAAAAGCAAGTTACAGTTTCTACTTTCACATTTTATTTACGTTTTTCACCTTCCCACGGTCTCGAGATTAATTACATACAGTACAAAAGATATTTTTCTTGAGAGAGTTCTTTCGATTTGTAACTATTACCAGCGGGATCGGTCCATTCTGAGGAAATCGTTACAAATTCCTTGCTCATTAATAAAGGACTGTGACTTGTGAACCATTTATCCTTGATATTAAGTAATACCTATATTTTTGTATTAACATGATAGCTAGATTAAGGCATGACTAAGAGATCTAGCGAACTTTAGATGAAAACAATAAATTAAAAGTAGGAAAGTAATGATATATAAGATATGAAAGAATACATTCTCACCAAATTTTACGTCAGTAAATAGATTTGATGTCCTCACAATTAATTAACAAGGACAAATCTTAAGGTCATTATGAGAAAGAAGTTTTAGGTAAAGATATTTCAACTACGAGATTAATAAAACATAATTTTTATATACATTATTTCACACCCTATACTTTTTTCGTACCCCTAAATTATAAGGCTCCAATTTTTGGCATTATCTTTTTTTTTAATTCCTTATTAAAAATACATTAGACCCTAAATTTTAACCCTTCTTAAAACTCCTGCTTTTAAATAGCGATATTGGTACTTCACAAATTTTCTTAATATTTTTTCCATCAGCTAGTTTCACGTATAAAAAGCCTACTGACATCCTTCAGCTATTAAGTACATATCTACGTTTGTACGTGTTCGTTCGCTATTCGTGTTACGTAGCAGTAAATTCTTGGGTCACTGCTAACCATCTCGTAAATTATAGTAATGGCCAACATACAATTGCCGCATTGGTCACACTTTATGCACACTACTCTGTTACAAAGAAATAAAAAAGGTAATATAAAATAGATACAATTTTCAAGGCAACTTAAACAATAATCGAAACTTTTTGACCATAATATGTTTTTGGTTATATCTTGGTTATAAGCACATTATTTATAAAAACAGTATCTTACATCTTATTCAAAAATAATTAACTGTTACTTAGGAACCATTTCTTCAAATGTATAATCTAAAGTAAAAGAATCGGGACAAAAACCTTCTACGTGCAGATTATAATTATAAAATCAAAACGAGAGCTTGTAAAAGCTAAAGTTGTTAAGGTAATAACTCCTTAACACAGGTTATTCGATAGCCTACCAAGGAGATCAGTACTCCTCCCACTATATTGTAGATTATTCTGTTTCTGACATTGTAAAACTTTGCAACAATGTACTACTTATGGTGTCTACAATCTCATTTCTTAATAAACTTATTATTAAAATATTTTTTTTTATAAATATTAGGAAAATAGGTAAGCTAATGTAGGTTAGATAGGTAAGCTATACTTACAGGGCATCCTGATGAAACGACGTCGTGAGAAGCGGAGCACAACATAGTTGAGAATACGTTGGGCGTGTGGCTTTGTTGAGAGAAGTACGCCGTACATAAGTCCTGGCTGTACACGTACTTCTCTGCAAACTGGAGGTTCTGGCTCGGGACTAAAGGCTAAGAAAAAAATTAAAATTATAAAACATAACAACATAATATACATACAGAAGAAGGGTAAGGCAGAGGTGTACCAATGTACAACCACAGTTGGCCGATATGTTTAGGTCCCATGTAATAGGGGGCAAGCCTATTGCCACTAACCGGGCACAAATCCAAACTCCGACCTGCTACTGAGAATTTCATAGAAAAACCCAATAACACCTTGGTCGACTCGGGAATCGAACCCAAGACCTCTCTAGCAGTCGCGCTTAGAACCACTAGGCCAAAGAGGCAGTCAAAAGAACCCTCAAAGTAAACGCTTTTTAGTTTAAGAGGCTCTTAAATGTCTATCTGTCGCTACTTTATACCTTAAAGTGAAAGAGACACAAGACTTAGCGTCTACTTAAAACTGGTAGAAGCTCAAATAATTCATGAAAAGGCGATTATGTTTGACAGTTCAGAATGCATATTTAAAATATGGTCTTCATGATATCACTTAGATATCTGCCTAGATATCAGTTCGGTTTTTATTTAATCAACAAAATTAAAAGTCGAAAATATACATATACCTACTTAAAATATTGAATGAAGAAATATGTTTATGTTATTTGAGTGATATTAAAACAATTTTACTAACTCAAATTCTTGAACCGTTCTTAATTGGAACCACTTAAAACATTTTTAATTCATGTCATATAAATATTGCTAAATGGACCGATGACCTGAAGAAGGAAGCTGGCAGTGACTGAATGCAAAGGGCGGGAGATCGTACGCTGTGGCGCTCCTTGGGGGAGGCCATGTCCAGCAGTGGACTGCAACAGGCTGATATGACGATGATGATATAAATATTATTAGTAGTGAGGTACTTACATTGCTCAATAAATCTAGTGCTCCCCAACCAGCGGTGACACAATTGGTGCCTTCTTGAGGTACAGCCGTAGGATTGGGCAGAGGCAGAGCCCTTAAGTTGGTACTGTTAATGAACGGGGTCACCAGCTAAAAATAAATAATATATATATTATAATAACATACAAGTTTTTATTTAAAAACCCTCTCTCCTCCGTCAGTTAAACATTTGAGATTAAAACTTTAATCCTCCAGGCTTTAAATGCAAATGTGGTGTTAAAAAAGATATATATAAGATTTCGGGGCCTCACACATGGTTAATCCCATACTATAGTTCAGTCAATAAATCACCCAAAAGTAGTTGTAGAGTGCGTGAGCAAGGCCCTAAACAATTACTTCAGAAAATTGTTCAGGGTGCTTAGATAGTTAACATACTAAAAGTCCTGACGTCTAGGGGGTGAGGCGGAGTGGGGGGAGGGGTTTAAAGGTCCCATTTTTCAGTTTTTCGCTAATATCTTTTAAACGGTGCGTCATGGCGATAAGAAGTCTTCTACGCAATGAAAGCTTATAAAATTATGTACAACTTTTACCTTATGCACTTTTTCAAATTCCTACCTATTTTCGAACTACACGTTCCGGAAGAGTGAAAATTGAAAAAAACTTCTTCGATTGAATACTACCTTTTGTATACTACTTCTTTCACGTTATTTGGGGATCTAGACACGCGGCAGCGAGTCAATCCAAGTTCAAGTAAAAAAACTGGCTAACCAGCGCCAAGTGTATCATTACACGAACCACAAGGTGCCACTTTTGACCCTTGTATAACTCAAAACTTCTTTAACGTAAACACATATAACTAAGTGTGTTTATTAATATCCATAAGGACATCTAGAAGCCCAAATTTCATGAAGCTAGCTCAAACAGTTATTAAGATATGAAAGTCAAAAAGTCATAAACTATTCCAACATATGTATAATTATTTTTGCTAAAAACAATAATACATATATTGGAATAGTTTCAAATATCTGCTTGTAACGGTTCCAACGCTAAAATAAAAGACTTTTTTTTTTGTATGGGGACCCCCTCTTTTTTTTTACTTTTTTTTTGTTTTTAGCTTTTTTCCTACGTTTACACACAATTACCGAGCTGGATGCCAAATTTCATTCTTCTAGGTCTTCTGGAAGTAGGTTAGGTTTAGGTACTATATTATTAGGTTAGTCAGTCAGTGCTAAAATTTACGACTTTTTGACTTCATATCTTAACAACCGTTTGAGCTAGCTTCATGAAATTTGGGCTTCTAGATGTCCTTATGGATATTAATAAACACACTTAGTTATATGTGTTTACGTTAAAGAAGTTTTGAGTTATACAAGGGTCAAAAGTGGCACCTTGTGGTTCGTGTAATGATACACTTGGCGCTGGTTAGCCAGTTTTTTTACTTGAACTTGGATTGACTCGCTGCCGCGTGTCTAGATCCCCAAATAACGTGAAAGAAGTAGTATACAAAAGGTAGTATTCAATCGAAGAAGTTTTTTTCAATTTTCACTCTTCCGGAACGTGTAGTTCGAAAATAGGTAGGAATTTGAAAAAGTGCATAAGGTAAAAGTTGTACATAATTTTATAAGCTTTCATTGCGTAGAAGACTTCTTATCGCCATGACGCACCGTTTAAAAGATATTAGCGAAAAACTGAAAAATGGGACCTTTAAACCCCTCCCCCCACTCCGCCTCACCCCCTAGACGTCAGGACTTTTAGTATGTTAACTATCTAAGCACCCTGAACAATTTTCTGAAGTAATTGTTTAGGGCCTTGCTCACGCACTCTACAATCTCTTTGTTGACTGGACTACTAGGCAAATCTGGTATTTTGGAAACCAGGCAACTGTTAAAATGACATTTACAAACCCGGTCATCACACAAAGATATATTATATCCTGAGTGGGAATCTAAACCACGACCAGTTTTACAGTCAGGCTCACTAACCCCTAGACCAAATAGCCATTTACATATTCTGACTAACATTCTATCAGTTAGTCCGTGGACTGTCAACCAACAAGTGAATAGAACAAACATGGACTTAGTACTAGTATATAAATAACCTGTCGAAGAAATACCATCATACCATCACTCCTGTATTCCCCGAGGGGTTAGGCAGAGGTGTACCGATGCACATCCACAGTTCGCCGGTATGTTTAGGTCCCATGCAATAGGTGGCGAGCCTATTGCCACTAACCGGGCATAAATCCAAACTCCGACCTGCTACTGAGAATTTCATAGAAAACCCAATAACAACTTTGGTCGACTCGGGAATCAAACCCAAGATCTCTAGCGTGGCAGTCAGTCCTGTCGAAGAAAAAGTAGCAAATTACGTATAGAAATACTTACAGTCACAATAGCGATATCGTTACGGTGTGCTGGGTAGGGCATGAACTCAGGGTGTATGGTGTAGTTGGCGATCTGACGGATGCGGTTCGGGTCCGCGTCATTGCTTAGAGTCACAGCACCGGCGAACACCCTGAAGTTTGCTGCACTAATCAGCGTAGGAGTGCTGGAGAAAACAAACGAAAATATAGTTAAAAATTCTGTTAGATAGTTCTAAACGATAAAATTTCATAATTCTCTGTAAGGTAACTATTATGGACACATTCTTCTGTCGATGACAATCTATATATATTGTGTCGGCCCAAAATTTTGCGACAAGAACTACGGACACATTGAGCAAAATAAATGGTTTCAACAACAAAGATGTGTTGTGTGAGTTTTCTATATTCTTTGCAACATTTTCAATTCTTATGTTAGTCAAACATTTTGAGTACCATGTCCGGGCCCTGGGCCCATGTATACAGCCATACATAACACGCAAAACATTAAGCATTAAGCTACACTCTGTATATGCTTTGTAGCTTATACAGAGTTTTACCAAAAGGGTATAATCACTACATAGTATAAAATAAAGTCGCTTCCCGCTGTCTGTCCCTATGTATGCTTAGATCTTTAAAACTACGCAACGGATTTTGATGCGGTTTTTTTTAATAGATAGAGTTATTCACGAGGAAGGTTTATATGTATAATACATGCATAATATAGTAGAGGAACACGGATAATCTTAGAGATTTAAGTAAACGAACAAATTTTTTGCGCTTACATTGCAAACGCTGGCTGAACCCTACGAGATAGATCAAAATAATGTACTACAGTATTGTGCACCTTAAAAAGATCTACAAAAAAGTCCGCGATGACATATGTCTATCTCTTAAGGATAACCCACAATTACCATTTTTTATCGTTTATTTATTACTTATTTACGAAAAAGCGATTTTAAGCTATACAGTATTAATCCTTATCCAATTAAGTACCTTTAATAAATTGTTCATGTAATATAGATCAATATTGCCTTTTACAGCATGTAATTTAAATGAATACTTTCGAAGATATTACAAAATCACTATCACTACATAGTATAAAATAAAGTCGCTTCCCGCTGTCTGTCCCTATGTATGCTTAGATCTTTAAAACTACGCAACGGATTTTGATGCGGTTTTTTTTAATAGATAGAGTTATTCACGAGGAAGGTTTATATGTATAATACATGCATAATATAGTAGAGGAACACGGATAATCTTAGAGATTTAAGTAAACGAACAAATTTTTTGCGCTTACATTGCAAACGCTGGCTGAACCCTACGAGATAGATCAAAATAATGTACTACAGTATTGTGCACCTTAAAAAGATCTACAAAAAAGTCCGCGATGGCATATGTCTATCTCTTAAGGATAACCCACAATAACCATTTTTTATCGTTGATTTATTACTTATTTACGAAAAAGCGATTTTAAGCTATACAGTATTAATCCTTATCCAATTAAGTACCTTTAATAAATTGTGCATGTAATATAGATCAATATTGCCTTTTACAGCATGTAATTTTAATGAATATTTTCGAAGATATTACAAAATTTAAAATGCAGCGACATCGCGGTTGCGGCGGTAACGGCCGGGGGGCCGTAGGGCGCGTGCCTATACCAAGTAGTGCGTCGAAGGCTGTGCTTCGCACTACAGAACTTTATGGTTGTGTTGATATGTCGCAGACAAATAGTATAATTTGGCATTTTACATAAGGCATCGTCAGTTTAAAAACGTTTGCGGTTATGTAATATGCCCAAGGCAAAATGTAGATTGCCGTGTCACTTTATAATATGCCTCACCACAACATTTCATCAAAAATTTAAACACCATATACATAATGCCGAGGCAAATTGAAGTATTTAGTTTTTGAGGTTATCCAGCACGTCAAAAATGCTAAGGTATCCATAGACCCTGGGTCGTGAAGGACTCCTGCAGAGTATTTTTGGTAAAAAAACCATGTATGAACGAATCCATGATCGAATATTCATATATTCATAGGCTCAGAAATCAATTGCTTGATTAGGTTCGACTTTGTGACAGAGATCAATAGGTTAGGTTAGGTTAGATATTGTGACCTTGCAACAGAGCGAGCGAAGCGAGCGACGACGTATGTAATTCAAAGTTTTTCTCGAGATTTTAATGAGCATAGTCACCCTAAAATAACACTAACGTCGCATTATGACGATTGAATGATTTGACATTTTGCCTTCGGCATATTACATAACCGCAAACGTTTTTAAACTGACGACGCCGTATGTAAAATGCCATATTATACTATTTGTCTGCGACAGATATATAGTGTAGGTATCAGCGTTGCACCCGAGCAAAGCCGGGGCGGGCCGCTAGTATCTATACAAAATGGGTATAGAGTACATCTGGTATGGAGTAACTTTACCAAAATTTCAACTCAAAATAAGTTGATTTAATAATTGAGTGGACCTTCTAACATAATAATTATTTTTGTTTTTAGTTATTCGTTATTACCAGTGATGTTTGGCCTAACTTTGGCATAGGGACTGTAGATATTTCCATTTCCGTAACTAAATCTGATAAGTTCGCAGATTCCACTAACTTAGACACTGCAAGATTTATTACTTCGCACACAGTTTTGTCAACGTTGTTATTCGGCTATTAATGTAATTTAGATCTTCAGAGTAGACTGAATTATAACCATTTTAGTTTTAATTGCTAGTAAATGTCTGTTGTTAACGTGTGTTCTAATAAACTGGCAATCTTTGGAAGTAAACTCCAGATGGCACCGTGACTAATACATATAGAGGAACGTTTCTCTTTTCCTCGTTTATAGTTACGTCATCAAGCTGTCCTTCCATCTTAAATTGGATGTGGCAGCAAGAGATATATAGTTGGTGTAGTACAAGTTAATCTTCCTCATTCACACGACAACATTGTTCTGACTACAGAGTAAGTAGCTAAAAAACTTTCAATGTGGAATTCAGGTAGAGCAAAAGTAGCCCAAACACACAGACTCGTCTCTCTCGTCGGATCTAAACCCAGAGCTCAGCTGGCGAGATTTTAAAAATGTGCGTTGACCAAAGTCAAGACTATAGTTAGTAGAATTAATAAATAGTAACCTACCCAGTCTCAGGATAGGTGAACAGGCAGGAGGCAGCAGTCAACATGTGCTGCAACGTGATGAGTACTCCTCCGCATTTGTGGCCCCTGGTCGGTTGTCCTAGAAGACTGATCTGTTGCAATGAGGCCTGAAACAAAAGAAAGCTATTTATTACACGTTTGTCTGTTTAATTTCGGGTTGACTCACGCATTCAAATGGCGCATGAGTGAAAGTATGCGACATTAGGCACCTTCTTGTTATTTTATACGAAGATCAATAGTTAAGGTCGAATCTAGTTACTACAATTAGACTAAGTGGCTAGAACCTAGGCAGCAAAGATATTCATGAAAAATATGTATTTGAAGCAAAACGCTCTGTCATATATTATGCTAGAAAATCCGAAAAAACCCACATACATTAATAGATAAAATTAATTTTCCTTCTATAAGAACTACACAGCACGATAACATCTACAATCTCAACCGCATTAGTTTATCTCAACCATCAGTTATCAAAGCCAATTTCTAAGGAAACTAATTTATCTTTGTCTACACTTAAGTACATACAAAGGTGATCTTGGAAAAAGTAACGATAGTAATTTGTGTAGTGATTTGTCAACTAAGGGATTTCAGGTTTATGCTTTCAGAAAATGGGAGCTGTAACATTATTTATGCCTTACTCATTCATCAGTCACTTTTCTAGTAGGCTAACGATTAGGAATAAAGTTGTAACCATATTGACATTAAAAGGTTTACTTAATATTCTGATATGTGTTTGCACTTATTAGTATATCCATACAACATTTTTCTGCATACATTTTATAAGGTAAATAATAATCTTTTAGTAAAAAATTACAAAGCAGGAGTTGATGGTACTGTAATTCAGAATTGACATGTTTTTTTAAGTAACACAATACTAGTGTTCATAAAAAAATGCATAAGGAAAATAACAGTTTTTCCTCATGCGATTTTTTTTTTTCAATATGTAGATAAGAAATTATTACACCATGTGGCTATCAAACAGATAAAGATTCAAAGTTTTAGTACCTATATATCGATATTATCTGAAGATCATAAAAAGGCATAAATCGTGATATCCAAGCTACCTAGATTATTTCTCGTAGTAAACACAAAACGGTTTAAATCAGAAACAGAACCTTGACAAAAAATACTGTTTGACCATTTTATTTTGCAAAACTGAAAACGCTTGACAACAAGAAACTTTAAAATATAAGAAACTCAGTTTTTTTTTAAATGCTCTTAGCTTTCAAAATAGTTACTGAACAGATTTTCAAAATTATATAATTAAGAACCATCTCTTTCTCAACAGCTTTCAATCAAAAAAACACCGCATCTCAATCGGACCATTCGTTTAGGAGCTCCAATTCCACAGACACGTCACGCCGCTCTTATAACACCCCTTTTCCTACATCAGGGATTAAAAACACTAGGCTTATCTACTTGACTTTACTTCAAACACAAAATGCCCGGTTTATTGAAACAAACAGCAATAATGTGTCGGCTTTAGAGTTCGTAATTGCGTATAAATTACTATGACAAGCAGTTGGAACACCGCCCACGCTGCAATGACCCATTTAGCATTTAGCTCATACCATTTTTGGACCATAAGAGGAAATGGCATTTTATTTCATATTTCTATACTTAAATAACATAAAAAATGTACATAACTTAATTTTGTCTTTGACTGATTTAGTAGTTAAAAATTACTTATTTTGTAAAAAAAATATCACACATTTTATCAAAGAACCTTAAGGGTAGGATTTCAATTATTCGAACAATTATAATTGCAGGTCTAATTACCTTAAATATTTGTAACTAAAATAAGATTTTCACATTTGTTATTGTTTGATAATTCATGATTATAAACATTCCACATTATATCAATATCCTCTTTGACTTAGGTACTTACTTATATCTTGAAACCAGATTATAAATAAATACCTTGATCCTTATTGCAATACAGATTGCAAGTGACTCTTAATATAGTGAAACTGATTTAAAGACGTCTTGATAAAAGTCAAGATATAAATGCAGAAAAATAAACATTTTTTTTTTAAACTATGTATTACTAAAACCGTTACACGTGTCATATTTGTCCAGATGAAAAACAAACTACGAATCTTATCAGTCAGTTATAAAAGAGGACTAGTTGCGCCCCGCAGTTTTACCTGTCTATTAATCCAAGTTATGAACTATCAGAGTATAAGATGGTACACAATTTATACCGTCTAATTGTACTTTGTTATAAGAAATAAACATTTTTATTATTTTCTATGATTTTATGCAAATAGTTTAAGTGTCAAAGAGTAATAAACATTCATCCATTATTTTATGTCATGTTTATTTTATTAATAGAATTCGATTATATTTTAGGTCTTAATAGAAATTGTATAGTGAGTCAATGCGATAAAAATCACATTTGGGTATTTACAAATCATGCTTACATACATAGCACTCATATTTACTCTTTGTTTTTACCTGTTGCCTTATTATAATAAAATAGATAAGTATGCTATTTGAAGATAACAATACATTACAATCCTTTTACAATTATCAGTCAGATGTACTAAAAAACATATTTTTTTGTACAAAGGGCTGAGCTATGAATCATATAGACAGACGGTAGACTGATAAATAATTAGGCAATAGGAAAATACATGGGTTCTTCATAAAATATAAAGCTTTAAAAGTAGGAAAAAAAATGCAGCTGTTATCTAACATATCAAAGCGATAGATCTACACAATTATTACAATTAGATTGCGTTTCATGACAACGTCAAACTGCAAACTAAACAGCAATATTGGTTTCTCAGGTTTACGCGAGTGTTAGACATTGAAATAAAACTACTATTTACGGACTATAGCAATCATTAACCACTTCCCTGTCCCGTGAGACACATTTGAACATTTCCATTGTTTAACTATTGTGTCTACTGGCGGGACAGTTAAGTTGATAAAAAACGCTGACAATCTCGGTAGCTTTGCTTGTGCAAGGGGTGCGTCCACAAAGTCCGGTGAAGCAGTCAAAGCCTGTGCTCAGGCTAACTGCATTTATCTCTACCAAAAAGGGTGCGTCTAGATCTGACGAACTCGCACTATACGAACAGCTCGCGAGATTTGGACGCACCCTTATACAGGGTGTTAACGCTGTTACGTGTGTATGCTAATTCAATAGAATAGTTACAAAATATATTAACATTATAATAAAAATAATAAAGAAATTACCATGAAAGGAAACTGGCCCTCAGCTGGAGTAGCTGCATTGCCTATCTTCCCGGTTCCATTGAAAAATAATGCGTTTGCGCCTGTAATAGAAAAAATAAGATTAAGTTATAGATTTAGGATCATAAATTAAAAATTCCATTTCTATGAATAAAATTTTAAAAAGCAACTGTGACTATCCAGTGTCCAAAACATCTTTTCTATTTGATAAGCACAGATAATTTTAATCCTTAGAACAAATATTTTTAAATAGCTAAATATAGATTATAGTTATATTACGCAGGTATCGAGCCTCACATAGCACCTCGGAAGTTGGTGTGGCCTTAAAATATGTACACATTTTCATACTTATAATTTTATTATAAATCGTAATTTAATATTAATAATATAAGCAGGAAATAACACTATAGTCAAATTAATTTATAAACATACCAGAAAGCGCGATAAACAATAAACACACAATTTTATACATTTTTACACTAATATTTTTACGTTATCACAGTACCACACCAAACTATTGAACTGGCTTAAGTAAAATAAAAATGAGATATATATTATGGGCTCTGAATCACCAGTAATCTTATCTACAAAATTCAAGGTAAGTAAAATAATACTATCTAATCCCCATTTATCAACAAAATACATCGAAAATATGACCGCGAACCAATAAATTAATCTTATCATTGTTGTAAAAGGTTCCTATTTTATTTCGGTATGACTAACATAAAAATAGCACATTATTAGTAATAGAAAATAGTCATAGGTGATGAATTGCGGATCTGATCTTTGATACTAGAAGGTTATATTAGTAGGTTTGCCCTTACCGGAACATACCGTACCATAAGCAGTACTTTAGCGGTTGTGAAAGCGAGACGGCGCACTACACTGCGCATAGCGCTGTCCCGCTTACTCGACCGCAACAGTCCTGCTTTAAGAGCTCATGGTACGGACCCAGTTTCATGTGTTATAAGCCCAAAAAACTTTAATGTTGATATACAATCTAGTCTTGCATATACCTTGATGGTCTTTTTAGAGCCTCTAAAAGTCCTCGATGTAAAATTCTGGGCTTATAAAAAATGGCCATAAACTCCATTCTTACTGAAAAAATGTTTTTCTATTGTGTTTTTGTGGTAGTGCTAATTTGGGGCCCTCAATTTCTGCCACTTTAGACTGGACTCTGGAATTAGGACTTGGGCCTGAGACCTTGAGAGTTGGCAGAACTATAGGGACTTTCCTGGGTAACTATCTATGTTCATCACGTCATGCTAAGATATTATTAAGATATACTTCAGTATTTTACGTATCGTCACAGGAAATTAAATGATTAGTATTACAATGACTAAGGTACCGTCACAAAATAATCATATAAAAAGTTTGACTTAGTATCTAAAATTATTAGAATTGATAAATCAATATTTCTCAAAAATTCTTGACGAAATTTCAGCTGAGTAATACTATTTTACTTATCTTGATAAAGATATCGCTTGAACGTTACAGAGATTTTAAAGTGCTTACATTCTTTATCAATGAATCAATAACTTGCAGAGAAATAGTAAAAAAATAAGGAAATATTACAAAATTTTTCGTCCGTCAATTAAGTCCTTGTAATCTCTGTCGGTCCCGAACCAGTCTCATCCAGACTCTAAACTTTTTTTACATCAAAATTATTTTATTGAATTATTATCTATTTTACCCACTTCATAATATACTTAAATAACTGTATCCGCGACGTTGTTCGCGGTCATATTGGTTCTTAAGTGGACGAGAAACTATTTTGAAACAGACCTTCAAACATTTCAATGAAAGTGTTAAGTTAGTAGTGTGATTGTGTATATAGTAAATACTTGTCGCATAACTGGGAACAGGAACGTTTTCCTTACCGTGTCTTACTATCTAGTATCATACTTTGGTAATCCTATCCAAGAATTTAAAAAAATAAAAGAAAGCTTTTTTTGGTCCAAAATCCTTCTTCACTGACATAGATTCGAAATAGTCAGCACTATCTAAGTCTATTTAAAATCTCATTTACAGAATCCTTTCCACTAAAGAACTAGCAAACGCAAGCTCGTCAATATAAAATATATAGAGTAGTTTCACGGATCCATCTGAAAAAGTAAAAAGAATTTCCCGCGACGTTACCGCGACCCAGACGGAAGGAGTTCAACTATTTACGAGCCTTAAAAGTCTGCCGATAACGATGAGATCCGAACAAATTACCTCTTATCTAGTTCACCCCTTTGTCGCAAGTCTTTATATGATGCTACGTTGGAGTATAAATAAGTGTAGAGGGTAACAGTACGTACGTACAGTAGTATGAACAAGCGTCGTTGTTAATTTAGTGTCAAATCAGAGCGCGGAGTTTTGAACCCCTGTCGAAAAAGAAGGGTGTTATAAGTTTGACATGTCGGTCTGTGTCTGTATCATTGACGTACTAGATGCATATACTGCTACTATCGCTAGGTTCCCCTTGTGCCAAGCGAGAGCAGTTTTTAGTCTGATCCTAGTACATTTCGTTTTTCATTTAAGTTAATTTTCGCGCAACGAGAAACTTATATACGAAAAGATCGATGGTTTTGACATTGTTAGGATAATATTAGTGTTTAAGATAGATTTTTCAAAACGGCAAGCTCCATCGTCATACATGATTCACGATAATACTTGTTCACACTAGTGGTTACGGTTTAAACTCTGATAGGCTCACTCTATAGTTTCATATGTATACTCTAAGGTCTGTATACTTGTGTAAGTTTTAATTTATAGTTACGTTTATATTATCCTGAAAACTAATAATCCGAATAATATTGAAGCAATCAACATTTTCTCTTAAACGGCTATCATCGCACGGAAAATCACCTAAATCAATAAACGAGTGTAGTAACTGCAGATACAAATTCAGTCTGCACGATGCGCGCTCTCTATGCTTGCTTATTTATACTCTAAGATTGCAAGCATAATACTATTATGAATGTAGCCGGTTCCCAAATGTGGTGAGTTGAGATAATTATCTCACGAACCGACTGACGATAAAGTTTTAGATTTGTGAAGCATTGTAAGCTTGATAAGATCACACATACTGCGAGGGTTTAAAACTTTCTCTGAATACCGAATTTGGGGGTTTAAAAAGTTTTTATCATGTTACTGTTCATAATATCCAGCTTTAGCTGAGTTCAAATTGTACTTTATGTATCTTCAACGAAATGAGTTTTGTATATTTAAATGTTTTAAATTTCGTTTTTATTATTTATTTATTTATTTAAACTTTCATGTCCGATTGTGGTACATAAGGCGGACTTAATGCCGCAAGGCATTATCTACCAGTCAACCTTTGGGTCAAATGGAGAAGCAGCTGGGATAGGTACAAATAATAAATTATTACAATAAGAAACAATTAAAACTACTACATCTAACTGAAGAATAAACAATTTTTATTTTTATTTATTTTATTATAACTATCTTTTTTCTCTTACTATTGTTTTAATTAAAATGAAAGATTTATTAAGATTTGTCATTTTAGGGTTCGAAGTTTTAACTTTTAAAATACAGCGCCAGACAGTTTAAAAACTACTTCGGTTTTGATTTTGTGTTCTAAACAAAATCTTGACTTTCTAAACTGCTAGTTCTCACCAGCGAGCTGTAAATTTTAAATAACTAGAAGTTAAGATAGTTCGCGGAGAAATTGCTATTTCGTGAGTGCAGTTTAATATTTAGAATGTAACAAGCTGTCGACCTCAAAGCTAAAGACGAACAAAATGAAACTAACACCGAATAGATTGTTTTATAAGTTGTACCGTTGAGGTTTTACTTTTACTTTACCTCATTTTTAACCTGACATATTTAAAACACATTTTTCAGGAAACAAAGTCATTTATTTTACTTAAAAGGTCATTGTATAGTTTTGTATTTCCTTTATTTTTCTTTAAACGTGAATCATTTAATTTGTGAGCTTTTGTTCTTAATACTTTTTTATTTAATATTTGCAACTATTAATGTAACTTAGAATCTTAATAATTTTGACAAATCCTTATCAAATTAAATTCGTTACATATCTTAAGGACTTCATGCACATTATAATTACAAAGTTACACCACACATTATTATCTTAGGGTCCATCCCCACCGACGCATGTCACAAGCTGAATTGATACGATAAAACGACTGCAAAAACATTTAGCCATAGGTATAATAACTCTAAAAACACACAGGCAGTAGGCACGTGTATATTTTTTAACCAAACACCGTATCATGTGTATTACATATCAAATACAGGACATAACAAACCATATTTTTATAAATGCCAATATTACGGCGTCCACCTGGCTTTTAACGTGATAAGGGTCAACCCCTATATAAACTCATAACAAAGAAAATATATTAAATATCTATTACACGCTTCAAATGTGTAGGAAATATTTGGAGTTATTGTTGGTGGACCTCAAACCTATGACCTGTCGACTTAAAGTTTTCATATATACCATCAAAAAACATACCAACACGCCTGTATGCCCGAAGGGTTAGGCACAGGTGTACCAATGTGGTGTACATTGGTACACCTCTGCATAACACAGTTCGCCAGTATGTTTTAGGTCCCATGTAATAGGGGGCGAGCCTATTGCCACTTCTTCCTTCCTAGTCGGGGTCACACTTGACAGAGTGGTCGTGGTCATCACTTCAGGTGTTGGTGACAAGCTTCACAACACGCCGCCACTCTTCTCTAATGGCTGCCTTCCTATTGCCACTAACCGGGCACAAATCCAAACTCCGACCTGCTGAGAATTTCATAGAAAAACCCCAATAACACCTTGGTCGACTCGGGAATCGAACACAAGACCTCTAGCGTAGCAGTCGCGCTTACAATCACTAGGCCAACGAGGCAGTCTAAGGATTTAGTTACTTAAATTAAATCTGTGAACGGTCACCAACCAATAGTAGGACGGTATTTGCGAAAATCAGTAATATGTACGCTGGTACTACTTGTTTCACGAAATCCTTTCAGAACTACTAATTAAATGATGTGCTTCATTTGTTTCACACCCAATAGTAATGCACCTCTAACTCTATTGCCCTGGTAATAAGGTTTTTACCATACCTATTTAGTATGAAACACACCTTGTATCTTGGAATCAGGAACGTATTTTTTTTGCATTCTTATAATAACGGTTCTCTTTAAAAATATATATCCCAATTTCTTTACTTATTAACTAATATTACATTTATATTGTATCGTTACCTATGCAAGTATACACACTTACTATAATGATAACGTTAGATTTTTGTTCCCGGTTAAAGGGATTTTGATCGAACTTAGCACGTACCTTCAAAACCACGGTAGCCATAGCTAAAGCTCCTTAGGGATGTCAGAAAATGTTAGTTTCATGCGACTGAATTGGTTCATGTTCATGGGCTGGCTCGATTCCCCTGGGAACAGATGGAATTCCAATGAAGTTCACTGCGCAATATGCCCAAGAATATTGCAGTTGCACGGCCTGTTCGCTTACTGTCGTCTTAAACGCGTGGGAGCGAGACGCCGCTATGAGAGTGTAGTGCGCTGTCTCGCTACTACAGTGGTATTTCCTGCTCTGAGAGCTCATAGAAAAGGCCCTGTGACTGAATGTAGGTATAAGTAAACATCATAGTGTAAGACCCTTTTATTTCCTGGAATTATGTTTAGTATTATTTTGCTAGAAAATATTAAATAGCTATAATTAATAGTCACCCAAAAAACCACCCAAATGTCTGTTACATATGTATTTTACAACCAAAATTTATTTTTATATCGTCCGATTCTGTACGACATCGCAGCGACCTATTTATAATCTTAGAAATCAGGTTTATATCAACGTACAGAATAAAGATATCATTAAAATATACGGTCGTACTAAAATGAACAATGTCTTGTCATATCAAAATCTGTATCACAAAATTTTATGCCCAAAAATTATTAGATAGGATATTTAATAACATTTATGTATTTAAATATATAATGTCATCTAGAATTAATATTACGCATCGATCGCTTCTTAAGTGATTGGTGTCATCTGGATCGAGATCGAAAAGTATAAATCAGCCTTTGCCCAGCAGTGGGACACTTAATAGGCAAAATAAAAAAATGTCTGCTGAATATTTTGAGTAACCCTCTGTTATTTACTTACTTAACTGTTACAAATTGTCACGATGATATAAATACTTAGCCGATAGTGTTCGTGCTAAGGCCTTTGGTATAGGTATTACGAAAGCAACTGACAGTTTGACAAAGGCTTAGAGAATATTCAGATATGAAAGTTCATTGACCTTTTAGACCGGGAACCGGCTAACATAGTTGTTTTATAGATACACTTTAGTGATACTATCAGGCTGTTTATGAGTATTGTAGTGACGAGCCTCTTGTAACCTTTACGATAATATTGGAAATTAGTGTTTTTAAGGTGAGATATTAATAAGGTGTCGAAAATGCTAATGTTTTTTTTTGTTTCTTTGAAATCGCAAAAACTAGGTAATAAAATGAACTACTGACTATTTTTTGACCCTAGTACATAATTGCCTTGGCCTTTACCATGCAGTAGAAGTCAGATTCAAAGAGTTCTGACCTCGGGATAAAGATGTATCATGGAAGAAAAATTCATAATGGAATGAAGGTATAAAAATAGCAGAAGAACCCTCTTACAGAATATTTGAAAACAACTACATTTGACTGCCTTACAGAGGAAAAGAGAAAAAGCGTGACAACGCATCAGTGATTCCTTTAGGACAAGAATTGCACGTGACATCAAACACGTTACTTTTATAATATGAAGGACATATTACTAGGTAACTATGCCCTAAAAACGAAATACAAATCTTTGACAATAAATTGTAAGAGCTATATAAACTTGCATTTTTCGAGAGTTATTTATTTATTTTGCTTTATTAACAACATAACCGAAGTTTTAATTAATTTCCTTGAAAAAAATATTAAAAAAGAAGTTGTCAGTATCAATTTTGTAATTAATAATTGAGCGATGAGAGATGTATTCTATCTAGATATATACAATCGATTTTAACAATTTTACTCTAGTTTTTATTTTTTAAAACATTTACCAAATAAAATTAATTTCATTCCTGAAATACATTTTCAAAACTGAAATAGAATTTAGAGCAACCGTCGCTCTCGGCGATTCTTATATTATTATCTTCGAAAATTAAATTGGAAATCCCTCATATTATTTTATATTTATATCAGATGATATCAAAACATAATAAAATTCTTACGACCTTTGTCTCTCTTTTAGTTCAGTTATTTTATAGAATTCACATAAAACTCTTAGACAAATAGGATTGCAATAACTCCTACATATGCCTTTACTACTAGTATATAGGTACTTTCTCATTCTGAAGAAATATGCGTTATAGTGCGCGGTTGCCTAACGGTTTAGTTATCGGATTTGTGTGCATGGCGTTGCAAGTTCACTCCCAGGCTAACATGACATTTCAGTGATATATATCTATTTTCTTAGTTACTCCAATAAACGGTGTAGAAAAATATTGTGTAAAAACCTGGATTCAAAAAATCTGTTGTTGTGAATTGCCAGACAAGCGAGCAGTGGTGGCACAATCACATACCAACTATTATTATTATAAAGAAAATAAGTATGTTTTGTTCAATAACTACGTACTATGTTGTCGATAGTCACGGACTACTGGTAATAATGTTACATAATATAAATCGAAAACAAACAGTAGGTATTTAAAAGCAAATGTTCCATTCATCTTTGTTAATCTCTGATTTACTTGATAAAAGTTTTTTAAATCACTACAAAAGTAAAATAAAATAAATTTCTAACTACAAAATATAGAAAATTGCTAATTTCATGCTTGCAAATAATAGGCAAAAACTATGACGACCACGTCTAACTTTTCTCCCCTATTTATACATAAAATCAAAGATGTGATGAATGTTCTTTACATTAAAATCCCAGACACGAACTCACAAATTATAAATTATCAAAAATCTACATAATTTAATTTAGAAATTTATAATTTAATATTATATCAAAGATTTCGTCAAAGGTGACCCCGTTTGAGCTTGGAGACAGCGCTCCACCTCCACTTAACATTCAAGTTGTTAGTTAGTCATCAATTTTCCATCTAACGAAGTCTTTAATTAACTTATTGTGACCCTCATACAGCCCTTTATATGTCAACTAATGTCACTGAACTCATGTTATAATGCTGTATGAATATTAACTGGTATGATAAACTGGCGATTCAAGATTTTAAATTGAAAATACAAAATATTTTTTTTGACTTCAAAAAAAAAGTAGGTTCTTAATTCATTTTGTTTCTCGTATGTTTGTAATGAGATATCTACTGCAATTCTGGATCGATTCAGTCATCTTATTTTTTTTTACTGTATATTTGTTTAATATACAACAATTGAACTGACCGTGCATCATGTTGGTTTTGTAAAACTTTTTGTATGTTTTGCTCAGAAGCTTTAATATTACATTTCATTGCTTTTACCCATTTTAACTTTCAACTCATATTTCAACCAGATTTCTGTATTACATATTAGTATGTAGCTATGGATGCAATTGGCGAGTTGTCGTTCATTGTGGCGTTCTAGGGGGGAGGCCTTTGTTCAGCAGTGGACGTCTTCCGGCTGATGATGATGATGATGATGATGATGATGTAGCTATATTTTTCACATTTTAGTAACAGCAAAATAATATTGCCCTCAATCACATCGCCATGTTGAAACCCATTGCATTTAAATACAAATCAAAATAAGTGACGAGTCAATTAGGTCTCAATAAGTAATTGTATGCAGTAATACATATTAAATCGTCATTTGTTTGCAAAATAGCAATTTGGGTCAGTCGACCAATTGACTGTGTCAGTGGATCGCTTTGAATAAGCTTTTAATACAATAGATGTATATTGATGCGTAAATATTGTTGAATGTAGTTTTATATGCGGGGCGGAAGGAAATCTCTGAAAATAATGTTTAGTTGGAGTATTGTCATCAGTGTAAGTAACATTTGCTGTAGAAACTGTACTGAAATCACCAAAAGAATACATACATTAGTGCATAACAATGCTCATATAGGATCATACATAAGTTGGATAGTGGGAAGCCAACTTTTTTTGGAGATTTCATATACAGGGTGTTACCGAAATGTTATATTAATCTAAAAGGGGTGAAGAGTACTTCTGGTATACAGTATGTTTACAACATTTCAGCTCAAAATAAGTATATCAAAAAAATCTGATTCGTTTATTGCAATTACTCGACGCCAAAAATCATAACAAACGTCTCACCGCACGACGAGGATTAATATAGTATTATGTCAAGTTAAGATACATAGTTTCAGCGGTCTGCGTATTAATAGAGATCACACATGAAGAATAACCTCCGATATAATCATCACACCATCTCTTTGTGCCTCAAATCCCAGCCTTATACCATTGTTCCATTGATACGCGAACTGATCATAATTTGACGGGCTCTCAGATTCGTGACGTCACACGCACGATCGGAAATTGCTGTAGGATGACGGATAACAAAGTAATCAAATTCTTTTGACGTTTGAGGAAATATGTGACGGGGAAATGGGTTTAATCGGGTAGATTAAGTTTTTGCTCAAAGAAAAGGAAAACAAGTTTGATAGGGTTTTTGCATTACATTTCTATTGTTTATTTATAATACACAAGTAAAAACGATATCTACAGCAAATAATAAAAGAATAAACATTAATTTTATCGGTTGGATCCGATTTCGTTTCCTTTTGGGTATAAAATTTAAATTTAAAGCAGTTTTTTACTGCAGTATTGAATGCTTTCGAGATAAATAAACTATTTACATAAAATGGCTTCCTCCTCTTTAAAGAAATATCGAATCATCCTCCACATTGAATGCCATAAATAAATAAGTACCTACTACTAGTTGCCTTTGTCATTCACCATTTTAAAACAGTAATCTGTTTCTGTTGACACAATTTTCTTTTAAGGCGTCAGGAAAAGACAACTTACCAAAATAGTATTTGCAGACTGAACTGTTATCCTATCACCTATTTTTAAACAGTCTATCGCATGACATTTACAATTCGTCGTAAACTTAAATAGGATAGATAAGAAACTACAGAGCCAAATATAACCGCGAACACAAGCATGAACTAGTTTAGTCATAAAAACAGTTTATTTTTATTTCTTTTTTATTCTATTAGGGAAACAAACAGATGTTATATGAAAAACAATTACAATCACATAAACAACACATAATCCAAAACAGTTTCCACACTTAAATATACATTCGCGCCAAGAACAATGTTTAAACGGGTTTAGCCGTTTTATTGAAAGTGTCTCAAAACTTAAGGTTACCGTATTAATATCGGAACCATCGATATTTCTGCATAATTGTCTATCATTTGCACGAAATTTACTGAAATCAGGAAACGAAAGTACTACATATAGCCAAAAAATTTCTCACACTTGGCACAATGGTCTTGTAGCTATAGGTGCACTCTATAATTTATACTTCTTTTACTCTATGGTTAGAACCTTTATTACAAAGGCGTAAGGTCTACATTCGTTATTCCTTGTTGTGACTTATTTTGGTTTACTGTACGTAAAACACCACTCAAGAAGCCACTAGGTTCGTCGCGTCATGACATAGGCGCGACATATTGACAAGATGCCGTTCTCAACCCTCTAGATCTCGTAATTATTCTACAATGACACACAACATCACAGTATTTGGGGGTTAAGTTACCTAACACGTGACTAACAGGAATTAAAATGAAATATTTTGTAGACTTGTGTCAACCAATTGTTTTAGCAGGAATGTTACGTTGTGAATTTCAGAAATGTACTAATGAATCCTTCTTTTTTGCTATATCGCCAGCTCGTTCTAGCGACTTATATTTTAAGTTTGTCATCACTTTTTATTATTGAAAACATTATCCACAGTTTCACGATACCACACGCAGACAGTAAAAGGCTGTAATCGTATTTATGAATGACGCCTCCAAAAAAACATATAATCTACTATATTATTATGTAGTTATACTAAACCGTACTTTAACACAAATTTAATAACTTACAAGGATGTTATTATAAAGCTGAAAGTGGCTTTTTAGACGGAGTAAGGAGGCAAAGTCCTAGATGAGCGACAAACGCTCTTTTGTTTAAAGGAGACATGCTGCGGTCAACAATTCCTTTGAGCCTTTGTCATAACAGTATCTCCTTTGATATTGTAGGTCAAGAACTTTATTGATTTAATCTTTGATTAAAATATCTCCCGATCCTTTTCCCAAGCTATGTTGGGGCTAGCTACCAGTCTTACCGGATTCAGCTGAATATCATGTTTTACATGGAGCGACTGCCTATCTGAACTCCACAACCCATTGTACTGGGAAACACAGTATCCCACAGTAAGACTGATTGTCAGAATTGACTGATCATGCAAATAAAATAAAAGGAGCTATGGGGCGCAGCATTCTTTGCGTTAATACATCTGTCGTTGAAACGTAACTAAGCACAGTCTTAATAATATTGTCAGTACTTATCTAATGAAAAACCCAGCAGCGGTCTTTTGTTTTGTTTGAAAAAGGAATAGGTTATTTCTTCTTTTTGTTTGTTGTACGGTTCTTAGCCCTCTTACGCACTTGCGGTTAACCGCGGGGGCGGCTAGCCGCGCGGTTAACCGCATTCCCAGTTTTTATATGCAACCGCGGTTAACCGCAAGTGCGTAAGAGGGTTTAATGTCTTCGAGATCTTTACTACCAGATTCCAGCCATAGAAAAATGCAGTCAGTTTGTATACCTACGGTTCAACTTCCAAACATACGCAATAAAAATCCTAAACATTTATATATTTTAAAGTTTTCTGCAAACCAACTTAAATTGCATCGCGGAACTATTGGAGTGCATTCAATAGAGAGATGTTGGTTGCACCGCCGTTGTGTCACCACTTCTGTCATAAATCGTTAAAAGTTTATCAAAAATTGTACAGTTGGTACGAAGGTTCGAGAATTTCATTTTAAAAAATATTATATTTCTGTAATGTTTGTTCTGTGTAGCGTTCTGAGTTATTTATAACTAGCAGTTTGGGCACGGTGTGCAAATGTGGCTTGTAGATGCTTTTGTCTATATTACCTATTGAAGCAAGTTTTTTGTTATTAACGTCCGAAGTGAACTTATTTATGGCTTTTCTTACCAGTGATAGTAGAGAAAAATGTCTATAGATGTATCAGAGATAAGAAAATTAACGTCTATAGATGTCATTTAATTCAGCCATTCTACAATGTTTTACATAAAGTATTTAATAAATAAATAGGTCTTTGTTTCACTCAAAATAATTCCGATTCCCTGTGGTTTTTCTGCCGTTTCGGCGGTCGTTATTGACATAACAATCTTTATAATAGACGACCCCGAAACCTGTGTGATCCCTTTAAGGTACTACCATAAATTAAAGTATCGCCAAACGATGCAAGCGACTACTGTCACTGGTCTTAATTAACTGCATGGGATGCCCACGCCGCAAAAATACTGTATTCAGCTGAATCCGGTAAGACTGGTAGCCGTCCCCAACATAGTTGGAAAAAAGGCTCGGGAGACGAAGATGGTTGCCCACGCCAACAAGCACAGCGCGAACGTTTACGGGTTTCATTCCCACTTGTGAAAAACATTTATGGTATTACAAATGCTCGCTTCAGCTCTGGGTGTATATGTGTCTGACGTCACAGGGATGAAAAACCGTAGTGTGAAAGTTTCTTTACATAAAAGTGTAGTGTACGGAGCCGCTAAGCCTCTTAACATCAAAGTAGGTAACATACTGCGGTTCCAAAGAAAAAAGGATTTGCTTGTAATTCTTTTAGAATATATTATTTTGAAATAAATAACCATTAGAATAAAGCTAAGCTTCCACAAAGCAGCTTATAAAAATCTAAATAAATGTCACATGCCTTTTGACAATACCCTTTCAATTGCAAATCGCTTTAAGCTCGTCTATTCTTTGTATAATACCACTATAATGAGCTATCTTTTGTAGTCCAAATAGTGAACAAATAACTTTAATAAGATGACAGATAAACAGACCCTTGTTATTCACATCTTTACACAAAGCTTCTGTAGATGTCAAAAGCGTTATGGATAGAGTAAGGTCGAGTATACAAGGACAGTTTGAAGCAGTCAGTATCGAATGCTTCAATCTTGCAAGGTAAGCTTCTAAGTATTTTACAAACATACACTCCTTTCTTGAAGCAGGTCGGTAGCTTTGAGCGGTCGCCTAAACAAAAAGCGAACGTCGCTTGACGTGTAAATTAAGAAGAAAAACGCCTTATGTAATCCATGCTGTAGATGACTGGCTAACTACTCGAGTAGTGCGTGTAAAGCGGCCTAAGGTTTAAATTAATATGACTCTGCCAGTTGATTTTATTGCATTCATTCCCATGGAGTCCAACAAGCAAGATTACCAATAAATAAACACTTTACAAATAATTTATACATCTTTATTCATTACATAGAAGTAATCTTTTTAATTATAATTAATATATTGTTTTATTACAAGACATTTTAATATAGGTAGCATTCGATTAAAATACGAACACATTGTTTTTTTATCATTAAAATAAAGCTGGCCAGTTACAAACTTCAAATTTGGAATTTACAAAAAACAGACTCTGAGAGTAGTGAGAGCTTATTAGGATACTTTTTTTTGTCATCTTCAAGCACCAACATATAGGTATACAGCCAAAGATACTGTTATCTCATTCCAGCCATCAATCACAGTTTGGTGGATCAAGCTACCTAAATACACCCATGAGATCTCCTTTCACATATTTGAAATAGGATTACATATTACCTACCCGATCAATCTTGTTCAATGACAAAGCTATAACATCGCATTTTATCTTTATTTTCATTGAAAGTGTTAGATAGCCCGGTAATGAAACTCTTTTATCAAAACTTTTTGTTTGCAAAATGTGGTTCTTTTTTTGTGTCTTAAAATAAATACTGTGTCTTTTTGCGGTGAATGCGAGTTGTATTTCCCCTTGGGACAGTGATGTTTTTATATTTGAATCTCTGTAACAGACTGAGTAAAAAATTGTGCCAGAATAAAAGGCTTGCTTTAAAGTCGAAATTTTTTATTTCATAATATCTTATTCCCACATTGTGATTATGCATAATTTAAAAATGATGTTTTCTAAATCTTTACTTTTTAATAAATGCACAATGAGACTATGTTTTTTTAGTTATTTAATATTGTCAGCTACAAAACTCAGTGTTAAACAAACAGTTATTATTTCATTCCCATTTAACTCAATACAGAAACCAGTTTAAACTACATTTCATAAGCAGTTCACGTAGTGCGTTATCGGTTCACGAGTCATTTCGCGCCCATGCGACACTCTGGCGCACACTGCAGCTATTACGAGAAGCTGCGAGCATTTTACATAGATATAATACAAGGCCTGATTTAGACGCGAGAAATGTCGAAAAGTTGCCGTACATTGCGCGGCCCCGCAGCTACGGTCTTGTAAGTGATCGGTCAAAGACAGCAATGTACAGCAACTTACACGATGTTTCTTGCACCGTTTAAATAAGATTGTATAGTAGTGAAGTCAGGAACATTTTACATAGGTTTATATAGCGAAGCCGCTCGTGTGTAAAGCTTCTAGTTTTCAACGATAGTGTAGACTGTCGTTTGTTTCGGAAGTGTTAAGTTGTGAAGTTAAATTAAGAGTACTTACTACTGTTCTATGAAGGCGGAGTTTGTTGACTGATAATAATGAAAACGAAAAAAGCGAGAGTTCAAAATAGGCCATTCTGTACTTTTTTTTAATGGTGAACATTAAAATGTATGCCAGTTTGTTTTATTGTGTATTTTGTTTGTTATTAATGTTAGTTATTTTGAAATGGAATGAGTTCTGTCGATGCTTGATTCATATTTGCAGCAGTCAAACATACATATCTGCAGTATATGCATAAATAAATTTTACTTTTAATTTTACAATCCTTCAATTATATAATTTTCGATAAATACGAAACAAACAGAACACGCATAAGACGGCAATAAACACAATAACAATTTCTGAAATCAGTGCCAAACCGACAAACAATGGGATTCGGTACAAATTGTCCCATCACTCATTTTGTACAGGGGTACCAATATAACATACAACCCACAGATAATTTATGCAGAATCAGATTAAATTAATTTATTGGTTTGGCAAAGTTGGCAACGACCCGACAACAGGCCGTATTAATTTGTTCTTATTTTGAATTCATGTCGAAGTTGGATGACATTTTATAAAAAAAAAGTTAATTGGGCGAGTGTGTGCAAGGCATATTAATATTCAGGCATTATAGACCTGCGTCATTTCAATAAAAAATATTACAATATACACTGCACTGGTAAATAAATAAATAGGCTAAAGTATTGTTTTTATATCATTGGTTCTTGTTCAAAACCAATGATATAAAATGTAGAGTTACTAGTTGTGGCGTAATTTTATCCGAGAACATTATGTTTAGATAAAAGAAAAACATTCCATTCTTTAATCCAGCACTTAAACTATCATTTCGCCAAATTTCATCCGTATCCATTCAGTAGTTATTGAGTCAAAGTGTAACAAACATATTCCCAAACTTTTCCTAATAACACTTCACTTTATTATCACATCAACCATTCGCGATATCTTAATACACAGCAACGCTTATTAAGTCGGGACACATACAGCTATTATCTTCAACGGACCATGCGTACATAACCCATTTAATTTTAAGCCTGCATTTTAATAAATTCACAGGTTCCGTTATAAAGTTAAACGAACAAAAAGACAACGTAATGGAGTTGTGTTGATTGAATATGTGACGTTTACATATTCATAACCAGTTCACGATATACAACGGCTTTTAACCGACTTAAAAGAAGGAGGAGGTACTCAATTAGCTGGTATTTTTTTATGTTTGTTGCTACCGAACTTTCGTCTGGGAGAACTGATATTGATGATTCCTCTTTATTTGAAAGCTGGTGGTTTTTGTGTGGTCCCGTTCCATTTTGGTTAAGAAACTATATTAGACGTATTTTGAAGTCAATTATTTTTTGTTAGAATTGTTCCAAGCTATGTTGGATCGGCTTCCAATCTTAACAGATTCAACCGAATATCGCATTCAACATGGATCAACATCCATTCTTAACTATACCACCCATTATACTGGGAAACACAGTATGCTACAATAATACATAAACCTAGCTAAGTATATTCTTATTTAAGTGCTACTCCAATTAATGAAGGTCGGCTACATGCTGCTTCTACCTCTATCTTAAACAAGGCAGACCACTTAAGTATACTATTTCATTATATACCTATGATAAATACCATCACACCTGTAACCCCGAAGAGTTAGGCAGAGGTGTAGCATTGTATACCCACAGTTCGCCGATAAGTTTAGGTCTCATGTAATAGGAGGCGAGCCTACTGCCACTCACACAAATCCAAACTCCGACCTGCTACTGAGAATTTCATAGAAGAACTCAATAACACCTTGGTCGACTTGGGAATAGAACACTAGACTAGATAGCGTAGCAGTCGCGCTGAGCACCACTAGGCCAACGAGGCAGTCAGATAGATTACATAACAATAATGTACAGTAAAACTATATTATACAAACTCGTAACATGTGACTGCGTAATCCGATATGACAAATGCGATATTCTCTGATTAATATGGGCCTTTTCATCGCCTTCTATTGTTTTACGATTTTATTATTTCCATTTCATAATAAATGGAGATACACATAAGTATATTTTAATGCATGACGGTCTGCTTCCATGGACAGTGTTTAACAAGCAAACATTATAATAACACAGAAATAAAAACCAGGCAGCATTACTATGCGGAACTTAGCATTAATTTTACATAAAATCCCAACATGCTCCAGAAAAATCGATCTGATACAAACGTGGTACACAAATGAGAAATAAGATAGAGAAGATATGAATGCAATTATAACAGCACACTGTAATCATTGCTATTGTGTTTCGAGTGTATTGAAATCATGTATTATGAGACACATTCACAGATAGTCCTAGTATTTTGTTTGCAATGTCTCAACACAACCGTCCATATGAATAATGTGATTAACCAGCACATAATTAAAAAAAAATCGACTTAATTAATTTCAACGAAACTACAAGATCGATTTTAATTAAATTGATATTATTATAAATGATGAACATACAAAAATTTAGTAACAAAATAATCATACAGAATAATTGAGAACACAAATAAGAAAACTCGGTTTCAAATACGAGGTTATCTAAAACAAAACCCATTGAAATAATGTTTGAGATTTATCTAAGAATCGCGTCACTACGTTAACCTTTATTCATTGACCCTCATCAATATTATATTACCAAGCTATTAATAGTCCTACAGTAAAGGCCCATTCTAAGACAGAATGGAGCGAGCCAACATAACAAAGAAAGATTATAGAACATTGAAATCATTATCAAAATATCTCAAATTTCACATAAGAGAATAACAAAGGTAGTACCCAATTTCAAATAATATAACCAGTTATTTCGGATAAAAAGATATTACATTTTAGAGCTTTGAGCCCTACAAATATTTCTTCGAGAATTCTGTCGGGGGAGAAAACATTCGCGGGCAGACACATGTCGGAATTTGCCAATTATTTACCCTTTGACTTTTCTAGAAGAAAGAAAGATAGAAAAAATGTGTTGTTTAAATTAAATAGTCGTGTGTCGGATGTTTAAATGTAACTCAAACATTTAATTTTTAACTAAATGTATGTTGAAACTGACTTATTAAAAGTCTTTGGGAGTGTTTTCTATTGTTTCTGTTTTAATTCAGAGTCTTTTCAGGGATATTAGACTATAATTAACTGGAAAAATAAAATAGTTAAGACACATTGATCATTGTCTGTATATTTATTCTCACTCAAAAAGTAAAGTCGCTGACAAAAAAAAACAGCAGCAAAATAAATTCAAAAAAATCTCAGTACATTTAATATACTCTTTAAATTATTAAACTAGTAAAAGTATACATCTTAAAACGAACTAATTAATAAAAAAAAAGTAAATTCGTTGACAAAAATAACAGTAGCAAAATGAATTCTAAAAATTCTCGGTACATTTAATTGGTCTCGGTATATATTTTGTTTTTGTAGGATTGAATTTACTCGTTCAATTTAAATAAATCGTAAAAAATAAACTAGTAAAAGAAATCTCTTAAAACAAACTAATAAATTAAAATAAATGTATTATTTACTAGATTGCCGTATAAAGTGGATATGGAGACAATAAACAAACACGGCTGAGTGAACTGGAAGTACGTGAGCGAGCTCGAGTTTACTTAACTAATTAGCAGAACTCTGACTGCTGCAGATAGGGGACATTCTTCACTTCATATTGTCTATCCGATGTGGGAACTAATAACTTCATTAATACAGGTAGGATTAGAAGATTTATCAATTTATAATTGTTTATTGTTGTACTGTATATCGCTCGTTGGCCTAGTGGCGCTAAGCGCGTATGCTACGGTAGAGGTCTTGGGTTCGATTCCCAAGTCGACCAAAGTGTTATTGGGTTTTTCTATGAAATTCTCAGTAGCAGGTCGGAGTTTGGATTTCTGCCCGGTTAGTGGCAATAGGCTCGTCCCCTATTATATGGCACCTAAACATATCGGCGAACTGTGGGTGTACATTGGTACACCTCTGCCTAACCCTTCGGGGATACAGGCGTGATGGTATGTTATGTTTATGTATATCGCTTTTAAATATTTTTTTAATACACCAAAAATTGTCGCTGCAAGCGGTAAGAACATTGACAAAGTGTGCCCTATATTTTTATAACCATTTCCAATACTCACTCCGTAAATCGATAACATTTGTGATAGGCAAGAAAAGTATATAATATAAATGTAGATAGTATTAATTCAGTAAACAGCTTCGAAACAGCGGGAACAATTACTAATTACTTTAAGTAAGCAAAAGCCTTTTACAAGAATGAAAACAATCGCAAATACCCGAGTTTTCCTCGCAATCTCCAATAGAAAACAACGAGACACAATAATCTGAAGAGTTTAATATTCCGCCGTATTAATATGCAGAAAGCAGGAAAACGTATTTTTTCCTTGAACGTCGAGGAGCACCATAAAATTTTGGGGAACTGAAGCAAACGACTCGCCTTTCGCAAATCATGCAACGTTGCCAAACGATAATACGATGCGGCATAATGATTAATTAAAATGCAGACAAGTCTAACGTTTATAAAGGTGCTGTTACACGGGCAAGAATAATAATTGCTCGGTAAGAAATCTGGATCAATTATGCGGAGAAATTTAAAGCAACAATAATAAAATGCGCCTTACGTACTTTTTTAAGGTGCTCCATATTACTTTATTTTGGTGCACCAATAAAATACGTATGTACCTTTTTTATTCCTCTGGTTAGAGGCCTTAAGGTCCTCGCCAAAAGTCCGGTGAAGCAGTCAAAGCCAGGCTAACTGCAAAGATCTGTCCAAAAAAAAAAACCTTTTTTATTTTTATGCATTATCCTAGCAGCAGTTTGCTACAGGTTGCAGGATTTAATCGTGATGTCATAGCTTGCGTTTTTGTTGCCCGTGTAAGAGCACCTTAAAATACCGATACTTATAGATTTGTTCCTTAATACCTTCCATTGTTTTGGGAGAAATTTCAATTTCAACACATTTCGTTGGCATTTTACGACGCCTACATTGGAATGCGATACTCGTAAGTACCACACGGTCTTAAATGGGCTTACCGTAGCTAATAAAAGAAGGATCGGAACTCTAAATGTCTTCGCTAAACACCTGTTTGTTATTCCGTATTTTATTCCGCTGAGTTTCGACTTTTTATTTGGCGTTTGTTCTTTCAATCTACGGGAAGTTGGCTTTGTTTTCGTATTGTTTCGCGTTCTGTTAAGATACTTAAGCATAATTGCTTTCTTTTTAGCAATAAATATGTAATAAGAAGACCTAATTTCTTTAATCGTTTTGTTGTTAAGTGAAGTTCGAATAATTAATGTTTGAGTATTTGTTTTCTTCGAACAATTACTATATTAAATGCTACCCTCAATTAAGAAGGAATATGCCTATAAAGAGCTTCTAGGAATTGACATTAATTGTTCACATTATTACATGTTCCAACATCGTAAAAAGACAACTCATACATTTTTAATTGCGCAATTTCGATGATAAATACTGAGAATATCTTATTTTCCGTTTTTACCAAACAGTAATTTTCTGAATAATATTGAATGACAATCAACTTGATTTTATCTTTGTTATCGTCAAGCTTTACGTCAAGCTTTGCTTTACTATATTTATGGAAGTAACCAGTTTAAAATTGCAAGGTTCACAAACATTTAAAAAAATATATAATATTAACTTCCAATTAGAATTCTTTGTGTAACTACTTAACATTTTTTGTTTGTTTGTTTACTTAAAAATAAACTTTTTATACTCCCAAAACCGTAAAAATAGAAATCAAAACACTATAATTTTATTAAAATTTTATTCAATAAATAACACCACGTTCGTCTAAAAGTAAAACAGAATAGGATAGACACAAAATCCTTTGTCCCAGAAACATGTTACAGGATTAAACAAAAACTTCACTGGATCTCCGTAAGACAATTAAGGGGCTTTTACTATCAAACAAATCCAAAGCTGACAAGTGCCTGTCAAATGTCCAAAACAATTTCAGCAAAACGCTTAGAACTTAATCCATTAGCTAAGTATCGAAATACAATAAAAATCTCATTGAGTGTATCAACAAATTGGATCGTATCACGTAATATGACCTGCTTGGAGCTATTATTAATAGCTAATTACGAGAAAACCAATAAAATAACAAAGTTAGGAGATCATTGACTTTTTCTGCCATTATTGGCTAAGAAGTTTATATTACACGTCTGTTCTCGATAGTGTTTAATGAGAAGCTGAATTATTGTTTTGTTTTTTCATAATAGAAAGTATTTATAGAGATGATGAAATTGTGTGCATTTTAAGGGATAGCCACTAATGTAAAAGTATTGAAGCGTGGGGTTTGTGGAGTAAATAAAACCCTAGATTAGGACCTTAGATAATATTATAATAATATATGTTAATTAATATTTGTTTATTTTTCGATCACAACACCTTAGATACCTTGTCTTGTAATCTTTTATTTGCATTATTTATCATTTTATTTACATTATTTATCATTTTATTTGCATAAACGCTGGAAGTCTTGGCTGAAAATGAACAAAAATTACAGCAACATTACAACCTTTGTATTTTTGATTGTAATTCGGTTTCATCCCATATCAACAGCTTATTTTTAATTAAACCTATCCATAAAGCAAGTCATATTTTACATCCAATTTGCTTTGACCTTGTTGCGAGACCATGAAATTTTTTATTGATCAAATACTAGTCGCTACATTTACGCAGACAAACAATACGACATGTTTTGCTTGCTTTTATGTTGGCTTTATTATTAATATCGTCTGACATAAGGGATATAAAACACTGTTCGCACGAGTAAGCCTTTACACGCTGTATGTTTTGGTTGAAAACTAAAGTTAACAAAGCAACATGGTTCTAGTATTCAAAACTCACAAAAAAACCTTATAATGACTTCATATTGTAACGTCATAAGTTTTAAGTTTCCGTTAAGCCTCATGTTGTTTCTATGATTTGAAGATATGAAGAAGCGACCAGCAAACAGCTTAAAGTTAATTTACGTTTCAATAGATCGATTAGATCAGTGGCAATGGGCTCGCTATTACAAGGGACCTAAACATATCGGCGAACTGTGGGTGTACATTGGTACACCTCTGCCTAACCCCTCGGGGATACAGGCGTGATAATATGTATTTTAGATTCGATATTTATTCTGTACTAGCGGCCCGCCCCGGCTTTGCTCGGGTGCAACGCTGATACCTACACTATATATCTGTCGCAGACAAATAGTATAATATGGCATTTTACATACGGCGTCGTCAGTTTAAAAACGTTTGCGGTTATGTAATATGCCGAAGGCAAAATGTCAAATCATTCAATCGTCATAATGCGACGTTAGTGTTATTTTAGGGTGACTATGCTCATTAAAATCTCGAGAAAAACTTTGAATTACATACGTCGTCGCTCGCTTCGCTCGCTCTGTTGCAAGGTCACAATATCTAACCTAACCTAACCTATTGATCTCTGTCACAAAGTCGAACCTAATCAAGCAATTGATTTCTGAGCCTATGAATATATGAATATTCGATCATGGATTCGTTCATACATGGTTTTTTGACCAAAAATACTCTGCAGGAGTCCTTCACGACCCAGGGTCTATGGATACCTTAGCATTTTTGACGTGCTGGATAACCTCAAAAACTAAATACTTCAATTTGCCTCGGCATTATGTATATGGTGTTTAAATTTTCGATGAAATGTTGTGGTGAGGCATATTATAAAGTGACACGGCAATCTACATTTTGCCTTGGGCATATTACATAACCGCAAACGTTTTTAAACTGACGATGCCTTATGTAAAATGCCAAATTATACTATTTGTCTGCGACATATCAACACAACCATAAAGTTCTGTAGTGCGAAGCACAGCCTTCGACGCACTACTTGGTATAGGCACGCGCCCTACGGCCCCCCGGCCGTTACCGCCGCAACCGCGATGTCGCTGCATTTTAAATTTTGTAATATCTTCGAAAATATTCATTTAAATTACATGCTGTAAAAGGCAATATTGATCTATATTACATGCACAATTTATTAAAGGTACTTAATTGGATAAGGATTAATACTGTATAGCTTAAAATCGCTTTTTCGTAAATAAGTAATAAATAAACGATAAAAAATGGTAATTGTGGGTTATCCTTAAGAGATAGACATATGCCATCGCGGACTTTTTTGTAGATCTTTTTAAGGTGCACAATACTGTAGTACATTATTTTGATCTATCTCGTAGGGTTCAGCCAGCGTTTGCAATGTAAGCGCAAAAAATTTGTTCGTTTACTTAAATCTCTAAGATTATCCGTGTTCCTCTACTATATTATGCATGTATTATACATATAAACCTTCCTCGTGAATAACTCTATCTATTAAAAAAAACCGCATCAAAATCCGTTGCGTAGTTTTAAAGATCTAAGCATACATAGGGACAGACAGCGGGAAGCGACTTTATTTTATACTATGTAGTGATAGTGATTTTGTAATATCTTCGAAAATATTCATTTAAATTACATGCTGTAAAAGGCAATATTGATCTATATTACATGCACAATTTATTAAAGGTACTTAATTGGATAAGGATTAATACTGTATAGCTTAAAATCGCTTTTTCGTAAATAAGTAATAAATAAACGATAAAAAATGGTTATTGTGGGTTATCCTTAAGAGATAGACATATGCCATCGCGGACTTTTTTGTAGATCTTTTTAAGGTGCACAATACTGTAGTACATTATTTTGATCTATCTCGTAGGGTTCAGCCAGCGTTTGCAATGTAAGCGCAAAAAATTTGTTCGTTTACTTAAATCTCTAAGATTATCCGTGTTCCTCTACTATATTATGCATGTATTATACATATAAACCTTCCTCGTGAATAACTCTATCTATTAAAAAAAACCGCATCAAAATCCGTTGCGTAGTTTTAAAGATCTAAGCATACATAGGGACAGACAGCCGGAAGCGACTTTATTTTATACTATGTAGTGAAATATCTTCGAAAATATTCATTTAAATTACATGCTGTAAAAGGCAATATTGATCTATATTACATGCACAATTTATTAAAGGTACTTAATTGGATAAGGATTAATACTGTATAGCTTAAAATCGCTTTTTCGTAAATAAGTAATAAATAAACGATAAAAAATGGTTATTGTGGGTTATCCTTAAGAGATAGACATATGCCATCGCGGACTTTTTTGTAGATCTTTTTAAGGTGCACAATACTGTAGTACATTATTTTGATCTATCTCGTAGGGTTCAGCCAGCGTTTGCAATGTAAGCGCAAAAAATTTGTTCGTTTACTTAAATCTCTAAGATTATCCGTGTTCCTCTACTATATTATGCATGTATTATACATATAAACCTTCCTCGTGAATAACTCTATCTATTAAAAAAAACCGCATCAAAATCCGTTGCGTAGTTTTAAAGATCTAAGCATACATAGGGACAGACAGCGGGAAGCGACTTTATTTTATACTATGTAGTGATAGTGATTTTGTAATATCTTCGAAAATATTCATTTAAATTACATGCTGTAAAAGGCAATATTGATCTATATTACATGCACAATTTATTAAAGGTACTTAATTGGATAAGGATTAATACTGTATAGCTTAAAATCGCTTTTTCGTAAATAAGTAATAAATAAACGATAAAAAATGGTTATTGTGGGTTATCCTTAAGAGATAGACATATGCCATCGCGGACTTTTTTGTAGATCTTTTTAAGGTGCACAATACTGTAGTACATTATTTTGATCTATCTCGTAGGGTTCAGCCAGCGTTTGCAATGTAAGCGCAAAAAATTTGTTCGTTTACTTAAATCTCTAAGATTATCCGTGTTCCTCTACTATATTATGCATGTATTATACATATAAACCTTCCTCGTGAATAACTCTATCTATTAAAAAAAACCGCATCAAAATCCGTTGCGTAGTTTTAAAGATCTAAGCATACATAGGGACAGACAGCCGGAAGCGACTTTATTTTATACTATGTAGTGAAATATCTTCGAAAATATTCATTTAAATTACATGCTGTAAAAGGCAATATTGATCTATATTACATGCACAATTTATTAAAGGTACTTAATTGGATAAGGATTAATACTGTATAGCTTAAAATCGCTTTTTCGTAAATAAGTAATAAATAAACGATAAAAAATGGTTATTGTGGGTTATCCTTAAGAGATAGACATATGCCATCGCGGACTTTTTTGTAGATCTTTTTAAGGTGCACAATACTGTAGTACATTATTTTGATCTATCTCGTAGGGTTCAGCCAGCGTTTGCAATGTAAGCGCAAAAAATTTGTTCGTTTACTTAAATCTCTAAGATTATCCGTGTTCCTCTACTATATTATGCATGTATTATACATATAAACCTTCCTCGTGAATAACTCTATCTATTAAAAAAAACCGCATCAAAATCCGTTGCGTAGTTTTAAAGATCTAAGCATACATAGGGACAGACAGCGGGAAGCGACTTTATTTTATACTATGTAGTGATAGTGATTTTGTAATATCTTCGAAAATATTCATTTAAATTACATGCTGTAAAAGGCAATATTGATCTATATTACATGCACAATTTATTAAAGGTACTTAATTGGATAAGGATTAATACTGTATAGCTTAAAATCGCTTTTTCGTAAATAAGTAATAAATAAACGATAAAAAATGGTTATTGTGGGTTATCCTTAAGAGATAGACATATGCCATCGCGGACTTTTTTGTAGATCTTTTTAAGGTGCACAATACTGTAGTACATTATTTTGATCTATCTCGTAGGGTTCAGCCAGCGTTTGCAATGTAAGCGCAAAAAATTTGTTCGTTTACTTAAATCTCTAAGATTATCCGTGTTCCTCTACTATATTATGCATGTATTATACATATAAACCTT
This sequence comes from Autographa gamma, assembly GCA_905146925.1. Lineage (NCBI taxonomy): Eukaryota > Metazoa > Arthropoda > Insecta > Lepidoptera > Noctuidae > Autographa > Autographa gamma. The sequence continues at coordinate 10,518,361 of LR989857.1, forward strand.
CCTCGTGAATAACTCTATCTATTAAAAAAAACCGCATCAAAATCCGTTGCGTAGTTTTAAAGATCTAAGCATACATAGGGACAGACAGCCGGAAGCGACTTTATTTTATACTATGTAGTGATGAAGCAAACAAAATTTAAAAACACCATGCAGAAGACAAGACCAATACTTCTATTTAAATATCTTGGGACACGTTTCTAATAATCTTACAAAAAATATTAAAAGATGATTTAAATAATAAAATGGAAGCAAAAATCCAGACAGTGATAATTCAAAAAAAATCCTTTTAATATAAATTGTCGGGGAAATAACTAAAGAACTATTTCCTAAAGTTAATAAAAGATTTTTACAAGACTTAATGAGACCTTTTTATTTATTCATTTTGGCGGACAATGGGACGATGGTTTTCTGGTTTTTAGAATAGAATGGAGGTTCTATTCTTCTTCGAATAGTGGCTAAAGAAAAACAACTTTGGGACTTATATATAGGCTACTTAGGCGGCAGGAAATGGGATGTGTTCGTCGAAAAGCAAGACGAAATAATAAGGTGTATATTTATAGAGGCAGAGGCGGAAAATACACCATTAATGTTCAATTATATTTATAATTAATCAATTAAAGACACGTGTAAGATTTTTAAGAAGAAATTTTTAGGTTTACAAGATATCATTGGATTACATGCAAACCTTAAAACATCTTTTGTTCTAAAAATGTAAAAGGTGTAATAAAAAAATTAAAAACGTTTGAAATCGTTTGGTATTAAAAGTAAAATAAAATTATAATCTATGTAAGTAGTACGAAACTAAAAAGTATGACCCACTAAATGCAATTTTTTTGTGATTTTTTAATCGGTTATTATGAGATATTTCAGTAATAGCCATTTTTTGGACTTTATACTCCTATTCTCTTTAGGGATTATTTTCTACTCTAATCTTTTTACCTCTAGATTGGCTTTATATCAAACAATCCTACAGAAAACCCATGCACTTCCTTATCTATTTCACGAACCAAACCCAAAATCTATCGAAAAGCACCTTCTCGCATCCAATATTCACATTTTCATTGAGTAAACGCAAAATTGCCGACACATACTAACGCGATTTCGTACTTATCACCCTAATTCGTTGATGTACGCACATACATGCACATAGATATATACGCATAGGGTACGTTAGCAAGGATGTTGGGACTATTACGGGGCGCGGCAACCCGGAAAACCGAAATTACGTAAACGGTACATTGAATTTTCCTATAATCGGCAACCAGTCTCCCCCAGATAGATATTTGAGGGCACACCATGTGAAACTTATACGCAAAATTACACCTCCAAATTGATTGGAAAGGTGTTATTTATAAATAAAGTGAAACTGCTCGTTTTAGATAACTTGTTATTGGTGATTCTGGAAATTGTTGTGTAACCGATACTTTTAAACATGACGTCATATAAAAAGTGGTTAGCAGTTTTTGATATTAGATAAAGCACGTTACGTGGTAAGTCAACGCCTATAAAAGGATCTTTTAATATTTCCGTCTGTAGTTTTAATAAGTTATTAAACGGTAGCAGTCAATTGCCAAAAAATATGAAGGCACCAAAAATCATTTACCCTTTCTGTCTGGTCGCTGCAACAGATTAAATCTCCGAAAAAAAAAACTTTAAAATTGCAACAGCAAACGCTTCGTAATTGCTGTTATACCTACATATAGGTATAGGTATATTACGGCGGGCCCTAATTGCCGTCTGTCGGGTCACTTTATATCATTAATGGTACTTCGCCTGGGACACGAATTACGCCCCTCCATGAAATTTCCATGTAATTGAGAATCCCTTGGTATTTTGCGGTGCCTGAAGGATTTTACCTTCAGATATAAGGTTATGTCATTTGGAAGATTGATGCGAGAGTGCCCTGTCTGTGTTTAGGTTTTATTGAATGTAATAAATTTTGTTACGATATTTGCTCTTAAGCGAGGCTAAAGAGGGTATGCAATGGGTTTGTTTTTCAGGCTTGCAGATTTATCATACATTTGTGATCTTAATTTGCCTCTTAATCTGCCTTTAATAAGATTGCCGTCTTAGGCATTTAGTAAGAATTGTTGCCTACTAAAATACGAATTATTTTTATTAATATTATTTAACTCATTATCTGAAGATTTCTCCATCACTTTTCCTCGACTTCTAAGATATCAAACCCCAAAACTTTTTTTAACTTGACTTACATTTCCAAACATACATAAGATAGCTATAGTTCACATATCTATTTAACCATGACCCAAACATAGAACGACCTATTTCTAGTCACATAAACAAGCTGATAGATTAGATTGGCTGGGTTCCATCATTTTCAGGCTCTCCATTGTAGAGTCATTGTACTTGTGCTGCTAATTTGAAACATTTTTGCTCTACTTTGACCAAATTAATCAGAAGCACTTACTGTAATTACGAGCTTGTTCGCTTGCAGTCGCCTAGAGACAGATTTTTTCTGCCAAGTGATTGATAAGCTAACAATAGACTTATGAAGCGTGTACACTAATAAAAAACGGGTTCGCTCCATCTTATCCTAGATTTTTTTTGTCGTATATACGCCACATAGGGACAAAGTGTTATTTTCGGACAAGATAAATATTATTGATATACCTATTTGTAATTTAAAAATGATGAATATATACGTAAAATTGATATAACTAATTTTCATTTAATCTTTTTTAAATTTTTAATAATTTATTGATAGGTATTATTAATTATATTGATTCATTTTTATCCTTTTACGACTTTATACGATTAAATTATAAACAGCGGAACACAACTCTACTTTCTTTAGACAACCCTTTTTTATTAGCAAATATCCTTCGCAATCAGTTCAGCTTTTAAGAAGATTAACCAGAACAGACAAACAGATAAAGCGACTAAATAATAAACACACAAAAAAGTTTCTTGCATTTCAGCTGTTTCGGGCTGATATTATTATTGCTATACAAAAAGTAATCCGTTGGGTTTTTACGCGCCTGTCATGGCGACCGTACAATATATGGCTTCAACTGGAATAAACATCGGAACAACAATGGCTTGCTTTCGTAAATTATGTGACGATTTATTTGTCAGGCTTCTCGTATTTACTGGCTGATTACGAATAACTAGTGCCTATGTTGTAGTAGAAAAAGTTTCTGTTGTCCTTCCTAGTTTAGTTTTGCAAATTACTTACAAATAAACGTAGGTATGAGAACCTCTTTTGATATTGATGACTTATACTTTAGCATTATAAAGAGCACTTAAACCATTTTAGACATGTTCACTTTATTTTTACCTTTTGTTTAAACATAATTTCGGATGATGCTTAGACACGAACGTCGCATATTGAAAACGTGCATTTTCTTCGTTATGCTCTTACGAAAAAATATGCCAATCTATATAAAAAAGTTCACATTTATTATATAGTGTTTACCTCACACATAAAATAAAACCCATTACGCAGTGTCAGCTAATAAAAAATAAACAGAATACGGTTTTAAAAAGCAATAGTTCAAATTTCAAAATAACAGGATTTAAAGCGCTTTTACAGAGATATGAAATAAATGCCACGTTTTCGGACGAATCGTTTTGAATATGATGGATTATGAACTATCTGCGTAACATATTTATACCGAGAATTCGATTTACTAGCGTGTTAACCACATAAAAAGTTGTTCGATATTAAAATAAAATTGTAGAGTTAACATGCTACTCCAAAAAGATCATTGGATTTTTTAAATTCACACTTGATAGTGTTATTGATCAATTTTGTTTGATATTTCAGCGAATATTATTTGTTTTAAATTAAATATCCTAGTTAGTAACATTTATATTTAAAAGAATTAAACACAAGATTATTTGTTAAGATAGATCTACACACAGTCACATGTAAAGAAGAAGTGGCAAACGAAGGCAGACCTGGAAAATTAAAAAATATATCTCTTAAAAGTTAAACGTTTCATTGACAGCCTAGACAAAAAGGCTTCGGTAACCAAGTGCTTATTATGCTAGCCTGCATATCGACATTCGCCTCGCACCTCATTATAACACGGCAGCGCGGCGCCTATAAAAGGAAATCTTTATATCCCAACAGCTATCAGCGTTAAACTCCAGTTAATTTTGGGAAAACAGGGATTTTTATAATACTTTGTTTATTTTTAAAAGGGATTTTGTGTATTTATTTTTATTAATTTGTTTGGTTAATAGGCTTATTTGAGACAGTTTGACGTGTGATTAAAGAGTACACGCGTAAATTGAAATTATGCTTTATGAACCGTAAAGTTTACCTTATAACAAAACTCTTCTTTTTTATTGCCACACGAGAATATTTTTCTACTCGTATGATTTTCATAGCCAACATAGTTTTCTTGTAGGTGCTCTTCTTCTACAAAGCTAGCATTTTTAAAACATGTTCTCCGCAATATGAAGCAAAGACTTGTCCCAAGTTGCACTCATAATATATTATTTATTTCAATGTAGATACGTAATGTGTCTGCTACGACCGCGCTACGCCACTACGCCGCAGTATATAATTTGACTACGGAGTGTGCTACGCCGTAGTGCTTACTCAGCTGCCTTGTCGGACAGTAATAAAATAACAAAGTGATAAACAAAATATGTAAATGGTATACCAGTTTTACTGCGTTTGTACGCCTGAAAATTACTTGGATTTAATTGATTAATATCAGCCACTCTATACGCCAAAAAGTTACTTATATTATGCATTAAAATAATAGTGAGAACATTCTCAGATTACCTATACTCATAATAAAAAAATATTATACAGAACAGTGTAGCTTCGTAGCTGGCGTAGGCTCGTAGCTACTGTAGGCTCGTAGCCAGCGTAAGCTCGTAGCGACGATGATTGTGGCCGCGTGTTTTTGAGCGTTCATTAATCATACTAAATTGGCTCTCTAGCGTGATTTGTAGAATAGTAGCATGTTCTAAACTAAACAGGGGTAATGTGGGCAAACATTTAAGAAACTAAATTATGTTCACAAAATGTTACCTTCACTAATTATAAAATCCATAAAATATTTCACACAGTAAAAAAAAATACTTTTATTGTTTGTTTGTTTAATCATCCATACCCCTTGTTATCTTCAAAACACACAACAACGAAGTCAACTAACAATAAATACCTACTTTGAGAACTTGTACAAACTCGCACTTCAATTACAAATTGCATTTCTTCGATTCCGCCACAGTTTTGCGACAAAATTGTTTTATTTCAAACTAAATTCAATAATGAATCGGTACAACGTCGCAGCTTGTTTCAAAGTGAAACAATTTGTTTTGTAACAACGTACGGGAAATTTTAGGTGTAAAGAAAACACATTTCACATAGCGCCAAACTTTATTGATTAGTTGGCTATTAGAAGTAATGTTATTGGTACTTGGGATATACCCTTATTGGGAAAATGCATTGTTCTCTTTGTATGCAACATATAATATCAGTAAGTTTATAAAATATGCAGAATCGGTCATGGTGGTCCCGCAACTTAATACTACGAAGAACTAAGAAGACAAAAGAAATACATTTGCATAAGTAACACTAGATTCAGGACAAATATAAGTTTAAGACACTACTGGCACACTGATTAAAATTCTTTCAAAATTAGCATCTAACATAATAAATCCAAAAGTTATCAAGAGTAAAAATAAAAGGTCATACTTTCTCATTATGAAGAATTTTAATTACACAAATACAGGACGTATTGTTACACAAGTCTCATTTACACACTATTCATTTACATTCAATACATAAAACAAAAAAAAAAACTTCTACATTTTCATGTAACAAGAAAATTGTTATACCTATTTTAAAACAGAAGTTTACTGAGAAAATATCAGCTTACAATGTAAATATGATACCTTATTTTCCTTTAGACGTCTGTATTCAAAGACAATAACTAGAAAGATCGTACCTGAGCTTCGATTCAGCTATTTAAGAGTTGCTTGAATTGACCAAATGACCTGCTTCATTTGGTCATTTTTACGATGGTAATAATTGGCATACCTGTCATTACGATCATTTTCTTCAAGAGTGAACTCTCGTGCTTTTCATCATCATCATTTCAGCCCGGATTCATCCACTGCTGGGTGTAGGCCTCCCTTTTTTTCTGCCATTGTTTTCTGTCATTTCGTGATTTTATTGTAGGCTTATCTGAATACGAAAATCAGGCACAATGACAAGTACACTGACCGACCACTGACATGCAATTAAAATTGCTGAATTGAGGCCCCGAACGTAAAGTCAAGAATTGGATGGAAATAAAAATACTTTTGTACAGTCAGTAAACGGTAAATGAGCTTATATTAGCATTCCTTGAATATTCTGTTCAGCGTTGTTTTTATATTAATCTTATTGAGGAATGACTTTTATAAATGAAAGTATTTATCAAACTCATTCTTAGCACATTTCACGTTATTTAGCACAATTGTTTTCTTGGATTGAATGTGAATTATGCTACCTATTTAAGAGTTTCGTCGAACATAAATTAATAAAAATCCCTAAAAGATTGCTTGGTTGTCTGTCCGTGCGAAGACCTTTTTTCTTTTGGCTAAATCCTGTCATTTATTCCGTTTTTTTTTTTTCATATATTTCTGAGTAACTCAAGTTAAAGATCACTTCAGTGTAAGTCAAGGGTGACTGGTCTACTCATCGCATTTTAAAACATCTGCTGGTAATTTTGAGTATCATCGATAAGAACAACATTATTTTAATAGGGTAGATTTTTATGTACAATTTACACAAGCATTTATGCATGTACGCGCTTATTCGGGTAAATTACATTACTATAAACATGCAGCGCGAAAGTTGAAAAGTGCAAATTTAGACAAGCGTTTAAAGTACAACATATACTTACCTAGCTCAGTAACTCGTATTCAAAGATTGATCAGTTAATCTAAATTAATCTTATTCAAGTTGTCCTAGATCCGTTAAACATTGAACTTCGGAACAGTACGGTTAGGGCTAGACGTGTCCAGACCGACTGATTTATGTCGCTCTTGGCCAGTAAATATTGTATTGTTCTACAAAACGTTTCTATTTTCTACTACATTGTTAGATTGTTCTACAAATCTGAAGGAAATAGACGTTTTGTTGTTTAGGTTGATTTATTTGAAGAAGTGAGATGTATTTTCGGAAAGCTGATTAATTATAAACAGAAGTTGTTCTTCGAAATAGTGTTGACGCTGAATTATATTATAATATTTCCTTTATTACGTTCGTGAGGAAACCTGGATTCCAAAATTTGGGATCGAAATCGCCAACCCACAGAGAGCAAGCGTGGTGATCAGCGTTTTTTTTTTTGGTAGAGATCTTTGCATTTAGCCTGAGCGCAGGCTTTGACTGCTTCACCGGACTTTGTGGTGATCAGTGGATGCCTGGGACCAGCTGTGGGACGTTTATTAACCGGATTATTGTTTTATTTTTATACTATTTCTTATGGCGAACGTGTTGGTTATGGAATTTGAAAATTTTTAATGTAGAGCACACAAGAGCACTATCTTTCCCTAAATTCTTACTGCTCAAAAATGTGAGTTATCGACACAATTGTATTTGTAATTTAATATTATTTTGATTCTCTTATTGTGAATATGAACAACAGTAAGTAATAGCACTTTATTATGCAGATGCGCAATTGAAATTATAAATTATTTTAATTTATTTATAAGTCTCAAGAATATCGATCAAAATTCTTTAGATATTAAAGCAGTTGGCCAGTGTAACTCAATTCAATTAAGTCCTCTTTTGTCTGTTATAAGTTTTCAACACGTTTTGAATATTATTAATATTCCTTTTATTTAATAACAAGAATTTCAATTGAGTTTTAAACAAAAATCGATATAAATTTTATTATAACATTGAACTAAAATGTGTAAATTTTCTGGAGGTCTAAGCAAGGGCACAGTAAACAATTCATAAAAGAAACTTCGCATCTATTGTCGCCCAATTTGTGATTTAAATAAGTAGATGAATTATGTAAATGTATTAGAAAGTTTCTCAAGTGTAAAGTTCTGAAAATAATTTTGATTTATTCTATTTCGATAACGCTGTTTGGGGAATACATGTTTTTAAAAGTCGCGAATCTTTTGTGTAATAAAAATGATTTATTGAGTTGTCTCCTACATTTTGAAAAATAAGGGGCCATTTATTTTGCTATGTATTGACACAAGTAAATAAACCAGTGTCGATTGTGAAGTAAGGGTTTTTAAATATGCCCTTTTTCTTAGCGTTGCCCTTTGTTTCGCCCTAGTTTAACAGAAAAAAAATATGTTGCTAGTGTAACTAAACAACTTTATAACAGGAATAGCATTGTGAAAAATGCTTATACATTTAGTAAATCTATGTTCATAAATAGAACTGACGGGCCTGTTGGTCTAGCGGTTAGTGACCCTGACTGCTATACCGGAGGTCGTGGGTTCGATTCCCACTCACGACAAATGTTTGTGTGATGAGCACGATCATTTGTTCTGGTCTGGGTGTAATTTATCTATAATATGTATGTATTTAGAAATATATAAGTATGTGTATCAGTTGTCTGGTTACCATAACACAAGCTCTCTTAGAGCTTAGCTTGGGATCAGATTACAGTGTGTGAATAGTCCAGAAATATTAAATTAAATAGAGCTGAACTATCACTAGGTTTTTGACGCTATTCAAAATCATGTATTTCGGCTCGATCACTTATGGCATAATCGTAATACATCAATTCTGAAAATTTAAAGATTTGAGCCCGAAAAAATCGACCAGACCTCATACTTCAAGATAAATAAAACATATCATCACGCCTGTAACCCTGAAGGGGTAGGCAGAGGTGCACCAATGTACAACCACAGTTCACCGATATGTTTAGGTCCCATGTAATAGGGGGCGAGCCTATTGCCACTAACCGGGCACATAAATCTAACAAAAAATAAATGTGATTTTTATTATTTTCTTTATCTACATACCTTAGAGACAGAGAAAACAATAAAACTCGAATAAAAGAGAATTACTGAGAACTATTACATGTTCGCAGTTTATCTTAGATTTCATTCGCAGCCTTCAGGCTTTTTACCTTAACTTCTTAAGATATATGTGGGGATATATTCTTTCTAAGCACTAAAGTAAGTATTTTAGACTGTTTCAATTCGTTTTATAGTCGACCTGGGATTTTTGCTTGTTAGAACTTAATGGATCCTTTTTACGTGTTGAGATTTTTTTTTGCTGTAATGTGTTTTTATTTAGTTCCTCAATTTTCATTTATGTACAGTCATAAGCAAAAATATGTATACTCATAGCGAAAGTGTAAAACAGTAATGTAGGGAGCTTTTGCAGTAAAACTTGACTAGAAAAGGTATATATTTTTACCAAGGAAGGTAAAAATATATACATTATTATATGTGATGAAGAAACTGTTTTAAATCATTTATTGATAACATAATATGTTATTATTTTATAATACAAATCTATTTTATAATACCAATGTAGAATTGAACTAATAAAAAAATGCTTAGAGTATAAGTGTTTGCTCGTGATTTTACTGCAAATAAATGAATATAAATAATATGTTAAATATATTTATTCTCTGAAGGAATAAATATGTTTATTTTAATACAAACTCAACGTCCTTATTAAATGTTGTTTCGAAATTAACGGTCTGCGAACCTGAATAGCGCTTGGCTGGAAATACAGTCTTATTTAGTATTCGCGAAACTAGAATTAAATTCACACAACTAATAATAACACTAAACCAAATACACTATATTGCAAGTTAGATTAAATCTAATACAGAACACTTTATTGGACTGTGTGTTAACAAATAACTAAATAAACCAGTTTTAATTGTGAAGTAAGAGTTTTTAAATATGACCTTTTTGTTAGCGTTGCCCTTTGTTTTGCCCTAGTTAACCAGAAAAAAAACACTTTGCAACATATATACCCATGTAAGACGGGCCTGTTGGTCTAGTGACCCTGACTGCTATATTGGAGGTCGTGGGTTCGAATCCCACTCGGGAAAAATGATTGTGTGATGAGCACGATCATTTGTTCTGTGTCTGGGTGTAAAAGTATGTTTATCAGTTGTCTGGTTACCATAACACAAGTTCTGCTTAGCTTGGAATCAGATAACCGTGTGTGAGATGTCCCGGAATGTTATTTTATTGTTATTATATTGCAAGTAAAATGAATAAATGGTGTTTGACATTTTCTATGGGAAAAACTTTAAAATTAAATCAAAATAACTCTCGCTAGCGGAAAGGGAGTTTAAGCTCTTTTGACAGCGCCTAAAATAACATGACGGACTAACGCGATTTCTGAAGTGGACATGTTACTCTAGATAAATAAACGAATGTATGCTATGCTGAACTAGTTTCATGATTTACAATACTAGGTGTAAAGTTAAAATATTATTTTTATACATGTCTATAATTACTATCCCGCTGCAGCTGGTAAAAAAAAACTTAACAAGAAAGGTCTCATATGAAGTAATCAGTAAATAACAATCGTTGTTTTGCCAAACTTATACATAAACCACACGTACACTCATGCTGCGCATCCGTTCGCCCGGTCTGGACACACCCTTAGGGTCAGCGCAAACTGAACGGAGCGCAGCGGAGAGGATTTTAATAATGCATTTAAAAATAAACTTTACAATTATTAAATTAATGCTTGAACCTGAAAAAATGCTCGCGCATCCTCGAAGATACGCGTGAATCTTTCAAACATTTATGCACTTTATTTTTAATAATTTTAAAGTTTACTTTCAAGTGCGTTAATAAAATCCTCCCCTCTGCGCTCGTCTCAGTCTGCGCTGACCTTTACGAAAAAAAAACAATTAATGAATGGAAATGACATTTACTTATAATAAGTCAAATGACTTAGACTTGTCACTTCGATACATTAAGCCCTCTTACGCACTTGCGGCTAACCGCGGGGGCGGCTAGCCGCGCGGTCCAATTTAATATGCATTCCGCTTGGCTGTTAAGTGCGTACAATCACAAGCGGTTGCATATTAGAACTGGAAATGCGGCTAACCGCGCGGCTAGCCGCCCCCGCGGTTAACCGCAAGTGCGTAAGAGGGCTTAAGCGGTGGTGGTCAAAGTGTAAACTAGCCTTAAAAGAAAGTCTATAAATAAATATTGGAAATATTTGCCAGCAATTTCAGTTTGTCCCCAAATATTTTTGGCAACCTTGCACACTCTTAGTGAAATTAAGTGGTCGTTTGTTGTTGCTTATTCAAAGCTAGCCTTAAGTATTCGTTCATTGTTTCGGAAACAATGTCGCTTAAAACTATTTAACTGAATGTTTCGTTGACAGACTGTCGAGAAAGGGCTCTATAATTATATTATTAACTTCTCTTGGGCTTATGTTTAGAAAACTGAATGTTAGTTTTCTGGCTAATGAAAATTAAAGGATTTTATTAGGGCTGTCTTTTGGAAGAATAAGAGTAATAAATGTTGACTGGATGTACGAGTATAGCAAACCTTCATCAAGTAAATACAGGATAAAAATTGAAAAAAAAAAAATTTCGAAGAGTCCATGCCCCACGGTTTTAACCGTGATGAAATAGCGTTTAGCCTCGAGCTATCAAATTCAAAAAGTTTTTTCAAATCCGACTGGTGGTTACAGAGATCAGCGCGTTCAAACAAACAAATCCATTTGCTTCTTTTTCTAACAAAGAATAGAACTAGGTACTGTTCTATCTTGTACTGTATACTACCTCTGCTAAAATTATTTTCTAGAAACTAAATAAACCAAAACTAAACCTTGTCTAATACCATCTACATTCCACATTTCTACGTTTAAAGTAGAATAATAGTTTATGCGAACTGTGTCGGGCTCCATATTCGGTGTTGGCTCGCCTTACCCCCGGATACAATAAAGGCGGCCTTATTACGTATCTAACAAATACAAAGCAAGAGAAATTGATAGTGAAAATGTCACAAGATTCTAATTTGTATGACCTAGTCAGTTATGCGTGGCAAACGTGGACAAAAATCGCGAAAAACAGAGAGGTTTGGAAGAAGAACGGGGAGGTCTTTGCCCAGCAGTAGGATTTAACGTAAGCTACAAACAAACAACGTTATCGGGATACGAAATACGGATTTTCAATTTGAAAGCAATAATTGTACAATTTTCGCTGTCTTTTGCTGTACTTTGCTGTTGATTTAGTGTTACGAGATACGTAATACCGCTGTGGCACCGATTCCAATTGTTATTGGTGAACTGCAACGTACGAGGTTGTGGCATTACTTCCAAAATTTAGTTTTTGTCGAAGTTCTATTAATAAAGTTTGAAATAAAGCTTCAATATATGACGTCATATCGACGGGTCCTACGTATACTGGTGTAACCCGCAAAACAGCGAAATACGTTTTTTTGCACCAAAAGCCTTAAAATTACCTTAACTTTATGTCCTGTAAAAATTATATTAAATTATCAAGTAATTTCAAAGATACAAACTTGTAAACTAATATAAGTGACATGATTTTCTGCCACACGACCATCTACACTGATATAAGTCACTTGCACCAGTGTAGGTAGTCGCGTGCGACGCGACTCGTGGTCGGGAGCACGTTACAACACTGGTATAACTGCGATGCGTTTTAGGTTACATATTCATTTATTAAAAAACTATTCAGATTTGGTTTGTCTTGATTTAGTAGTGGTAACATGTCACAACAATGAAGCGCTCAAGAGGTCAAGTAATGATAGATTTATTAGAAAAAAAAAATAGTAAAATAAACACTCCAGGAAATTACGAAAATAAATATTAACTGACATTTTAAATAGTATGATGATATATTTTGTATTGTTTGATCATATATAAAACAAAGTAACTCAATCTTTCGTTTTTGATTTTAAGTTTTGCTTCCCTTTTTTGAAAACTGGAAAATAATTCCATGGGGGAACTTTAAAAAAAAGGAGGAGGTTTTCAATTCGGATTTTTTATGTTCGCGCATATCTCCTTTGCTTTCCAAACCGATTTGAAATATTTTTTTTTCTTTGTTGGAAAGGGTATACTTCCCAAATGGTCCCATAGTCACCAAGTCGGGATCTGATGATGGAATCTTGGTGAAATCGAGGGAACTCTTCAAATGTTATAGCGTTATATAATGTTATAGGAAAGCGTACAGCAAATTTGGTTTTTTCTACAGCAAGTGAAGCATTTGCCGTTCAAAAGAACCATTCTACCATTAGATCTGATGATGAAGCTACGATGGCCCGTGAATGTAGCCGGAATTCGTTGTTTGTGAGATGCGTGGCACTGCATTTGGTTTGATGGAAATTATCATGAGAATGATGAATGGGTGAAGGCCATATTATTATTAATATCTAAGATTTAAAATATATCACTAAAAATAAACCAATAAAAAACTTTGTGCAAAGAATAAACTTACTTTAAAAATCGATAATAGCACTAAAAAGTTAAAAATAATACTATAACCTACCTAACTATATTAATAAGCCAAACCTAAACTAGTATTAACCTACAATACAACTTTATAATTTTATGGAGTCGATGCCTTGCTAGGTATATATAATTACCGAAAGTACCTAATTAAGAAGATTAAATTTTTGAGTTTTATTATTTTTAAGATGGCAAGTCCATCGATTTTATTTTTCATTAAGAGTGCCGCATAGAGGATAGTAATATTATTATGAGGGCCATAATAATATTAACGTCCGATTAACAACACCTATTAAGCATAGGTAGGTCTGGAAAATACTTCAATTTTGTATTTTTATTTCATTTCCTGCCTCACCCTTTAAATATTTAAGTTTAATAACAAATAACAATGCAGAAAACTGTTGCAAGTAGTTTTCCAGTACTGAGTAAACTGGTGTAAGTGTTTAAAAGTCGATAATAGAAGATGTTATTGTAAATATTATAACCTCATATTAATCAGTAGATTGGAAATAGCATATTAAAACAGTAAAATTCTTAAATTTTCTCTTACTAAAAGAATAAGCAAGTACATTGTATACTGGTATAAGTGGCCACTTGTATCAGTTTACAGGTTTTACCATAATAAATAAAACAAGCTACATCAATGCAAGTGACACTATTTTCCAAAGTATAAAAAAAAAATAAGAAACAATAATGCAATCTTGTTTCTTAGAGATTCAAATATAACATCTCAAAGTTTCAAGTATTTCTACTGATTTATGACAAAATTACAAGCTTTAGAACCTTTGAACCGCTCTCCTGAACAGTTGTGTTTTTGCACTTGTACCAGTATACGTAGGACCCGTCGATATATTTCTATAGAATTGATAACGGATTTAATGACTACCGTGGTATATAAAACAACTAGCGGACCCGTTAGACGTTGTCCTGTCTACACGTCTTTAATTTGAAAATTTCAAACTTTTCTTAATAAGCTAAAACATTCTGGACCATTTTGATGAAAATTATTATTCAACTGTTATGACAATATCTAACGTCATGTTTCATTACATGTATTGTTTTTTAGGCACACTTCAAAACTCTTCTCAAAACACTCAGTACCTTTTAATTTAATATTTGATCCAGCACATGGTCTACAATAACACAATGATAACAAAACTTTTTTTTAATTTGATCGCAGCGCTAACTGTCGCGATAGACTAAAATTAAAATTCGAATATTATTTAAAATTTGACACTGCGATGGTAGCGCCGTCTGTCGGGTCCAATGTAAAACATTCCAAAATCAACAACTACTAATAAATTAAAAATTAATTAAAAACACATTGTCCAGCGGACAAAATTGTGAATCTAAACCATTCCTAGATCCCCTTGAACACCCACAAAAAATTTCATCAAAATCGGTCCAGTCTCAGATATATTTTCGTTCATATAACTAACACTAGCGCAAACCTGTTACAATATTATGTGTCAATCGGGCGAACCTAAGTGGAATCAAAACATTGACAGTACTGAATCAAATGTGCGCTAAATTAATATTAATTTTGCAATTTTGGAATTGAAATTACCTATAATAGGTATATACTTGACACACTTGCAAGTGAACATACTCTTTCATATATTATTTTTAAATAACTAACGCTATCAAGAGAAATAAACATTGTTGAATACTTACATAAAAAAATATTTTTTTTTCTCAGGCTTTTCAGTCCCTCTGCAGGGCTTAGGCCTCTTCCCATATAGAGAAGGCACGAGCATTTTATCACCACACTTGCTCAGTTTTTGGGTAGGCGATTTCAGATCCCCATTTTAGAATCCAGGTTCCCTCACGATGTTTTCCTTCACCGTTTGTCCGAAGTGTAAGACGCTACAGACAGACAGAATAATTAAGCAAGTACATTTAAATTTTAAAAAGTCTCGTAAAGCTAAAGTGACACGTGTTTTCTCGTAGTATATTTAATTCAAAAGCGCAATCTATTACCCAGATAATTTGCTTTCGGTATAACTTGTAAATTAGGTTTGCGTAAACAAATGTCGTCGTGCCAATTGGCAGTAACTGAGTTACAGAGTTAGTCTTATACGCAGGTGTGTTTGCGATACTCAAATATTAGTTTTCGTGTGAGCGCATGTTGTATACGAGTGCCTACTATTTGGCACAGGAAATTTGATTCTGGTATAAAAATAAATTGGATTAATCGTGGTTTAACAATTGTAAACCAACAAGTATAGTATATGAGCATAATCTTATGCATATAAAAACAATGATAAACTAAATAAAAGTAAGAACTAAAATAAGGCATTGGATACGAAGATGTCGCATATTTCTACATGAACACCTCTTTCAGACTTATCTTACCAAAAACATACGTCTGTTCTGCCCAACAATTCAGAAAAAAATACTAGCACAACTATAACTTGTATTTGTGTTGTACATATTACTTACACGAACCAGCTTCATACTATATGGGCAACATGTCCTCAACTTGATCTGTAACAAACAAATACGTCGACCAGAACCAATAAACCGAGGGTTGTTTACACAACGAACCCTTAAATACAAACGTACATTAGCAACTTGCCGAAACTTCAAAATAAGGAAAAGGCATATCAATAGGAACTTTCCAACATCCGATATAACGTATTACTTATGAGATTGACGTACTTAAGTGGGCTCATTGGAGGCGAAAAATATAAGATATAGAGGAAAATAAGAAGGACGGAAACATACGGATGGTATAAGACTAACGGGCACGCGAGGGGGGAACCTATAGGGAAGACGATTAAAGATTTATATCTAAATGACGACTCATCTATTTATTGTGAATGCCAACGATGCATTGAATAAAAGCTAATAAAATAGGTTCCATAAAACACTGATTCACATAAGATATACACACGCTGCCATAATTTTAAAAGCTATCTTAAAGATTGGACCTGTGAAACAATTAAATTTTAAATAAGTTGTCTAAGTACCATATACTTTTTTCTGATTTCAACTTTCGCAGTATTTCCTTTGTATGTTTAAATTTTCACGATCATGGAAATCATCGGGTACATACAAAATAGCCTTTAAGGCTTATAATTTCGATCAGCTAGCACCAGTAGTCATTTAAGTATATCAGTTCTTCTGCACAGGAATAACATGTTGGAACCTACAACTAGAGTCAATAAATTTAACGTTTTAAAAGTGCTTGGAAAGGCCTATTTTAAGTAAAAAAATGTTGATATTAATTAAAAAAGGGTATCTAAAAAAATACCGAAATATACTGATAAAATTAGTACAGCAGTTTGGTTTACGAAGTTCATTTCGTAAAAAGCGACCACACTTCGACCACACTCCGACCACACACTGTGGTCTGTCCAAACTCCGTGGCGCGGAAATTGTGGTTTTTTGTATGTCGTCGGGATTACGAGAAGTCAAACGAACACTATTATATTAAGCTGTGTTGTGTTACCACATTTTTACTGTGATAAGGATATGGTGTTGTTATTTTCGATTAACTGCTTTTTTTGGAACATTCTAATATTGAGATATTTTTTCGTATAGAAGTTATTAAGTGGTTGTAGTGTCTCTAGTTACCTAGCGTCAGTGAGCTGTAGAAGGCGTTACATTTCCATGGATGTCTGGGTTGTTAGTATTAGTATGATTTTAAAAAGAATAATAATAATCCGAAATTTTGTCTAGTTATAATATTCTCAAACAGCTACCAAAAAATATTTACAGCCTCTGTCTATATTTGAGTCGTTTTGTTCGTTGTGTTTTTTACCCAAGTCATCAATTCTAGATTTCTATAATCATGACTCTATTCTGATTTTCGTACACAAAGCATGGCTCCGCCATTGAGTCGTCGATAGTAATCTTAATACATTACGCTCATTGATTATGTACACTTTTCTTCTGCATAATGTAAGAGGTCGTGTACTTATATGGAAATGAATTGAAAACAAAGGGAAAGCCGGAATAGTAAATGGCTACTTTTTTCCTTAAGAAATAGGGGAAACACGGTCAAGACCCATGATAATGAAATTGAAACAGAACGTACGCTTGCCTAATTATATTGTGACTTGTGAACTAAATAAAAGCAGCTACAATGGATGAAAATATCCTTCAGAAATGTATTACTAGAAACACCTAGCGCTACAAATGTTGACTTTAATTTTTATGTAACAATTTTTTTTGTGATCTTTAACATCATATTTTTGACATAAAACATGCCTTTTTTTAAGCACTTATTCTCTTTTGTTGTGTAAGTAAGCAAGCAACGGAAACTTTAAAATTATTAATTACTAAACTTTATAAAAATCTTAAAAAAAATAGTTTTTTTTTTATAAGGGCATCATCATCTATTTCCCACCCACCATTTAAAATAGCAAAAGTAAGTTCTCAATTATAGCAGAGGATAAATTAACAAACGTTACGTCATAAATTGATCTGTTTGGTATTTCCTCAACACATTATAAGTGTAACGCAGCCGCACCACTCTATTCCCAATATGTTTTCCTCCACATATAGTTTGTATAGTTTCGTTAGCGTGCGGTGTATAAGAAAATCACTCGAAAAAGGTTTGGGCGCAGATGTGCGTTACACAATAGAATTGTTCCTCGTTTTCTCAGAGTTTCTTCTATATCTTAAGGCGCGTTGACGTTGCTATTCCTCGTCTTATAGCGAACTGAGTTTTTCCTGCTTCTCCACTTGCGTAGTCAGCTATCACGACAAAAAGTAATGCGTAAAGGATAGACTGATTGGAACTCAAGATAATAACAAACTAATTTAAAAAAAATAGTCTTAGGTTTAGCTGTGAGAGAGAAACAAACAGCGTGATAAGCTAATTTCGAATGAGCGCGGAAAATCGCATGAATTGCATTTCATTGCCGTCTATGAACCACCATTTATGACACTATATCCACGCCACCCCGAAATGTACCTCACCTTGTACGACAATTCTCGCATCGTTTAAATCAGGCCAGGCAATATAAGTACGTATTCCAGTGAAAGTTCGTAGTAAGTCGTGTCATGAACATTATGGAGCTTTTCAATGTATTATTCGAATGTTATCGCTAAAATATCTGGTGTATCTCAGCGGGCGAATGCGAACTGCCTGCTTTTCCGCGGTAAAGGCATTTTATGGACGTCATTTTGGTGATATGAAAAATAAATTGTGTGTGATTATTTTTTTATTGAGTTTTGTTGATAATGGTGGGACATTTATCATTTATGGCACTCGTGTTGCTTGTTGTACATGCTCTAATTTTTTTATTTAAAATTGCGGTAAAAATATAAACAAAGTACGTTTAACGTATATCTAGATGATAAATATTTTCCATTTTTTATACCATATCTCGTATGTTATGTCGCATGTCGCTAAATAATAATATATTGTCATTAAAGGTAGCGTAATTTTATGTTTCAAAATATCCATGTGAGATTTCATGTTTTAAAATAGTCATGTGAAGCTAACACCTACATTTTCTATAACAACACTTTGTTCAAAAACACCATTAAACATCACGAATTGGCTCCACCACAATACTGTACAAAATAGCTTTACACTTCACACAAAGGAGGCCATAATAGAAACAAAACCAGTTGGCTGGCCGCCTAGCCCGTTAAATGTACAAAACAGGTCCGACGCAATGAGACACACGCAGTGCGAGGCCATTAAGGTTCATTCACAATAGCGCCATTTGGCTTGACTTAAGTCGGATTGACGCCGAAAAAGAAGTACCACGATCAAGGTGACTAACTAACTTCCAAAAAGGCAGTTCTATGTTCGACGGTATGCTTCTTTTTTTTCCTTCGATTTAACATATATGTTTGGGTCTAAAGTCGACCTTATTTACCTGAAGTTAACTTAAATTATATGTCGTTTAGGGCGCGGGAAACGTGTCGCGATGTAAAGGGAATTATAGGGCTATTTTAAATTTAGTTTTACTTCAGTCCGATGGACTTATAATTCAATTTTGGTTTTATATCAAGCCATTTGGAGCGATGGCTTGGCCGTGAATGAATCCTTTGATATGGTAAGCAGTATTAGAATACCCACAATCTTCTATAATACTAATAGCCAATAGACAACACTTACGGTATAACAACAAATTCCTGTCCCTAAGTGTAATGCCCAACGATATTATAATAAGTCTCAAATGTTTTGAAACATAGTAATATGCGAATACCAATAAGGAAATTGTTTTGATTCTTCCTAATATGTACGAAATTAAAAGCAAATGGAAATTGTATTTTTGTCTAGCATCTTAGAGGTACATAATCAATTACTCAAAAAGGGCTGACTTCGTTCGTGGATAAACAATACCTTTGCGATTATAAAAAGGTTGAATAAAACGTTTGTATGAAATCCGAATATTATAACTTTCATAAAATAAATATCAAATATAATATTCATCTAACGAACTCCATTTTCACAAACGCCGTTTATTTTAAATCAATCTTGTTTTCCATTTTACTTTTAACATTATTAAATTAAATAAAACGAGTAAACCTCACTCAATATTACTGCGTCTAAATTCATTTTACTTATATATGTTGTCGTCTACATTTGCCAAAGGGTTGGTCTGTGAGTTATTCATTCGCATTTCGTTGATGACTCTATTAAGTCTTGGAATAGACTTTGGCTGACACATTTCTGAACCTTGGACTGGGTTTAGATTGTCCTTTGAGATAACATCTATTTGACCTGAGCATTGACCTCTAACTTTCTGTTAAGCGGTATTTATTGGTATGTATATTGAAGCGAGCCATATGTTTTCGATATTTATGTATACATTTATTGTTATTTTGACCGTCTAGTCGGTTCGAAGTGAATTCTTCAGTTCGAATAAAAAAACACTTGATTACATTAGGCGAAAACCAACGTGAGGTAGACCTGTGATCAGCGGTCTTTACCCAGTGATAGGACAAGCACATATTTTATGTAATTTAAATAAAAGATCAATGCAAGTCGTTTTCGTTTTTTACACATAAAAAGTGTTCTAATAATGCAACGTGCATTAACTAGAACAACATTACAAAAGGGAACAATCTGTGAATGACTTTAGCTAACTTAATAGTCTTGTGAAGCGAACGCCGAATCACAGTCACGTTAAAACAACTTCATTATGATTTGGAACTCAAAGCAACATTTCAGTGAATATTATTTCGCAAGGCTTGACTGAACTATTGGCGTACAAACCTGTAGGTTCTCTTAATTAAGATTACGAGTCAAGCATCGTCTGAATAGATATAATGAACCCACGTCAGTTCCATTCCTAAGCTGGTTATATGTCGCCGAATTATTGTGAAAGCAGTTACTTTACTATTCTAGGGAGATAGTAGAATGTTCCAGATAGTAAAACTTAAAAAAACATATCATCACGCCTGTATCACTGAAGGGTTAGGCAGAGGTGTACCAATGTACACCCACAGTTCGCCGATATGTTTAGGTCCCATGTAACCTGTTACATGCGGGCGAGCCCATTGCAACTAACCGGGCACAAATCCAAACTCCAACCTGCTACTGAGAATTTCATAAAAAAACCGAATAACACCTTGGTCGACTTGGGAATCGAACCCAATACCTCTAGCGTAGCAGGCGCGCTTAGCACCACTAGGCCAACGGGGCAGCTTAAAACATACTACTTACTTAAAAAACAATTCAAAATGCATAGCCCAAAGTCTTTGGCAGCATCCTAATTCATTCTCCCTTCCAATAATTTCTTCTCAAGTACTTTTGATAACGAAAAGAATCGTCGACACGAACTACCCAGTACTCTGTTTTGTATATAGAAATGGCATTTTGGAACCGCGCTACTAAATATATTTTTAATATTTCAAAAGCTTCTGAAAACTGTTTGACATGAATTAAAAGAATTTTAACTATGTTTTTTAATGGCCGTGCTAAGAGGTCAAAAAATTCACTAAAAGGTTTTAACGTAACTAAAGTGTAATGACCAGAGTCAGTCGATCGAAATGGAGTTACATTATGAGGTATTTAATAAATGGTGTTCGCAATCATCCGGTGACATACATGAGACAGAATTAAATTAGTATGCTTAACTTAGCTCTTACTATTATTTCCAATGACAGATATTTTAGTGAAAGTGACCATTTTGTCTGGATAAGGGGGCGCCTGGACTCGACATAAATTCCGATGTCGGCGTTATTGCGGTGTCCTTAGTTTGACGAAGGTAGGGCTCCAATTGTCGGGGTTATCTCGCTTCGGATCGAACCCTAAATGTCCTCTGTGTATTGTTTGTAGACGCGGAATGTTTGGCAGCGGGATTTCTGTTCGTGTATTAAATTTTGCTGTGTTTCTGGTTGATTTGCGTGTAGTTGTTTGGTGCGAAAGTATTTTTTGATATTATTAGATCTTATTAAATTCGACATGTATTATCTACGTAGGTAGATCCCTACGGGAAAGACGTGTGATTATTATATGTATGTTTGTTTGTGTTATCTCATTGTTTAGCAAACGATAAGGCGGGTTATTGATGTAATGATACCTGCTAATTACTTTTTAGTACTACATGACTAATGTTTATAAATACACTTTATAACAGATAAGATATTGAGATAAAAAGGTATATATTTGAACTCTATACAGCCATATAGTCGAGGATTAAAATTGTAATCCAAAAAAGGAAAAATGAGGTCCGGCTTTTGCCAGTAAGACTTGGACTCATAATCCAAGTAATTGCTAATTTTACGAAAGCTTAACAACATAATTCAAAATAAATCAGATAATTAGAGACACGATATGTGTATTGAACATAAGATGTTAATCTTAATTAATCTCCAAAATACATCCATTAATACGGGCTGGTGTTGTCAAGAAGTGATAAACCTTAATTACACTTTCTAATAACACGTCCCTTTGTTTTGTAGGCATTTTGGCGACTGAAACTGTCACCATGATGCCTTATCTCATTGATTAAGTGAGGATGCGTAGCGTTTGTGAGGGCGGCCTTTGGCTACGGGCTACGAGCTCTTGTTTCGTAGCGCGTAGCCCGTAGCTCGTAGACTTGTATTAATGGATCGGATCCAAAAAGGTTTGATTGAAACTTGGTTCTGTATCTAGTTGCATTCGTGGTTGTTTGTTTTGGTATATTAAGAGGTATTATGGTTGGAAATAGATCCGTGTTCTTGTTGGAGAATGTCATGTCAAGCGAATATTGACGTAACAAAGGATATGCTTAGTAACTATTATTGATTTCTACTAGTAGGTTGAAAATAATGGATTAAACTTTAAAAAATTACAATGATATAAAAACTAAGCCTAAACTAGAAATAAGAAAAATATAAACTTAATAAAAAAAACTAAAATAAGGTCTCAAAAATCATCAATGTGTCCGGCTTTTATTCCTATAGACTTTGTACGGAATCCTGTTGCTCTCCACTCATTTAAAACAATGGCAAACACATTCCAATAATGCAGTACAGTTAACGAAAGTACTGGCCATTGCCAAAAAGAAAAAAGAAGACTAAATAAAAATAAAACCTTTGTGAGTTCGATTCGAGCAGTGTTGCACGTCACATGTGCTTACTGCACGATACATTTGCTTGTGCTACATAGTATATTATTTAAGAGGTTTTATATGTTACCTATAAAGTTTGTTAATGTAATTCATTATTAATACAATGAAAGAGTTGCTTTAAATTATACGCAACTGTACAATTATTTTCATAAAACGGATGGATAATGCCGTGGTTTTTTATGTGACTGGTGTTTTGATAATTACTAAGATTGTAATTGATGGAATTCCAAAAAAAAAATGAAAATGAAGTATCTTTTACCTCGTTAAAACCGACCTGTACTAGAGTATATCGAGCCAAATAGAATATATTCTTATATTAGTCACAACCAAGAATAAAACAAGAAACAATGCTCTATATAGTTAAAGTTCAGTATCTTAACCTAAAACCCTTTATATCATTTATTGGTATCGGATCTGCCAACATTTTTGCAGTTTCATTAAAAGTTAATCGATATTGTATCGCTGTCGTGTTTGGCCCTGACCTCATTCGGGCCTATAAACTCTGTTTCAAGAGGCTCTTGTACACTTCGACACAAATGTCTGGCATTTTTATATTTTTGACACTAGTCTCTGACATTAATTATTTGTCTGTACGTCGCAATTGAACTAGTTTTATTTATTTCTTTATTATACATGGCAAATTACGAAATAAAATAAAAATTTAGATTTTAAGATGTTTTTTTTTTTCTTTTATTTTTATGTATATTATCTTCTACATAGTTTATACAAAAATATACTGAAGAAAGTATCTTGACTCAGTATACCACACCGATTGATTTACAAAGGGCTTTCTGAAAAGTTTATCAACACAAAAATAAGTAAATCACCTGTCAAATCCCATCTAAACCACTGTGATTGGTTTTTAGTCTTTTGGTCAGCCAATCACAGTCATGATCACTCAACCACAGATGATTTGAAAACAGATTAAGTCTAAGATCTACTTAAGACTGCATTAGGCCTCAGACATCTTGACAGATTATTTAAGCAGCGCCTACGCGAGACGAGCATCGTCGCTCGTGGCTGGAGACCGATCCTCGAGCGACACTTTCGTCCGCACTTACGGCACGCAAACGGCAAGTCCGTTGCGATGGAACTCTCGTCGCGCGCATGTCTCTTAGCACGTTTTTGTGCTAGATTTTGAAACCAGGCCTTGTCGTGGACTATTAGCCCTCTTACGCACTTGCAGTTAACCGCGGGGGTGGCTAGCCGCGCGGTTAGCCGCATTTCCAGTTTTTATATGCAACCCCTTGTGATTGTACGCACTTAACCGCCAAGCGGTTGCATATAAAAACAGAATCGCGCGGCTAGCCGCCCCCGCGGTTAGCCGCAAGTGCGTAAGAGGGCTTATGACTTAATCTGTTTTCACATAGTATGAGACTAAGATCTGCTTTTCAGAAGCCGGGGGTGTATGGATAAAATACTCTTTGGTGTATATTGTATAGTGTCGTAAATCTAGCATTAGTTTGATTATAGTTAAGCATTGTGGTTTGATACTTGATTGAGCGATATAATATTTGGGGGTAAAGTGCTCCGTATTTTATTAGTGTTCGCTATGTACTGTTTTAGATGAGTTATAAATCTTGACGAGTCCAAAGGTCATTCGGTATTGACCCTTTTGTAGTTTTGACCTTTGGAATAATGATATTTGTGTTTGACATTTTGTGGCCGTCATATGAGAAGATTGTTACTAATAAGAATAATAGCTTTTTATTTAAGCAAAAGTAATTTCGTTTGTTAGAGAAATTTCTTTAGATTTAGTTATTTTTTAGGTATAAGGTGGTAAATTAATAGTGTATAGTTACTTTTTAAATAAATGTATTAGTCTGAATAACTACAAAAGTTTAATTAAAACTACTACTTTAAATTAAAGCTTAAGACTCTAACTAAGACACATAATTAAGAAACAACATAAATACTTAAAGTAGTCATGTAAATTGAAACTAATATTTAGTCACAATAACCAATTAAACGTGTAAGAAAACTTCTTAAAAATGCCATTTAATCCTTTATAAAACAAACTTTTTTAATTAGGCTAGAAGATATCCAAGTTTACGACTTTGAGGCTATAAAAAAGGAAAAAAACACTTAATTGAATACGTTTCGGTACCCACGAAAGGCGGAGTGAAAGCCTGTAAAGATAAACATACTTTTCTGATAAAAACATAAAAACTAATAAGACTTTATTCTCATATGCATATAATGTTTGTTTGGACCTCTAAAATAAATAACTAATGTGTTAATAAAAATGTATAAAACTTTGAGAAGTCTAAATTAAGGTAATCAATTTTTTTATGTATCTAGTTTTTAGTTAGTCACCACCAAATTGCTTAAAATAACACTTGTATCAACATACATAATTGTTTTTCCCGACTGTTTTAAAAAGTCGATATGGTCTTTAAATATAATTCACCTTATCATCTTATCTGTTTACTTCCGGAAATGAAATATTGTTGATTCTAGGTTCTTCCAAAACAGGAATGAAAATAATGAAAAAACACTTTACCAACCGGTCTGGTAACAACTGTTACCACTTTTTAGTACCTATTGCAAATATTAAATTAATTGCTAATGTAATCCAAGATTATAAAAAAAAATACTGATATACTAGACTACAAAATAAATAGCGTACATAAAATATGAGCTCTGCTATCAAATATATTCTTTAAACGAAATTCCATATAAGTATTACGTTAAAACCATTCTCGTACAGTTTATCGTCAAAAACGAACATCCCTGAAAATTATTATGAGGTTATAAAAATACTTTGGAACCTAACATAAAAAATACTTAAGAAAAATGTATGCAAAAGCACGAAAAATATTGTAAACGAAAAGGCATGATCTCGGTACATCTCTTTAAGAAAACTTCGAGTGATAAAAATCTTTTACGTTGTTGTAAATTGAAGAATGGATTAGCAAAATATTCTCACTAGGTAGAATTTTTTAAATTTAGTAACTGCTATCACATTGAACAGATGAATGTATGTGCATAATTTAGTGTAAATAGAATTAGATAAATTGCAAGAAAATAGAAACACAGCTTTGCCTACGTTCACGAGAATAATTCGTTATCCATAATATCCATGTTAATAAGCTTATATTATAAATGCACGTTTTCCGCCATTGACAAGGATGACGATGAGTTCTTTGACGCCGTTTAGTTTTTATTAATATAAGTTTTAATCTTAGTACAGTTAGAGTTTGTTCTTATATTAGATTTAATTGTGTATTAATAAAAACATAAAATAATCACTTATAAATGCGATATAAACGTATTAAAAACAATCATGTTATTGTCACTTAAAAAGCTCGACAACTTATCTATCCATGACTAAAATGAAGATTTAATAGTAAGGCAATGTACAACATCGTTTGCTCCCAAATTATGTTATAGCAATTTGTACCGGACTGAGAATTTCTAAGTATTTTAATTAACCCTTACCCGAACATCAATATTTTGTTTAGACACGCCATCAATATTAAATCTCGCACCAAGTTTCGTATCAGAATTTGCACCCGATAATTAATAGAATTGTGTCGTCATTTCACTTTAGATGGTGCCGTTTATTGTTTTATTAAGTTGTAAAGGAATTTTCTTTTCAAATGTAGCATTTTGCTATGCTATGTAGATACAAAACTAAAAAAATGAAAAACGTGGAGCGATAATATTATTATAATAAATGGATGTGTGCACAGATTCGAACCCCGTACAAGTCATCACCAAAGATGTAAGATTTTTTAAAATTTTACTGGGCATCTTTAATTATTCTAAGACATTATTGGCAATTGGTGAAGGAAAACATTGTAAACCAGGACAGCAAAAAAACTAAATTTGAAATGGCCTACCTACTCTCTACATGAAAACGGACCAGTTCCCAGCAGTAGGACATTTATACGATATTATATATTTTTCGACATGACAAAAATAAAGGTTAAGGTACTTCTTAAACAGTCAACAAGCTATTAATACAAGTATTTACATAGCTTCAAAGTGAAGTGGATAAATACAATATTTCCGAAAAAAATAGGTTATAATGATCCATAAATTTTCTTCACAGGTACTTGGCAGCTAAAAATGTCTTTGATTAATGTTCGAAAAAGAATAATGAATTGTTCAACTAAAGCCGGTACGTGCTTGGAATATAGGAATCGGCAATCTATTGAATGTTATTCCTTGACGTTCATCGCTTGCCGGAAACCCAGTTTATTATAAAGGTTATAATAGAAAAAGCAACCTAATGCTCTTGTGTTTATTAGAGTGAACGTGAATATTTTATGATAGCAGGCCAGTGGTATCAACAAAAAGTTTTGTCATCATAGTTATTTGGGCATGACTTTTTTAAGAAGAAACAAATGACAAACACACAAATTATCTCAACCTTAGAGTATACATAAGAAACTAAAGAGTGAGCCTCAGAGTTTGAACCGTAAACACAAGTGTGAAGCACGAAGTTTTGTCGTGAATTATGTATGAAGATACATAACCGTTGCCGTTGCCTTGCCGTTTTAAAAAATCATCTATAACACTAATATTATCCTAACAATGTCAAAACCATTGATACACTCGAGAGCCGAATCCGCTTCACTTAAAGAATGTTAAAAATCTCGGAAACTACAAATGATAGGTTAATGCAATAAATTGTATTTAATAGACAATGTAATACTACTTAAATGAAGGTATTAAAACTTCTTAGTTATTGTAAAGTTATATCATAAAAAAATCAAATTTGAAAAAGGGCCACTTTCGAAGATGGAACTACGAAATTACAGCATTTGGTTTTTTTTTCTTTAAGTGACCCGGATTCATTGCTCTCGAGTGTATTTTCAAATAGAAGTTTCTCTAACTTAGATCAGTAAGCAAATGTTCTAGATACAGACTAATAACTGGTCTCGCTTGGCACAAGGGAAAACTAACGATAGTAACAGTCTATGTATATGTTTAGTCTATGATCTCAACACTCACTGTAGTTATAGTGTATGAGCAGTTGAGCATCAACTGAATGAAGAAAAAACCGCTATATTACACAGTTTAAAATATATCCGTTCAGACTTTTAGGTAGGTATGTAATAGGTATTTTTCTCGGAACCCCCGCACATAAAACTGACGAGTTGACGCGGGTATTCAAATAAGAAATCTCCGGTTTCCCAGCCATTGGGTTCTTAATCAAATTATTCAGGATTTAAAACGAGAGAGGGGGAATTTTGTCCAAATGACCACAATCGTTCGGTATAACATCGTTTCTGTTCCCATAATGGAAAAAGTTCCACAGTAATGGGTATCCCGGAATACCAACAAAATCGGCCGAAGGATTTTCGACTTAATAAATTATATCAGCTCTACCTTTGATTTTATATTTGTAAGTTATGAGGGCACGAAATTATTTATGCTTAATGTCGCCCCAATGTAAGGAAGGTAAAATTTAAGAGAAATATCGTAATTAAATTCAGAAGTTACAAAAGGCAATTATAAGATTATTTTAATTTTATACATCTATTTTTAGATTACATTGCGATCAGTCGGTGACATCGGACGCGTTTGCACTGTTTGCAGAAATTATTATAATTTCGTGCCGAGCGCGGCGTTAGCCGCCGCTTGTTTTGTAACCATGCGTTCGGAAGAACTTGTGGCGAACGAGGTCTTGGCGTTCCTGCAGTACCAGCTGGACGTCATGGATGAGGTCAGTGTGACACAAATCTGCACCTCAAACTTCACCGAGGAGGAGATACGCAGCGCAAAGGTGCTGCTGTACGAGTCTCTGCAAATGGCAGACCGAATGCCCTCTCGCAGGAGGGATGAAAAGGGAGAGAGGAGTCTCCAAGACGCCATAAGGCTTTTGAAGGAGACCGACCCGGACGACGTGCCGACGTTCGTGGCAAAGGAGTTGCGCAAGCTGCCCCCGGTCACTTTCGATCACGTCGACGTCACCAGGCTATTAAAGGACATCACGAGTATGAGGTCTAGCCTGGTCGAGCTGCAGTTGAAGCTGGAGGCGTCACAATCCACCATCAGTGATCTACGTAGCGAGGTAGCAGAATTGCGAAACTCTGTATGTAGGTCACACGCGCATGCCAACAGTGACAACACACGCCTCGGACAGGTCAACGCATCGCCACCGCGCGCCGAGTCAGCAAGATTGCACTCGTCGCCGGCCGCCGCCACTGCTAGCGATGCTAAATTGTGCCCCGCCCTCCCTGCGTCTCCCACCGTCGGGACGCCGACGAACGTAAGCACGTCAAAGCCTAGACGTGTTTACTCGGCTGCCGTAAAGCGAGATCCCGTACAACGGCAACCTAAAGCTACTGTGGGCAGTCAAGGTCGCCCCGAAGTATCCCGAGACACGGTACAATCTGTACCAAGTAAAGGGACGGCCGATGCAGATGGTTTCATCAAGGTAGAGAGAAGAAAGAAGAAGCCATCTAGCCGAAATCAATGCGGAACTGCTTTGACCGGTCCGAACATGCTGCTGCGCCCTGCAATTCCTACGACACAGCTGTATGTGTCGCGCCTTCACCACTCCACGAAGGTCGAGGAGATCGTGGAGTATATACGCGTTAAGACCAACTGGATATTGAGAGTCGAGAAGTTGGAGCCGAGACATAATACGAATTTTAAATCGTTCGTGGTACGTGTGCCGACTCATCATCTCGACATGTTCCAAGAACAGTTTTGGCCGAAGGGTGTAGTCTTTCGGCGTTTCCGCGGGAGGCTACGCGACACCACGCAGTGCAACACGACACCGCCTACTCGTGTTAAATAGACTTTAGTTAGTTTTAATTAATAATTGTATGTATTAGTTTATCGGTATTGTTTTGTTTTATTATTATTATGTATTGTATTTTCTATGGGCCCTAGTTGCCTGAAATAAAGGAAATTATTATTATTATTATTATTAGATAACTATATTTGGGCAGAAGCGGCCAATATAAACTACTCTATTTAAAATTATATTCAATATATCAAAATAACATTTACTTTCGACAGCGAAACTTATAGCTTTCACAGATTTGAGTGCTTTCATCAACGTTTACGCTTGTAACAAAATAACTTTTCTAGGGGCAGAAAATAGTGGGTAAAAAAAAATCATCACAATTTCTAACTTATCATGACATAATATATCATCACGCCTGTATCCGCAGTGGTATAGAGAGCAGAGGTGTACCAATGTACACCCACAGTTCGCCGATATGTTCAGATCCCATGTAATTAATAGTGGGGAGTGGGGAACCGGGCACAAATCCAAACTCCGACCTGCTAATGAGAATTTCATAGAAAACCCAATAACACCTTGGTCGACTTGGGAATCGAACCCAAGACCTCTAGCGTAGCAATCGCGCTTAGCACCACTAGGCAACTTATCAATAAACATAATCTTCAGTAACACTGAAACCGTCAAATTTCTAGCCACCACTACTAATCAGTGTGTATTTCATTATACACAATACAGACTAGAGACATGTTCGCTAGTTCATTAAGAGAGACTTAATTACATTACCGTAATGAAAGACAAGTGTATTTTGGGACTAGCTCCTGATTGCGACTATA
The DNA here is from genome assembly GCA_905146925.1 of Autographa gamma. Taxonomy (NCBI): domain Eukaryota; kingdom Metazoa; phylum Arthropoda; class Insecta; order Lepidoptera; family Noctuidae; genus Autographa; species Autographa gamma. The sequence continues at coordinate 10,548,832 of LR989857.1, forward strand.
CAAGCATGATCTACTTACATCTTAAAAAGACTATCTTCTAACACTCAATTAAGTACTTAGATTAATTTGTGTGTTTTATTCGTTTCCGAAGAGTTTTAGTATTAGTAAAATTTGATTACCCTTAATTTGGTAAGAAGACTCGTAATTTGTTTTCTTTACTGACAATTTTAGTGTATCGCTAATGTATTCTCCTCGCATCTTTATTGTGAAAGTCATTATAAGCAAGTTTTATTTAAATAATAAAGTATGGTTTTATCGCTCGATGTTTTAATTTATTGTTGAAAAACGAACGAAAATTACCGAATATTTGTTATGTGTTCGACACTTATTAAATTTTGAGTAATCGGGCAAACCTCATCAAGTCTGTTTCTTTGAAACTCGCGTTTCTTTGGTCTAAAATACATCCCTGTGATTAGGTATACCTATACTTGTAATCTTGTTTTCAGTAGGTATTAAGATCAGATACCACTCCCGCCACGGTAAAGTACCAACCAAGAATCACTGGTTTTTCATAACTCGAAATAATTATCAGTTTTCTGCTTCACCAAGTTTCAATTTTCAAGAGTTTCAGATTAAACTGAAGTTTTCAATTATCGTTCCCATTTAAGGAAGTTAGAGGGGCGCTTGAGAAGGCTTCATCAATTTTTATAGCCTCGAGTCTCAAAGATAAGCTAACTCATTACCGATGTTTTTTAATGTGATCGACTTTCCGACAATTTGTTCCGAATAAAATCCAGGGAGTGTTGGTTTTTTAATAGCTGATAAATTTAAGTACGGTTTTTTGTAGGGACGCTGGGATTTTCTGGTCTTGATTAGGTGTTAAAAGATTGGCGTTATCTGTGACAGAATCTTAAATCTTATTTTAATCAAGCTGGATAAAAATAAAAGTAAACGTAAAAAATCTTGTTTCATGATTACCTAGTAGTAAAATCGTGTTAGCTAAGTCATTATAAATTGTTAGACACTCCAAAATCTGAATGTAATTCGTACTTAAACATAAAATGTATTTACTTTTTATTTCTGTCCATAGTTTTCGCGAATAGTGTCGTAATATACATACATAACAGCACAATAGTCTGGAGATAGTCGCCAATATAAATACAAGGACTTAGCAGTCGAATCGCGGATTAATTTAGGTTGACATTAATTTATTAGACCGTTTATAAGGGTACACAAGACGCAACTAGAATTGGAAGTATCTTAAATGCTGACATTCATTAACTGGCAAGCGAAAAATCTTATCAGTATGTCTAGGATTGACTAGGCATTAGTCACCAGTAGGCAAAGAATAAAAAACATGTTTTTCCTTACAAGAATTTGTACGTATGTTTTTTTTTAAGAATATACTAGCACTTTCGCATAGCATGTAAATACAGCAAATAGGTCAACTAAATAATGTAATATTGGATGCCGATCCCAACATAGGTTGAACAAAACGATAGGCAGAAGAAACATATAGCATTATTTTTTTGTAGGCACATTAAAATGTTCATAAGACACCAAAATCCTTTATGTCGTCCGAAAATATCTAAATATTTTAATTGAAAATAAATTTATTTTAAGGTTTACACATTATTAAGACATTCAAATTATTCTTCTTTTAACGGACTTTATGGCATTGCAACAATTAGTATAATTCAATTTTTACTGTTAAATCGTTCTAAACTCCAGTGAATAATCTATTAAGTGACTTCCTTATCTTCAGACTTTCGTAGACATAAGAACAACTTAAGCAAGTAACCTTCCTATTACAGTAGTTTTAGTCGATCTAATTTCCTGCAACTTCTTAAGTTCTATTCTATTAATAAACTTGGAAGAGGTTGTGCAGAGTTTAGTAGCCTTTATTTGGCTCGACTTGTTCGTCTGTAGACTAGATTAACAAGTGCTATCAGAAATTAATCTAATAGAAAACTTGCTTTACTATCGTCGAGTTTGTTCGTTGTAAAGATATGATTTGAGAGAAAGTATGAGTGATAATTAACAAAGGGGATTTTATTAGAGAGCTATAAGCCTGATGATATTCAGATTCAAATTGAATAGTCCCCCTACAAATGAAGGGAAGTACAGTTGAAGGGAAATGTTATGTAACTTGTGTCTTCAACTGACGACCTTTATTTTTCCTGCCATGGACACTGAAATCCTTTTAATTTTCGATCGGTGTATGACAATATGGTCTATTAATCTGGTCTAAATGGTCTAATATCGGTCTATGCAAACAAATGAACGATATTCAATAGAGACTTGTAGCTGGCACAAGACACATGTGAACAGGGCCTAAAATAGGAAAAGTTATTGCACAGTACTATGCATAGGGTGTTTAGAAAACCCTGTCCGATCCGCGAAGATATTGTTTGAAAGAACCTAAAATAGGATTTTAAACCCTGAACAACATAGTTATTGTACATTCATATATATGTATAGATAGTATACAGGATAAACGTCACAAACTGAATCCACATGAACGGGTCCCAAGCATCATGTGTCACAATCCCGACAGCTGGTAAGTTCGATCGCTCACAACTTTTATAAATCAATCACTTAAGTTGCTCCACTTATAGCATTACCGAATACGTAACTTAAGCTTCGAATATACTTAGAGAAACTGTTGTAGTTTGTTTAATCTGTAGCTCGTTATGTTTTTTTTTTTGTATGCATCTGGTTTTAGACATTTGACTTTTGTTTTCTACCGGACCCTTATGAATGATATGACGTGTACTTATCTACATGTATAAAAGAAATTCGAAATAGTTACACTGCTTATAGATCATAAACGGCTGTACCGATTTGGAACAGAATAACTATACGGACATCGGGAAAGGGACCTAGGCATTATAAGTGGGGGAAACCGCGGCACAGCTAGTGCATGATATAAATAGTTTATGAAACGAAAATCTATATCAGAAACCTCGTAGTTTTATTTTAGAATTCGATGTTAAGCTTCCTTGAAGTGAAATAATCGTAGTGACATACTTTTTAGAATAAAATAAAGATAACAGTTAAAGTTAAGTTAACAAGTGCCCCTGAATTCCTGTTTATAACGTATGCGTATAACCCAAAAGTAAATAAATGGGTTTAATGTAAAAGTAAAGCAGAGGGACTTTATAAGTTCAAATCATTTGGGTCGGGTAAAAGGTCAAACCAGAAAGGTCAAATGGGTAATTATAACTTAGTGTTTTATTAGGATTTTTATACTTTACGACGGAAATTAAATGATATATCTATTTTTGAAATTTAAAAGGGTATTTGAGTAAGGAAATTAAGCGGATTTTAATTTTGATATGGAAATAACGTACATTAATATATCGTACGTCTGTTTGATTTTGTCATTAATCATATTGTCAGCTTATAAAATGTTTTTTATAACAATTTATAAATACACAAGGTAATTAAAAAATCTTTGTTAAATTGTTATCTAAGAATTTAGAATGGGGACTTAAGCATTTCAGGAAAACGTTAACTAAGTCTCTTTAATTGCAAAATTTAAAGGATTTTTAAATATTCTAACTATATATAGTATCTTCATAGTTTTATATGCTTTACTTTGTTACAAAAACGCATATTTTCATTTATCTACTTCATATTTATATTCCATTTTAGTATAATTTGGTATTTTCATAATTAAAAGGAGATCGATACTTAACACTAAATGTTATAGTTGTAAAAGTTGAACAAGTGAACTTTTTTATTTTATCTATTTTTCTCTCTTTATTTTATCTATTTATTTTTTGTTTCACCTTTAGTTCAAATTCATAATAGCTTCCACTATAAAAATTCAAATTTTAACCCCATGAACTTCTTTATATCCACCTTTTGATTTTATTTATACTACCAAAGAGGTAATTCCTTCTTCTCCGAACCGATATCACGACATACACACATACACACATACAGACACATACAGTTGTACTTCCCATTACGAATACATTTTCGTTACGTTTGAAAGGAGATACAGTAACGAATGTGAGTTCGTTTTGTATAAACAGGGTTGGATTCCCTTCCCGGGGGATGGCTCTGCTTTCACAGCATTATTTTAGGCTTAGAGTACGAACTTTGGATATAGATTTACTTGTACACTCTTGTAAGGTATTTTTTGTAGATTTGCAGGAAAAAAATGTTACTGTTTTGTGTGTTGTACCTTGGTTTAGTTTCGGTTAGTAAAAGATAAGGAAATTTGTAGGTTTTGAAGGACAGTTTTGTTGCTGTTCATGGTTCCTGATGAAGGTTGTAGTATTTTTAATTAAAAATAGATAGATATTCATAGATACAAAATTCTTGATATAAAAAATGTGTCATACATGCACATTGCACACGTATACTTATTATTTGTCGACTGTTGGCGATTCGATAAATAATAACCTACTGTCGTCGGTACTTACATTCGCGTAATAAAGCTGTAATCACAACAATTAAAAGAGCGATGATCATCATCCTTTAAAATCCAATTTAAATTACTACAAATATTAAAATACCTTTTATACATAATAATATTACAGTGCAAAAATATGATAAAACAATCTGTTTGACAAATGACCATAGAGGCGCAAAACGTAGGTACAACAGTACCGTATAAAACGCTGTGATCTGTCTGAACGAATTAGCATTTGTATAAACAATACCAGAGCACAAACAAAGCAATATGTTTTCAGACTAATACCTCTATATCTATACAAGTAAAAAATAATAAAATAACAATACATGCTTACATAGCGACACAAAAAAATCTAGGGCATGCTATAAGTGCAACTCTGTGATCGTGTGTACATAAGCATATAAGTACAAATATGAAAAGAACCTTATAGTAAAAAAAGTCCTTTTATATATTATATTCATTTATAGTAAACCAAAAGCCTTTTTATTTCAACTACAAACAAAACAATTGTCATTGTAAGCACAAAACGACCAAGTTTAGAACGGCATTAAAATTAGAAAACCTCAGAATTTCTAAACTTTTCCTAACAAATTAATAAATATCTCACAAGAGGAAAATTATTCTTCATAAAAACTTCAGCGAGATTCTCTACTTTCAAACATAACTGACCTCTAAAAGGGTTATAAGGTCTTTAAATTTTAGTGTACAAACCTTTTTGCTTACACGTTTAAAGGGTAATATTCGATCGTGTTTAAAAGGCTTATAATAATAACACAGCCCATTACCGGCCTACCGATGTCGACTTAATTTAGTATATCAAGCCTTAGAATATAGGGAATAATGAGGCTTCACTTCAGGCTAATATAAGTATGTACATTGCGCACATATTTATATTTATAACTAGCTGTGGCCTGCGGTTTCACCCGCATGAATATCTAGGTCCCGTTCCCGGTGCCTTTATGTTTGGCCGGTGATGACTTATTTTTTTTTCCGCGCAATTTTCCATTTTTTTTTCATAAAAACCTTCTCCTGATAATAACTAACACAACAAAAAAAGAATTAGCGAAAACGGTCCAGGCGTTATTGAGTTATGCGCTTACCAACACATTTAGCGATTCATTTTTATATATAACTAGCTGTGCCCTGCGGTTTCACCCGCATGAATACCTAGGTCCCGTTCCCGGTGCCTTTATTAAATGTTATTCAGGGCGCAGATGAATCCAACAAATTACTTTTTTTTTACGCCCACTTTTCATAAGAACCTTCTCCTGATAATAACTAACACAACAAAAAAAGAATTAGCAAATTCGGTCCAGGCATTATTGAGTTATGCGCTTACCAACACATTTAGCGATTCATTTTTATATATAAGAAGATATAAAAGAATATTCCGGGACATCTCACACACGGTTATCTGATCCCAAGCTAAGCAGAGCTTGTGTTATGGTAACCAGACAACTGATAAACATACTTATATATTTCTAAATACATACATATTATAGATAAATAACGCCCAGACACCGAACAAATGATCGTGCTCATCACACAAACATTTGTCCTGGGTGGGAATCGAACCCACGACCTCCGGTATAGCAGTCAGGGTCTCTAACCGCTAGACCAACAGGCCCGTCAAAATTTGAACAAGCTTTTATTGGACTTGTAATGTATGTATGTTTGTTTGTTTAGGTCAAAACTTACAAGCTAAATTAAAACCACTAATCGACATCGGATTGAGGTATTTTTTGAATACTTCAATGGAAATACAATATTGTCGTATTGTCGACCTTAAATGATTTTCGGTATTATCTGATCTGTGAGAAAATGACAAAGTCGCATCGCTATTTGATTTGTTTTACTCGTAATATAAGCCTAGATAATTTCAAAACTCAGTTTACTCAGTTTACAAATAAATTGTTACTTCATACAATAAATCTTTACTTATGACGTCAGTCACATCCTAGGGGGGCACTATCTCTTTTACAAATAATGTTCAAAATTTACGGCTCACTTGTTGTTACGCAAGTGTCCTGATTATATATAATTTTTCGCTTTTAAGTAAATGACTGTACAATCAGATCTTTACAAAAACCAAAAGTTACAGACCTTCTAGTATCATAACGTACAATAAAGAAATAGATCAGCTAAAATAAATTAGAGCTTGATCCCTCTTTAAAATCTCTCAACACCAAGTCATATTAAACTCATAACAAACATGATTCAACACATTATTTTGATATCCACGTGTATTTATTATTTAGCCGGGAAGCGTTCACACATAATCTCTGTGAAGCATCCGCCATCCCTTAATACCCTTTCATTGTGGAACGCGTTTCATGTTATTAAATCTTCATGTAATTGCATACTTTGTTGAGAATTGGTTTGTTAGTAAATGTGAGGTAAAGTGGACAGGTAATGTTAGTAAAAAGTAACTAAGTCACTTTTTTTTTATTATATACCTACATCCTTCTAAGTGTTCCACTGCTGGGAAAAGGGCTCCCCCGTCTGACTCCAGACATTCCTGTCTCGAGCCACATGACACTTAATAAATAGTGAAGTAAAAGTAAACAAATAAATAATTTAAAATAGATCTATTTATTTAATTACAGCCACGTCGTTATACATTTCAAGTATGCTAATTGTAATATTACAATATAAGTTCTAATGTATACGACGATTAGGGAGTATGTAAAATTTGTAATAAAAACATTTAACTAGCACTGAATATAAATTAAGATTTTGGGTGGGTCATTTAAAAACATAGCAGTGGGTATAATAGTACAGAGTAGATTTCATAAATAATGATACATTTATCACGCTTTTTTATTAGGTAGGTATATTATATGTATTGATATCTCCGCAAACAGCAAGTGTGATGATCAATGCTCGCGCCTTCTCTATATGGGAAGAGGCCTGTGCCCAGCAGTGGGACGTTTATAGGCTGAATTATTTTTATTATATTATTGCACAAAGATCAATAAGCCACTACCAGTGCTTAAACTCTCTTCAATAAACCTTTTCATTTACAATAAAGTACCTGTGACCTCTAGCGCCGAAACACTGATTACCTTTTAAGAACATCTAATGAAAAAAACAAGAACCCATTTAAAAAGTTTTTAAACGTAATAGAAGGGAAATTTTCTTTTTCTTTTGGAAGTTAAATAGCTTTTACCGGACTTAGTGGGATCATTCGCGTTTTGTTATTTACAGTTGTGTGTCTCTATACTCGTTAACTCTAACTCACACCGACAAAGAATGGCCCTAGGGAAAACATCTTTAGGTCTTGTACTCTGTAGAATTCATTTTAGTAAACAAAGTATAAGAGCCTTGTTGATATAAGAAAAGATGAGAGTAAAATTGCTGTTTTTGTTATGTAACTAGTGTTAGCTCGATAGATCTCATCAAGTTAAAGGTTCGTCATAAAAGGTAAACTTTTTAAAAAATTGGCATAGATTTAGCTGGGTAAAAATTACAATCAATTGAGAAACATACAAAATTAAGCAATAGAACACTGTTTCTATTGTCACTCTCTAAGTAACTTGAAAAAACTTTAAACAAAATTAGTAAATAACACCTTTCGACTTCATCTAGCTTAGGAAGACATTGTAAAAGTGATTTAAATAGTCCTACTTACAAGAATAAACTATTTAATTTCATTTCTTTAAAAAACTAAAAACAAATAGGGCTTAGCGACACCTAAATTCTTACCAAATCATCTCCGAAACGTTCGTTACATAGGTATAGGCATCATCCATCAAAATAAAACAAAAGAGTGTAGGCACGTCATTCATCCCCACTATAAAATACTATCTCCTGTCCGCGTCACCACGATAAATGGATCCAATTCTACCAAATATGTAGATAATAAATGACGTCATTTCAACAGTATCCACAAACGATCGTTTACAGCTAACATTACGGCATTATGGCCAATATCATTGGAGTGTTAACACATTGCCATACGTCATGATCAACGATAACTCGCTTCAATTTAAAGGGCTGAGTACATAAAGTACTTCGGTGTTAAAATGGTGTATGAGATATATCGAGTTGATTCACGGTTCGAGCCTTTGATAGATAGAGTAGACATTTTTTACAAGGCTGGACGTTCTTGATCATGTCAATTTTCAAAAAAAAAATCTGCATCTAAATCAGAAAATCTGTTGGTTAGTTATGGTGCCACAGACACACATAATAATAATAATAATACTGCTGGGCACAGGCCTCTTCCCATACCTCTGTATAGGAAGAGGCCTGTGCCCAGCAGGTACAAAGATTGGAGTATTGAGTATTGATCACCATGCTTGCTCCCTGCGGATTGGCGATTTCAAATCCCAATTTTTGGAATCTAGGTTTCCTCACGATGTCTTCCTTCACCGTTAGTCAGAAGTCATCATCATCCGCCTATTCGCTAGGCCACAGATACACAAGTTTTACGAGTAAATATAATAATATAAAAAATAATATACATATAACTCCACTCTTTTTACGGGAATTAAGAACACCACAGTCTGCAGACACTTGCATCCGCTAATGGCACACGAATAAATAACAAGCACGCCGTTTATAAACACATCTTTAAAATACTTTTCATTTTATTTTTGGTTAATAAATTATGACTATATTTTTTTGTTTGTTATTCAATTTTCTTTTGTATATAACATTTAATTCATTTGTTTCTCATCATTTAAAAAGGTATTTGGCAGGCGTATGCGTAGACACGTATTATATTATGCCAGACAGAGTAGATTCCATTTTATATGGACTCGACTATGTTCTAAAAATGAATAAAATAAGTAATATTTTATTTAAATACTTGTCTAGAACAAAAGTGCAAATTTCATTCTGTAAGCTAACACTGCTAAATAGTCTTATAAACGGAAGATTCGATAAAATGTCTTCCTCAAAGAAGTAATCAATAAAACCGTATCTGTTTAAGCTTATTTGTCCTTGACTGAACACATTTACAAGATTGACTCGTCAACGAAGCTTTCCCACTATATTGTGGAGAAACGTCTCGATGCAATTTATAAATCCGATGCAACCTGCGTTGAAGAGACGGTTTAAAGCAAAGACTTTTCCCAATGCACTAGCTTAGCTAAACAAATTGCTCCGAGATCCGCCTTGCCAATGTTTCATTTGGAACTGCAATATTTAATGTGCTATCTCGCATATTATAAAAAGTTTCACTTCTTATTTGAATGTCCCATTCATTATATTACAGATTTCATTGAAAAAACATATCAGAGCTATATTACAATTAAGTTAAAAACTATTTGGGCAGGTTTTAAGGACAGACTGGACGAAGTCTTTCCCGTAGATAAGTTTTTTATAGCACACATCCTACAAAATTTTCATAAATAAGTAACGAAAGATATCCTAAATAACTTTATGTATCTTTTTAAATATGCTTTATAACTGTCGTATGATATAATAACTGCTGTACTCGCATCAGTAAACTCGAACGTATTACCAACAAATTAACATTGTTCCATAATTTATTATTCCCACAAATGAAGGTCCATTTTAAAGGTAAATTGATACATTTGATACGTGCTCGGGAGTAGGAGCAACATACAAAGCGTGGCATTGTTCGACAACTTTCCTTCATCTATTATTCAGTGTGGCCGTAGATCAAGCAGAGAACGAATTTCACTATTGACTGGTTAGAACAATGTTAAGGTGAATTGGGTTGGTTTTGAGTAGTGTTATTTTTGAGACTGCTGCTGAAATCACTTTTAAAGTTTACTTTGACGGGATCTGAGCTATTTTAATATATTAAATTTTGTTCCTAAGTAACATATGACCCCATATTTATTGCGGCTCTGAAGTGCGCTACAAAATACTATTGTTTGTATTACTTACAAGAATGCCAGGTTGTTTTACGGTTTCTTTAAAAGAAGTCTTTGGTCTTTTTTTCTTTCATTTGTACGTTTAATCGTTTTAGTAACTATTGTAGAGCAATATTTACAGTAAGCAAATGGGCAATGAACCTACAGAAATATTTTAGTACTATAGTTTTCTATTCATAAAACGATTTATAATTTTACTTAGTCTGAACAATGTGTTTACCAGTGGTTCCTTGTAATTTATGTGAACAGGCTTAGTATCCGCATACCTATTGCTTAAGGTACTACCCTGATTAATCTCGGTAAGCAGTACACCAACATGCTAACTATTGATTCACATTGCCCGACCAATAAGCTAAACAATGCTGATTCTGTTATGTAAAGGACTTGTTAGTAAAACATTTGCATAAGTATCGTCAAGAAACTTATGTATTTATGTTTGTATATAGACCTATATACAAACACTGTACTATTATCCTGAATAAAAAAGTCTGGTGAAGCAGGAAGGTAGACTTCGTAAAAAAACCGGTCAAGTGCTAGCCGGTCACGAAGGGTTCCGTACCAGACGGACTATGTTTGTTGCTCTTTTAGTATGTATTGTTATAGTGGCAACAAAAATACTTAATCTGTGAAATTTTTAACTGTCTTGCTATCACGGTTCTTGAGATACAGCTTGGTGACAGACGGATGGACAGCGAAGTGACAATAGGGTCCCTTTTTTACCCTTTGGGTACAGGACCCTAAAACTACCCAGAATGGAAAGCGGTGCACATTACTATTAGGTTTTTTTTGTCCTAATGCTATGTAGTTTGTAGGTAGATCCTTTTTGTGAAGACATGAAATAATTGTGACATTGCTATCAGTGAACATTGCTCGTTTCCTGTCACAGACTTTCTTTTCTACTCGTTCAAAGGTAGAAAGATTTATCTAAAGTGGGATGGGGATAATTAAGCATAGTGGCCTTCTTCTTGTTCGAGCCTTTTAGCATTTTTGTGCCCTATTAACAGATGTAAAAATAGAAATAACCTGCATGTAAAAAAAACTTATTTGTATACAAGTTTTTACAAAATTAGCGCAAGCTTAAACTTGTACTAAATTAAAAATATTAAAATACCAGCCTTAAAACCTTACTACAGTACAAAGTTTCCGAATACCAGCTTTAAATTCACGGATTACTAAAACCTCTATCATAGAACAAAGCCCTTTATATTTATACAAATTCGTTTACAATGCGGCCATAAGCCGACTGCGAATAGCATACCGAAACTGTTTTGTTTATTCGCGGCCAGATTGCCACGCTTGCATCAACGCCAGTGGCCTCGATTCCGCTATTTAAGGGTTGCTTGAATTAACCGAATGATCTGCTTCATTTTGTCATTTTAACGATATTTGTCATTCTGCTAACTGTCATCTGCTGCATCAACCGCCTCGTTGGCCTAGTGGCGCTAAGTGCGACTGCTACGCTAGAGGTGTTGGGTTAAATTCCCGAGTCGACCAAGGTGTTATTGGGTTTTTCTATGAAATTCTCAGTAGCAGGTCGGAGTTTGGATTTGTGCCCGGTTAGTTACAATAGGCTCGCCCCTCATTACATGGGACCTAAACATATCGGCGAACTGTGGGTTTACATTGGTACACCTCTGCCTACCCCTTCGGGGATACAGGCGTGATGATATGTTAACTGTCATCACGATCATTCTCTTCAAGAGTTCAATGAGATTTATTGTAGGCTTTTCTGAATACGAAAATTAAGCACTATAAGAACAGTGACCGACCACTGACATGCATTTAAAGTAGCTGAATCGAGACCCTGTGCTGACAACTCCTAAATAATGTCATTTTAATGACAATGCGACATGTTATGTTTACGCAAATTAGTTTGGGAATGTACTGGTTAAGCGTGTGACGTCATGACTGGTTCAATGGCGTTGGCTTAATCTAGAATTAGTGTTTTGTTTTGATTTATGAGGTCGAGGAAATCATTGCGATTGTGTAGCGAAGGGGTTTGGTAGAGTTGTATTTTGTGCTTATTTTCTGAGGCATTTTTATTACTAAACGTAGTGATGTTTTGATAAAAGGAGGAAGTAAATGTTATTATCCATAAGTCCTACAAGATATTTTCAATTTAGCGTTATCAATTCCTCTAATTTTATAAAAATAATTTTGGCTTAGTTTACAGTGTTTATTTGCATTTTACCAGTAATACGAAATCCTGTGTCTAATGGGTATATAGTTTCTAAATACGGCCAACATGAGTTACGCTTCTATTTTTTTAAGATTTATAGTATTTGAGAAAATTGCATTCAACTCACCAATCATAGTCCCACAAGTACATATGTCTGTCGAGAAACTCCTTTAACTAAATTGCTTTATAATTTACTTTTTCAAATTCTCCTGTATCCATTTATTGTTGTCATCTCTACATACATTTTTGTTTTCAGTATGTAAAAGAAATTTTGTCTAACAAAAGGAACGTTGTTGCCTACTATACCTTTGTAAAAAATAGTGAGATTACTTTTAACCAACTGCAAAAAAAAATTAAGGTCTGTATTTCACTGTATTGATTAATATTTTTGTTTAATAAATTTTATAATAATCTCGTCTACGGCTGTCGTACTATCCACAAACCTAAAAACCTATCTCGAAATGTTAAATACGTTAATAAAACTTCTGTTATTATTTAATCATAGTTCAATTTCATTTACTTTTGGAACTAATATTGGCATCTTAATTGAGTTTTTATCTGAGTGAGTTTTCTTAGAAGCAAACTCAGGGGCTCCGACACCGTCATTTAATCACACCCCGGTTGGCACGGAATAATATTCCTATTTGTATAAGTAACATCAAAGTTTTATAACTGGCTTCGTTGAAAAATCAATTTGTTTTCCGTCAGGAAACTGGTTTGGGTCGTCATTTTTGTTTTATAAATAAACCAATTATTAAGTTGCTGTGTTTTCGTGGATGCAAAAATAATACGTGAAGTTTTGTATTAAACTCAAAGTACGAAGCTTCTCTCTTTAGACTCCTAGGGTGTTATTTCAATGAGTTTTTTGGGCAGGGGCACTAATATATGTGCCTTAATAATTACACTGTGAATTCCTACTAAGATAGCGATCAAGGCTTATAAAAATACGCTGAAGAAAACAAAACATTATGCTATTACCAAATAGCAAAGAATTAATTTAATAATTTTTCGTTCAAAAAGGTATTATACATACCACCATTACAATAAATTATCTCAACTAAAAAATTCTGTCCACACCACATCCACAATACGCAAATTGTTGGAGTAATCAGCGCTTACACAACAAAATAACACAAACACATTACACGTAGCCAAATGACGTCATAAACATTTAGGACAACATTTGCATCAAACAGGTGATGCTGGCCGTTCTTTTATTTATGTGCGGTCGAATAAAAATGTACGAAATATTTTGTAACGTATACTAAATGTGTTTTTTATTTATTTAAGTGAATAAAATGTGGTAGGTTTTTTGTTCAATCGGTTTTGTTGTAATTTTGCTACTGAGCTTTTATAGTTAGTTATTAGGTTGTTTATTACTTGTTTCAAACAAATTGGTTGGTAGGTATGCAAAGTCACAATGTTTGATGTATGTATATAATTACTGTTACAAGTAACAGAGTATACAGAAAGTTACATAACATTATTGTTTTGTGTGTATAGCCTGTTTCAAGGCTGATGTTTTGGTGTGTAAATAATGTATAATTAAGTATAAATTGCGCTAGATAAAGCTTACATTTTCCTAAATTTACTGCCTGTCAAGCAGAATTACTTAAAGTCTGAAGTAGGCTGTAGGTTTAAGATAAAATCGTATTAAAACTTTGGAAGCATTTTATGCCTCCAGCCCTCAGTCACTTTGAGTCTGACACAAATTCTTTGAGCTCCTAAAATTAAATCAGAAATTAACATTACGAGGCTTTCACTTTCTTGTAGCCAATAATTGACGATAGAATTAATAATCCTCTTTGTTGAACACGAACCAATTTGCAAAAACATTTTTTTAAATAATGAGGAACATAGCAAAATACGGAAAACCATTGTAATTTAAGGTACATATTTTTAATTTCACTAATTGGCATGATGGTAAAAATGTATCGAATATTTTTTGTTAACAAAAAATCAATTTTAAAAATCGGGAACGATTTATAAATCTGTGAAGAACCGATTTTTAAGGACGCTCTTTCCTCTTGGACTTATCATTTTTTCCGTTTAACAGCTTTAACTCATTGTAAGTCCCATAAATAACAACATAACAAATAAAATAACATAGAGAAAGCGATTCACGATTGCCGGAGATATCACAAAATACTGTTGATTGAGGATCCTTTATTGGAAGTCGGTTAAAATTCACGTTGTAATACTCCAAAATTTTATGAGTGTGTAAAATCAAGCCTCCCACACAAACTAAAAGCATTAAAAGGAAATTCCAAACGTGCAGCTAACAGAAAAGGCAGAAAGACTGCATTCCACATACGAAATTACCTAATTGCTCAGAAAAACGTATTTGGGATTTGGATTCACATTCGTGCAGTAGCTGAGTATAATCAATTCTACTCAAAGAACATTTATTCTGCACATGGATAGCTAATCCTGAAATATTTTTGGAGCTGAAATACCAAAGAGTACGAACCGCACGTGAGAGCATCAAAATGACTGCTCGTGATTAAAATTCTCTCTCTGATTGTCCGTGGAATCGTAGTTCCTAAACGAATGGACCGATTATGATGTGATTCTAAGCTATTATTTATGAAGACCTGTTCACAATTTTGAAAGCTATAAGATTTTTTATTTTTTTGTATGTTTTCGTTCATCAGTTTACCTTGTTTTTTTTTTTTGGTTGTTTGATTTGGTTCGATTTGGTGCTTCGATCTATATCTTTTATTTTCTTGTTTTCATCTGAATAAAAATTGCAATGTTTACCTATATTTTCTTCAGTCAAGAGGTCTTTTCAGACTAACAGATGATCCTACCTTGAAATGTAAAATTCCTTCAGTAATTACTTTTTGCAATAAGAAATGGTCGTTTATTTAAAACTTAATTGCTTTAAAGTAGTTGAGAATTGTGAATTTTTATGAAGATAGCAGTTTACATTATATGTATAAACTTGATATTAATATTCTTTGGCCTTAGATTTTATAAATCGTAGATAATTCATTCTAAATTTCTTTTCAAAATACTTTCTAAAAAATCACGTGATCAAAAATACGAAACATGGGTACAGCTAAATTGCTTGCTTTTCAATATCTTTTGTTTAACGAAGTAAATTGATGACCGGTTTAAAATATAAACAAGAAACATTTCCCCGGAACCAACGGCTAATAACTTAGCGACAGTTAATAAATGAACAAAAACGGGGAGAGTTTAAAAGAATTGGAACGGAATGAATACGGAATAAATTTCCTTTCTCAACAAAATATTTTGGTGGAAATTCTTTTTTTGATATATTTGGGGAAGTGTACTTTATTGTGATCGATTCGGAGACAGAAGATGGTATTATCAATTTCGCACTTATGTATCTAGATTGATTGGAAACTCTGCGGTTTTTTACTTTTAAAACCTACCTTATCATTGGAGGAAAAACTTTAGAAATGACTATTAGAGCAAGAATTGTGATCGGGCTGTTGGAGAAGAAATCTAAGGGTAATTATTATGTCTTTGCAGCTTCATAATTTGAGTGAGTAAAAGAGATGGAATGCTTAGTTTATTTCTTCGAAACTCCGTAATTTGTATTTCCTAATTATTCTAAGACACTTCTGACAAGAGGCGAAGGAAAACATCGTGAGGAAACCTGGATTTGAAAATTGGGATCTGAGATCGCCATTCCGCAATTGAGCAAGCGTGGCGAGCATCAATGTTCGTATCTTCTTTATATGGGAAGGGGCCTCTTACAGTCCGCAGTGGGACGTTTATAGGCTGGAATTATTAAAATTTATTATAATTTGTATTTCTATTTTATGCATCGCATTTGGTGCTAAAAAAACATTTATCTTTCTTTCATGCAACGTCATCGCGATCCATCGCTGCAACTATCATGGTATTAAGTTGTGAAATAATGAACAGTTACAGTATAACATGACGAGACCTCCAAAACCATTATGTTAACGTTGTAACTGAAGTACATTGTATAACCCTGTAGGGACTATATGGATTTGGGTTTCGTCTAACCCCTGGTCGGTCGGAATTGCTCGCGATATTAATTTGTCTAGGCAAGGCTGTTGCGGTTATTGCTCCGCCTACATCGGCATCCAGTTATCAATATCAAGATTATTACATAGCTTGTCTATATGGTCCATATCGTGGTTTGGAGTCTATTTATAGATACGGGGATTGTTGCATATATTATCGAAAATGTTACAGCAATCGTATTTAACATTTTCCTGAATTATGTGTTCAGTGTTTGTTAAATGTATACACACATTTAACAAACATTGATAAATAACAAACTGAAGCATCAAACACAACGCATTAGTTTTTAACACGACAATTCTTTATTCTCAGTATTTCTCAGTGTATTTGGATGATGAGAAAAAAATAGAAAAGTCCACCCGTCAGAAGTTTACTTTTCAAGTACGAAATTAATGTTTGTAATTTTGCCTTTTTCAGTAGCAGCCATAGAAGGCGAGTTACAAACTGGCATTGATTAAAAACCTTTAATCACGCGCTTGTAATGTAATCTTCCCAAAGCTATCAGAAGTTCGACTCGGTGAAAAACAGAAACTTTCCAGAGCTATTTCGGGGATGATTTTCATTAACAACTATCACGTTAAATTCCTAAATCCGGCACCGAAATTTCGGCGGCTGCCTAAAATCTAAAGTGTAGCTATTTTC
The DNA here is from genome assembly GCA_905146925.1 of Autographa gamma. NCBI lineage: Eukaryota > Metazoa > Arthropoda > Insecta > Lepidoptera > Noctuidae > Autographa > Autographa gamma. Next base: position 10,565,897 of record LR989857.1, read on the forward strand.
ACAAATCCTGGCGCAAACATTAAAAGTTAGTGCAAATTGCCCAAAAACGTCCCGTAGAAGCATTTTAGACACGATTAAGCAATCAGTTTGATCGTTTAATTAAAACACTTTGTTTACGCCGCCGGCCTTACGGCACTTTGATAAATTGCCGGGAATTAAAAGAGATTCGGCTTTGCTATCGCCTCTCCTTCATCCAAGATGTCTGCCGTTGTATCAGATTTTATTTTACCGTTGTAACGACACGATATTAATGGTGCACGATCCTTTGAAATCGACAGCTCAAGCGAGGACTGCTTTCTTTTGAATCTTAAACAGTTCTGACAATTTATAGCAGACGTCAAATAAAAATAGAATCACGTACATGTTTTCTGATAAAGAATACTTTATTGTTATAATGTTCAATATGCAAAACTTAAAAAGGACAAGTCGAGGTGAAATTTGTACTTGAAAGATATACTCCGATAAAAACATGTATTGATTTTTCTTTTACGATCTAAGTTTCAACTATGTTCGATAGTAAATTCCAAAATGCTTTCGGCTAGATCTAGATTCTAGGCAATACAAGCTTATATTATTTAATAAAATATTAAAAGTCCCATATTCCTATGATTCAGAATTCGCCAACATAAAATACAATTCGTTTTTATGGATTCCAGGATATAAATAATAAACATAAATTATCTGAACCTCTATCATACCGAGTTTATTGCTCGTGAAAAAATACTTTTCCCATTCATAGTGAAGGTAATGATAAAAAATCACACCCAGGAGAGCCCTTTCTATCTTACTATTAACATTTCCAATATTTATGTTCAAAAAGTTATAATAATAGCAGTTCAATCCGTCTCATTTGTCTTGTTTTAGTGAGGAAAACCTCGGGATACAGGTTGGAATTGTGCGTAAATGGAACAAGGCCTTTTTTGTTTGGACTAAAAAAACTGGACAAGTGCAATATTAACTTTAAACTATCGCACTGCATGTTTATGGCAATATAATTCACGGGAAATGTAACCCGGTGGAAATGTCAAGCCCCAAAAAAGGTATTTCATGTACGCGCTTATTCATGTGAATTATATAACTATGGACAAGTGCAAGTCGGCCTCGCAAATGACGCGCACCCATCATACACAATGTTTTACACAACTATAACTTATATCACCATTTTTCCAGCGTCTATTCAAATACACTTTTCGAAAATTTCAAACAAATACTTATTTCGGTTTAGATATAGCCGTTGACAGACAAACGGACGGGCAGACAGCGTAGGCTTACTAAAACGCTTCGGTTGTCACACTTCGGGTATAAAACCCTAAAAACCTCTGCTCTTTCATGAAACATGTGTTCACAATGTGAGAAATATATTTTTCAAAACAATTCAGAGTATTGCGCGTTGGAAATTCGCGGTGAAAATATGCAAGGCTCTATAAAACGGTAACTGCGTTCAATATTGGTTATTTACACTGTTTGGGGTGTAAAACCAATATATGAACACGTTAATATCTTGCCAGATATATTTAAACTAAAATAGGACGTTCTGAGAAATACTCGTACAGAGAACTCTGATTAAAACTTAAAACTCGAGAACATGGAACTGACTACTTTTTTAACTCGATTAGACAGGAACAAGAATTGCAATAAATATACAGCAAGATTAAATAACTGCAACAAGCATTATTTACAAATAAAAAAAAAGGTATTTGTTTTACACGTTTTTAATCCTGATTATCCTTTTGTTTACAAGTAGTAAAAGCTTCCTTAAAACACACATAAAGTGTTTGTATTATACAACATACTTAATAATAATTTCCTCATCGTATTAAGCAAGGGAGTCGGTCCCTCGGAGCTGACCCCAGGGAGGTCAGGTCGGGCTTACGAGATGGAAAGCCAACATCAAAAGTAGATGAGCTATCAGAATTCAAAATTCATTCATATAGAACACACAATATCGTACGTGAAGTTGGTAAAGTTTTGAAATAAAGGGGAGATTTTCTAGGCTATGTTACTTAAATATATTTCACAATTCATAGTCCTAAATCCTTCTTTCTATTTTATTAAATTTTACTTTTGTCTCGTAACCTTCTGAGTAATCCTTCTGAGTAAAAAAATTATTACGTATTACAGGAATATTACTTCAAATTATCACAAATAGTTGTTTTTGTTATCTTTTTATGACAAAACTGTGCAACTGTGTTACTTTTCATCACCTACAGTAATATTACATTCGAATAGGAAACTTTCTTTGAGTGTGATCGAAACCTTAAGACAATTGAGTCGGCCACATTTACTGCCTAACATTGCCAAATGGACCAAAACTTCACGCTCCAAAGATTAACACTAAATGTGTCAACACGTATACCCATTTTACAATCCAATGAGTGCGTGGTAAAGGCAAAATGGATGTGTTTCCCTTATCCGGTCGCCATACAGAGGAAAGGTTAAATTACACGTAACAAGTCGGTCTTTGGGACCAGCGAACCCCGTTGCGAATTAAATTGGTGATTTAAGTCGCAAGATCTAGCGGGGGTTGAAAGTTAAAGAAAAAGGGAAAAGGTAAGCACGAAATATCATTTCCTTTTATGTCGTCGTGTTTTGGAAGTTAACTAACCAGATAATAGGCAAAAGTTTGGGTTTTTAGAGTTATGTTTTCGCTATAAATACGTAGATGTTGTTTCAAGAAAGGTTTATGTAATACAAAAATACGAAGAGTGAGAGAAGAGAAGTAGGTGTTTGCAAACTTTATTTGTATTTGAGATAAGAATCTTAAAAAAAAATCGTAAATAATTGTAATGGATGAACCTTCCATTAAGAAAAACAGCTGGTCCATATTCGAATTCCCAAACTTAACAACAAAACTTATAAAATGTTTCATTATTTTCTAAACCAAACAGCCACAATCCAGATAGATAGCTACCTATAAAATTCTTTATTGTACACCAAAAATACACCAACAGTGAAGCGTACCATTGCGGTCTTATCGCTAATAGCGAAATCTTCCAGACAACCTTTGGATGGACAGGAAAGATAGGTGAGGTAGATGAAAGTAACAAGTGTACTATAACCAAATTAATAAAAATTTATTATTACAATCAAGGAACACTTACATAAAATACCAATAACTACACTATATACACGTTTCAATCAATTTCAAAACCAATAGCAAAACACATTCAAAAATCTTCTTCTAGAAATTATTCACGAAATTTTTCTAGCTCGGCGACCCTAACACGGCGAATTTTTCCTTCCCATTCTTGCTAATCTCCTCACATGGACCATTTTACACCACATCCAATAACAGAGATTGTAATCGTTCTCATACGTTCAAAGTTCAATTCCCAATCTTATCCGATGTAGGGGCACGAAAACAACGATTGCTGTAGATACGTTCTTGAGATTCCTAGTACGATCCCGTGGAGGTTGCAGCCAATTTAGCTTTATTATATTTGTTTGTACTTCTAACGTACCCGGACGTGGTAGTTCCAAGATATGCGTTGAAGGAGTTTTGTTTATTTTATGAGTGTAACTTGTTGCTTGAACTATAAATGGGATTCTAGAAAATTCTTTGATGTTCGCTCTTTTAAGTATTGTTTCGATTGTGCAATAAGACTTCTGTCGTTACTAGGAATATCCTGGACCATTAACTCATAGCCATTCTGGCAAGTTCTTTTTTAGCTCTTTGTAAGGAATGATCATGTAAATAGAACTTAGAAGCATAGGAATTCTGGTAGTATATGGTACTATGTATTCTAATAGATCCTTAAAAGTAATTTGTTCCTTGATGTCGCGTAAAACGATTTGTTTGCTTATCTGTCTACAGTAAAGCAATTACAACCTTATCAGGTGGTGTTAAAGGTGTTCGTTCGAGGTCAGGTCAATTTAAAGGGAACAATTCGACTGTTCCCCTTTAACACCTAAGCGTTTTTCGATCGCCCATTATACGGACCACGGCAAATAAATAAACGATCCAGCCGTTAAATCCTACACATTTCGCGGCTCTTTATGACCTTTGAACGTTACCGTGGTCTTAATTTTGCCATTGGTTGCCGTGCTTAAGCGTATGTACAAACGTAACAATAATTCCAATGAAAATATGGCATAAACCTCTTTCAATGAATACTTTTCTACCTTACCTGACCGATAGTGGTTTAGAAATCAGCACACATTTAAATTAGCCCATCAATATGCAGTAGGTACCAACATAAGCATACCTATATATCGATAGTCATTTGTTCTGTATAACTAGGTAAAAGGAGCCTTTTAGTTACCCAAATAAACCTAGCACATTAAATATAAAAAAATCAACATACAGATAAAAAAATCACACCACTTCCTACTGTTGCTTAATTAAAAAGCATTGCTCAGGTCGTTACTAAAATCGCACTCCCGTGAGTCCATTCTCTGGCCGAAGTACAGTTTACCGCATAGTAACAAATCAAAACAAACAAAACTCAACCTTACCAGCTTCGATATAAGAGCGCTGTAAACCAGTAGGACCAGTTTATTTGGTTTGCTGTACGCTTGTGAAACCGCAGTTGGTTCAATACACTTTCAGAACAATAAAATCAGGCGATTGTAAGTACTCCTCTAACTACCTTCATTACGGCTCGCCAATTTTGTGTAAAAGCGTAAAGCTTCCGTTTTTCACTTTATTTTTGGAGTTTTTTGATTGAAGTATTTGTTTGTTTGCGGTTTGTTGTTCCATCAGTTTATAGGGAATCTTTATGTTTGAGGCAATTTAATAATGGGATCGATAGAAATGGTTTAGTAAGCAGTAGATGTCTTTCTGGGTTTGTACAATTGCATATTAATATATTCATAAAAATGAAAGACTAAAAATAAATAAAAATGAATGAATGAATGACTGCCTCGTTGGCCTAGTGGTGCTAAGCGCGACTGCTACGCTAGAGGTTTTGGGTTCGATTCCCGAGTCGATCAAGGTGTTATTGGGTTTTTCTATGAAATTATCAGTAGCAGGTCGGAGTTTGGATTTGTGCCTGGTAAGTGGCAATAGGCTCGCCCCCTATTATATGGGACCTAAACATATCGGCGAACTGTGGGTGTACATTTGTACACCTCTGCCTACCCCTTCGGGGATACTGGCGTGATGATATGTTATGTATAAAAATGAATTTGAACCAAAAATGTTTCTCCTATCAGTTTCTAAGTAACATCTAAGTAACCTAAAATAGTAAAGTAGGTACCATAGGTAGATACCTACTGTAACTGTTATTTGAGATCTCAGTTGAAATGTTAACTAGACAAAACATTGAGGAGCACTAGTTTATTAAGTCACTTTACGCTATTTACTGTCTACGCCTCAACTTGTAAGAACATCGAGCGCTAGGTACAGTCAGCAACAACAGTTAATAAAAACAATACGTAGGTACGAATATGCTCAAATCAAAGAAACAAACAGGTGACCTGTTCCTGCTTAGAAGAACAATTATCGGTAACTAATCTCAAGAAGACCAACATAATAATTATATATTAACAACTTATCTGTCCCGCCAGTAGACACAATAGTTAAACAATGGAAATGTTCATATGTAAGTCACGGGTCAGGGAAATGGTTAAGATAAAATGCAGTTCAGGAATACGTTACCACCTGCACTCTCCAGGACGTGATGAAGGCCAGCGACCGAGCCATCCAGGTTGCATCTTTTTGGTCAGACAGAATTTGAAAGTTGGATCTTTGACTCGAGAAGAGGAAGAAGTTCAGAAATTCGTTTCTTCCACTTTTCTTGCTGACTTTACGTAGCACGTCACTGATCTGTTTTCACGTCTATGCGCTAAAATCACAAGGAGGCGGTGTGTTTAAGTTAATTATAAGTTCGAGAACCGTTTCTCGTGACTCCCGAAGTTCCTGAATAACACTTAGCATACGTAGTCTGTTATGCACGAAAACTGCATAATTTTGAACCGTGATGCTTAAGCTTGAAGGAATATTAATTAAGTTTTTGAGTCTGAGCTTATGCTAAGTCAGAGCATCATTACCTACGTTCACATTCTAATTGATATGCCCAGTTTTGATGACTATGCTATACCTAAGCTTCAAATTGTAGATTTAAACGTTGCTAAACACCTTTCACAGCATTCCCACTTAAACAAATCGACCGAAAGAGCAACCAAGTTGAGTTGACAACCAGTATTTTTTTAATCATTACCAAACTGTTGTTTCAGGAACAGCGCATTCATTCATTGTCACACATGAAATGTCGCTGCTAACAACACCTGTACCAAATTCCTGTACGTTTTTTATTCAAACAAAACGTTGTTCCGCTATACGAATAATACATACGTTGGTGTCATTCGTATGCGATACGACGTACAGGAGTTGATAAATGGCATCATTTATACCAGCCTGTACTCTTTTGTACTGGGTAGCTCGCATGTCCACACTTGATATATTAATCCAATCCAACGTACCATAATGGTGTATCCAAACGTTGTATCTAAAAGGTAGTTATAATGGGTATGTTATATGTTACATGTAGGTCTGTAGGTATGTTATTGTTATTAAATAGGTAGGTGCTAAGATTTCATAAGATGTGATGAGGTTACCTACCTAATATAGCTGTTTTTTTTTACGGTATTATTAGCGTTACACATTAGATGCATGTAAAATATGAAAAAGGGTCTAAACTTAGGTACCTTAGTACCTACCTCAAATTGAATTAGCTAGGTAAATGCCTATTTACAGAAGTTACTTTCGAATTAATCCCAGTTTACAGTTTACTTGCGCATCCACATAAAATGATAAAAATTCGACGTATTCTAGAAAACAGTGCATTCCGAGGAATGGCTGTGAAGATGGATATTTCTCCACGTTCCCGCCATAAAATAGGAGTTTCAAAAACGCTGGGAATTTTAGCGCATTGCTACATGCATGCTAGTTCACAATTTTATAGTCATCCTGCGTCCTACATGACGACATCTGGTGGTGAAGTTTTATCTACACCGAACTCAGCATCTAAAAAAAGCTTAGCTTTGCTTGCGGGGTGAACTGAAGTACCCCTGAAGCTAGCATTTCGTGCCTGCTCGTCGACGTTCATTTTTTGGTAAGGATAGAGAAATAATTATTACTCAGAGAACCGACAAAAAAAACAGAAACTGAAAAGTCGATTAGGTATTTTTCACCGTTGGATTGAATTAATGTCCTAATTTACTAGCCGGCTTATTTGCTACATATAGTTGTAATTCACGAAGGCTGTAAGCTGTTTATACGGGGTGTCCGGTAAATAGTCCGACATCCGGTCAAGACCTACCGAATGAACACAACATTATTTATTTATGTATTTTATTTCTATTTATTTATTCATTGCTTTATTTCAGGCAACTAGGGCCCATAGAAAATACAATACTTATATAATATAACATTAACTATAAACTAATACATACGATTATAAACAAAACATAATAAACTAATGCACACGAAGTGTCGGCATCGTGTTAAATGTTCGTATTATATGTTCCCCGAAAATTTATGGGTTTCGATTATCCAGTACCTACACTCGATAATCGAAAATCTCAAAACATTGCTACCGTGCATCAGATTTTTCCATATTTCTTCCGCACCGTTTGCTAAACTCCGCGTTACATTTAGATTTTTCGGTGCAAAGAAAAAAGTTAATGAGAAAATATCGATGGTTGCGAATAGTTGCGATGTTTTATTTTAATAAGTTTATGCCAAAAATAATTCAAACTACGTTTCCGACCCTGATACCCGCACTCTGTTGTTTTTATCTATCCTCTAAGATCACCTCTAAACATCCTCTAAAGCTATCACTGTCACTTTTGACGTATCGTGTAAATTCGTTATGTCATTACAAGAACATATTTGATGGTGTGCGTTATTTGAGTTTGTGTGCTGAAAACGATCAGTGAGTGTGTCACATGCAGTTAACTTTGCATTAGTTTGTGTTTTGTTTATTGCTATCCTGCTTCGCCGGCTCGCCTGGCCACCTCATGCCACCTCAAACAAAACGTGCTATGGCTCTAAAATAAACATTAGTTTCTGTTTATGTCTGCTAGTCAGAATAATAATTATTTTTGTCTGAGGAGTTAGGAGTGTTAGGGCGTGTCCGGCTGTTGTGTAAGGTTCCCAGGCAAGGTGAAGTGAAAAAATGGATAAAATTGTATGTTTATTGTTACTTGCACTTCATGGAACACAATCCTACTTTCAAGATACAATTATTATTTCCAATGGTAAGTTATTTTAGTTTCTTTTCTGGGTTCGAATTTTTGCTGTTTTAATAAATCAATTTATCACATTTATAATAGGTATTATTGTTTAACGTTTTATAATAATTTAGCTAACAAAAATGAACAAATTATTTTTATTAATTAACGTAGGTAACATACTTAATTACCTAATTAATTATAATATATTAATTAACAGGTACAGCTCCAGGCCCTGATGGAATAATACATGTAAATTTTACGCATACTATATTAAGTGAACATATGAAGGCCAATGATGGAGATTTTCCTTATATGGTAAGTAAATAATATTTATCTTTCTCTGTCTAGCCTTTTCATGTAGCAGTTATACTGGATTCAGCTGAATACTGTATTTTATTAGGAGCCTATCTGACCTTCACAACCCTTTCCGGGCAACTTAATTTTACTTTTTTATCACATAAGATTTAAACATCAGGTCTTGAGACATTAAATAAAATAACAAGCATTGACATGGCAAAACTACAAATATTTAAAGTAACTATTTTATTAGAAAACAATATTAATTTAATGAAATATTTTTTCAGGCTTCTTTACAACTAAGAAATATGATAACTAGCCATGGGCACAGATGTGGAGGAGTGTTGGTGACATTACAACATGTTTTAACAGCTGCAAGCTGTTTGTTCGACAAATTCTCTATTGTGTTCGTAAAAATACTTAATAGTACTTTATTTTTGAATAGCAACTGCCATATTTGAACCAAAATTCTTTAATTTAATATTTCTGAAATAAATTATATAACATTTGAGTAAAGGAAAATAAATAGAAAGACTGGGAAACTTTTTCTTTAAAAAAAGAAAACATGACAGTCTTGTGTCAGTGATACACTAAAGTTGGAAACCAAAGGGTTATTAGGTATCAACATAGATTTAGACATTTCTATAAAAACTTGAAAACTATGTTTCCTACACACAGCAACATTGAAAATTCCGTAAAAGGACATATTTTATTTCAGAATTAAAATTGCCTTGATGTGAAAAGGACAAAAGTCAAAACAACCCTGTGGATTCCAAAAAGTCTGCTACACTATATTTTGATTTAGTTATGTAATAATGGGTATAAGCCTTATTAAGACTTGTTTGTTTTACAGGGATCCTATACCGATAGACATCGAATTATATAGGGTATTTGCTGGTGATAACGGTCTTTCAAATGACTACCCTGAACGTGTTCGTCTGATAGCAAACTACACCATACATCCGGACTTTGTGCCCGATGATAAACACCTCAATGATATTGCTATTTTAACTGTAAGTTATTTTTAGATTATTAATTTTATTTATCATGTTATGCCAACCTATAGGCTAAGCTATAGTAGAAATAGCTAAAGAAGTAATCTGTTCTGATTCTTTTACGGTAGAATCAATTTGTGATGTTCTTTAAATATATATATTTTTCGATGGGCCATTTTCGATTCCCACCCAGGACAAATCTTTATGTGATGAGAACAATCATTTGTACTGTGTCTGTGTATAATTTTATCTATAATATGTATTTATTTTGAAATATATAAGTATGTTTATCAGTTCTCTGGTGACCATAACACAAGCTCTGCTTAACTTGGGATCAGATCGTGTGTGAGTTGTTAATTATAAAATAATTAATTATTATAATTATAAAATATTGAATTATTATTATTATAAAATATTGAATTATTATTATTATAAAATATTGAATTATTATTATTATAAAATATTGAATTATTATTATTATAAAATATGTAGAAAATAATTAAATAATAAAATGCGTGCTTTACTTTCAGTTAAAATCTCCGTTCGTCGCCAGTAGAGATTTAAAGCCTTTGCCTCTCCCAGAGCAGGATCGCAGTCGTTACCATCATAATAATATATTACCTGATGACATGAGAGAAGACCACTGCAGAGTTTCGGGATGGGGACAAATAACCCCCGATTCAATTGTAAGTACTTAAATAGTTTTCTAGGTAGGTACAGATAAAACAAAATACCCGGAATCATATTCAATTTTAGGGTTTATTTAACAAAAAATATGCGAATGTTAATTAAGTAAAATAGGAATTTATGAGTATCACGTATATGGTATAACGTTCTTGTCAATATAGATATTGCCATATTCTAATTAAGAATAATGAACAGAGTAGACAAAGAGTCGTATGGAATGAGGTAAATTAAACTCACAGATTTCTAAATTCCCCTCAAGAAGAACCCAAGAAGTCTAGCACGCATTAAAGATTTCGAATTTGTCAGCTGGAAAATTGGTATATATATAAAATAGGTATTGATATAAGACCTACTGCTCAAATATAATTATAGCCATATAACGTATTTTTAGGCACATATAAATTACCTAAGTTGTCTGTAAAGACGGACAACCAAGAGCCACTATCAGACTTACATTTTTTATTTTGAAGCTATTGATTCGTTTCACTAAGCAATATATTATCATTCGATTTTGTTCAACATTACATTACAATACAGTTAAAGGCTGGCGAAGTCATAACGACTATGCCAATAAGGTATACTTACAATACAAGACCACCACGAGCGGCGCAAACGGCTCTTCTATGACGCTCCCCGTTTAGCATTGATCGTTGTTAATAGGTAATAGTGGCCTGCCTAGTAGTTTTTTTAACAGAACATTTGTTTTTTTTACAGATGCATGATTCTCTTAAGTATGTACCAAAGAAATCAAGAGATGTGGATTACTGCAAGACCCTGTACTCAGAAATAGTGTATTCTCCCGGTGTAGACCGAAGTATGGTGTGTGGTATTCCACAACGCCCCCTGACTTACGGATGCCATGTAAGTACTTTTTGTTACTGGTGCTAATAAAATCATTGGACTCCTCACATAAATAAAAATGAGAAAATAACGTCTTCTTGCTGGTCGTTCCCTCTGCTGAGGATCGTGACTGTATGTCAATCTCCTCCACTTGGTCCGGTTCTGTACCATATGTACCGCTCCCTGTATCAGGACTCCAGTCACCTCCTTGAGTTCTGAAAACTTTACTTATTAAAAAGAAAATTAAAAAAATACAGCTTGCTTCTGAAGACTCATACTCTTCGATCCACAGGTGTATAAAAAATGTTTGTCAGGGTTTCTAAGCTAAAACCAGATATTTTCCGTGTTCAACACCTTAGTTATACTAAACGTCTAGCTATCATTTATTAAATGAAATGATTAATTCCTTACATTTACAGGGTGACGAAGGCGATCCTTTAGTTTGCGAGGGCCGCCTAGTTGGTATACTATTTCTCAGCCATAAATGTGTAATCTCCGCGGACCCACAACTATACACCCGCGTCTCACACTACTCAGATTGGGCACACAGTGTGATTGGCGACACTGATGCAAAAAAATCATCATCCGTCTTCCGGCCAAGTGTCGCTTTGGTATTCATCCTAGCTGCGACACAGTTGGTTACCTCCAAATTCAATTATTAGGGAAATTAACGCCTTAAAATGTAACTTAACGTCACAATTAGCTTTTCGACAATAGTTTACTTAACTATAAAAAATATATGTATTTCTAGTCTGTTGTAAAACGCCTTGATATTGTGCTAGTTACAAGCTAACAATATTTCTAATGATAAGAAAGAGCTATTGATAGGACGTATAATATCTCTAATATACCGCTCTATACTCTCTTACTATACCTAACTGCAGTTGCTAGTATTGCTCGTTTTGGTAAGAAGAGACGGAACATACTCTATATTTTATAGAAGTTTAAAAGCTTGTAAATGTTAAAACCGAGCATATTTTTTAGCTTTGTTTTTATTTACGACTAGCTGTGCCCTGCGGTTTCACCCGCATGAATACCTAGGTCCCGTTCCCGGTGCCTTTATGTTTGGCCGGTGATTACTTACTTACTTACTTTTTGTATGCGCAATTTTCATTTTTTTCCTTCTCCTGATAATAACTAACACAACAAAAAAAGAATTAGCGAAATCGGTACAGGCGTTATTGAGTTATGCGCTTACCAACACTTTTAGCGATTCATTTTTATATATAAGACTAGCTGTGCCCTGCGGTTTCACCCGCATGAATACCTAGGTCCCGTTCCCGGTCTCTTTATTAAATGTTATTCAGGGCGCAGATGAATCCAACAAATCACTTTTTTTTCCGCCCACTTTTCCATTTTTTTTCATAAGAACCTTCTCCTGATAATAACTAACACAACAAAAAAAGAATTAGCAAAATCGGTCCAGGCGTTATTGAGTTATGCGCTTACCAACACATTAAGCGATTCCTTTTTATATATAAGATATGTGCATTTAATATACAAATAGTTTGAATTGCTTATTAAGTAGGTATATGTAAGTAATTTTTGTCGCATAGCGAACCTTCCGTACGTTTATAAGTGTATTTTTTAAGTGTTACTACCTCATGATGGCTAAGGTACTGTATTGATCTTGAAGAAATTTGCTTATAGCCTAAACATGGAAAAGGACATGGATTACTTTTTACCCCGTTAGTACAGTATTCGGCCGAGCTTAACGTCAAATAACTGAAAATAAAAAGGTGCTGCATACAAAACGTCCAATAAGGTTTAAATTCTACTAGAAAGTATAAGTTTTATATATTTATAAATATGAAGCTACGCTACTAGCTTCCGCCACGGCGTCGCCCGCGTTGGAGTCGGTATAATGGTAAGAAGTACTCTATGTCCTTTCTTGAACTTACATTTTAAACCAAATATAAAAATCGGTCGTGGTTTACCCTTATACCATTTATAATGTTAGTATGGATAAATATTCTCACCCTATTTACTAAGTGCCTCATGAAATGTCGTGTACAAATACTTGATATTTTTATATACAATACTTAATTTTATTACCTTCCTCTCTCTAGCCGAGTAACATTCAAATAACCTTGGAAAATAATCGTTAAGTAGGAATATCGTGGAACTAACATTTTTTCTGTGATAATTAAGCAGCATTATTTTGGAATTTATTAATATAACCTAAGCCTGGGACCCGTGCCTAGAAATGTTACTTGGCTATGAATTTTCAATCCTTGATCAATAAAATTGTTTCTAGGATATAATTGTCTTGTTGTGGTCACTTGTAAAGTACAGATTTTTTGTACATTGCGTTCGAAAGAGTGTAACTAAAGATCGTTTTTATACCAATACAATGTACTTAAATGTTTATAGCACATTTGAAATCAATATTTCATATAATTATGTCAGTACAAAGTTTTCATTAACGCCAAATACTAAGAGATATGATTTTCTTTTGAACATTTTTTTTATGATTATCTATTAAAATCATTAACTGCTTAATATTGTCTTTTTATTTGTTAATGTCTCTTCGGTCTCATATAATTGATTCTTTATATTAAAAAAAAAAGAAAACGTAGAAAAATGAAACAAAAGTTTTGAGACAAAAAGTTTAATTAAATCTAAACCTCCATTAACTAATACCTGAAAAAATGGAGCAAGCAATGCGCAACCATTCGCCAACAAAACATATAAAATCACATTCCTACATTATGTAGACGGTAGTAAATGTTCCCTTTAAAAATATTAAGTTGGTTATTATACCATAATAAAATTAAAACATTTTATTTACGATTATAAAATAAGCTGCTTGTCGTTAAAAACATTTTCAGTGTCACCGCCGAGTTATGTATTATAAGGGATTATACCACCTCTACGCAAGCGCGGGAAACTAGCCTATAAGTATTGCCAATGAAATAAATAAAATTGATTCTTTCGAATGGCATAAAATGCATTTGCCAAAATGATGACAGTTCAAGAATACGCATTCCACGAAAGTAAATCTTGTATAGTACGTAAATAACTTATGTCGTTATATAAATATACTTAGAAGAGAATCTATAGATAGATAATTCAGCCCCAGACTAAACCTAGACGTACGACATTAATTACAATTGCCAGTCTTGTTTATTAAACCATTTTTAAGTTTTCATTCTAAATACATAGATCATTATCTTTTGTAACATGTCTATGCGTACGGGTGGCAATCTACTGTCGTGTGATGTTCTAATCGTTGGCACTGAATATGTTAAATTAATGAATACATTGGTATGCTAATTCATACAAATTAAACTAGAGTACCTTAGCAGGGTATGCAGCAATTAATCTAAAAGGATGATTATAAATATTCAGCTCCAGAAATCTCCAGAATACATAAGTAATTGTCTAAAAGAAATAGAAAACCAAAATCACAGTCGAGGTTTGTCGATCGCTTATACAATGGACCTACACTCAATGTTACATCTTAACTTTTATGTAGGATACAACACATAGGGGTACAATACAGCGGCATTTCTACCAATGAGAAATTAGTGTACTGGAAAGTTAAAATAGAACAGAAAAACTGTGTGTCTCGAACATAATTTAATGAACAAAGCTCATTGTAATTCACAACTGACGAAATAAAAATAGCAAGGACTAACAGCAATATTAGGATGTTACACAATTTTATAGACGACATACAGGTCATTAAATCTAAATTACCGATGTTTAACTAAATCCTAGTCAATGTAGCACACATGCTCATACAACTATATATATATTGTACCAAATACATTAATGTGATATAACTCATCAATATCAATATTCTCAATGTTTCCCATTAAATACTAAATATTAAGTTACCCAGTTGAATATTTCGAGTAGGATTAATCTAAGAACACTATTGTAAATAAGCATATTCAGTATAAGGCATTTAATATGTATAATGCAAGCATCTAATATTCTAGGTGAAGCCATAGGATATTAAATACAGCACGTGTGCATATAGTTTATCTGTAATTAAATTAGTTGCATTCTCACTGGTTGGCAGTGTCTATTATTAATCTATTTCGAACCTTTGAATTCTAGAGACGGCCGATTTCACCACATACGTTAAAAACTGCGTTACAATGATCAAGTTCTCCACAATGATGATCTTAGTTAGTAAAATGCAAATTGTAGCAATAGAGACGCGACTTAGTACGAGAACTGACATTAACTGCAACTGATCGATTCATGTGTGTGAAACCGGCCCTACATGAAACTACGGGATATAATAGTCATAGTCGCTTATTGGCATGATTATTTCCATCAGTGTGAGGTCCATTGCGGGGTCCATGGCGTGGTGTGTGGTGTCGCCTAGCTGGTGGCGCACTGCACCCTGTTCATGCCGGGATGGTCCTCGTCCTCCTCGTAGGCGTTGCCGTGGTGCGCGCCGCGCCGCCGCGCGTCTTGCTCCGGGTCTAAGTCCATCAGCTGGCACTCCTCAGCCAGTTCAGGGATTTCAATCTGTCACAAATAATGTACTATTAATATTGGCAACAATATGGACTTCTGTTGGTGCAAGGGCTAGTTACATACTGATTTATGGACAACTACACAGTTAGCTGATCGCAAGCTAAGCAGAGCTTGCACATTAGAAGCCAAATTAGCGGAAAAAGAGAGAAAAGACCAGTTCAATTATTATAGTATTATATGTAAACATCATTCATTATTATGTATGACATTGTAATGTAAACTTGAACTTACCCTAGGTCGAGGCGGCAGGCAGTTTTCAAGGGCCGGAATGACTACAGGCGGAATGCGTTCAGGGAAGTTCACTAAGAACTGAATAATAAGTTGGCCCTTTTCAAATGGATTCTTGTACATTGGCATACCTAAAATGAAAGTATAAAATAAATTCATGTGCAAACTAAAAGAGATACATAAACATTAACTTGTAAATGAATTTCTTATTAGAAAAGACTCCATTACAAATAGTGTTAGATCAATTAAACCAGTGTCACATAACACAACATTTACTAAAACTCAAAAGATTTTATTTTAAATTGTCTTGTACCTCCAATATCAAGATAAAACTATAATAAAGATTATGATTCAAAACTAACCTTCATTCATCACACACTTGACTTCGCCGTGTTTAGTAACCTCGCCCGGGAGGACAGTGATGACAATGTCCCTTTCATCTAAAGTCCTAATCACCTTTTGGAAGCCACACAGAGCTTCCACCAGTTCAATGTTCAATCGGATTATGAGATCATTGCCTGAACGTTTGAATATCTGAAACAAAGATTATTATTAGTTTGTGTGTGAGTTAATTAAAGCTATGTTGAAAAACCAAAATTTGGTAGAGTTTTACTGCAATGTGGACAAAAAATGTACTGTTATATATCATCACATATATACCCCTTCGGGGATACAGGATCCCCGAAGGGGTAGGCAGAGGTGTACCAGTGTACACCCACAGTTCGCCGATATGTTTAGGTCCCATGTAAAAGGGGGCGAGCTTATTGCCACTAACCGGGCACAAATCCAAACTCCGACCTGCTACTGAGAATTTCATAGAAAAACCCAATAACACCTTGGTCGACTCGGGAGTCGAACCCAAGACCTCTAGCGTAGCAGGCGCGCTTAGCACCTCTAGGCCAAAGAGGCAGTTTACTGTTATAGGCTGAGTTAATTGCTTGTATTCTGAAAAGGTATATCAAATAACATTTTTATGCAGTTCTGACTGTTGTGAGGCAATGTCCATGACAATGGTAGCATTTTTCCAAGTAATCAGTTACAGCTCAATATACTATTGTTACAATAAAATTATGCATTTGTTATGAGAGACACAAAGGCGTTACCCTAAAATTTGGATTTTATTTACGTACTAGTAAAAAAACTCATGGTATATTAAGCCACCACCTTCTGAAAGGCTTTTAAAACCTACTTTAGTAGATAATTCATATGCTACTCTTAAGTTGGGATTGGGTTTCCAATCACAGCACTGACTGAGCTATTACAACTGATTATATTGGGTAGCATTTTAAAACAGGTAGAAACATAACTTAGGGTTTAAAAAATAATGCTAACTGCTTTTTATCAGGTACTTACTTCATGTTCCTTCTCATCTAAAACTAATACAAGATCGCCGGGCTCGAGATCCGGTTCCTGGTCACCCTCTCCACTGAACACAATCTTCTGTCCATCTGTCATTCCTTTGTCTACATGCACCTCCAAGATCTTGCGGTCACGAACCGTCTTGCGGCCCTGAGAAAGAAATAATAGTATTATAAACTTATTCAGATAGTTCAAATAAAACATAGGTCAATTTCTCATTCAAAATCTCGATGGTTTTTTGTAAAAACTACTAATTTAAGTAGGTCTTGTATGTAAATTAGTAGTTACAGTTACAGATTTGCGCAACGTTCCGAAATTGTTTACAATGTTTTCGGAGTTTTATCAAAATATGTACTTGATTCACATAGGTGTATGTATGTATATTTACTGGTGTCAGATAAAATTTTTTACGGAGTATTTCTGACTGAGATACCACGCAAAAATGCTAAGTTTCAGACATATATACATATAAATGCGTTGCTCATATATCTCTAATAAATAGCTAAGATTTTAAAGTAATTTACAATTTTGTTATAAAGTTAGATGTGCAAGAATAGTAGAATAAAGTGGCTCTTGAAAAACAAAGGAATATTAAAAGCGGATTCTACTACAATAATAAACCTTGGGCTGATTGTCTCGACTTATCGATCGTAAACGACCTTAAAATTACGAAATATATTATAATGTGTGCTGGTTAGTTTTCTAACAACTGTGTATTTACTCCATTATTATTATTGACTTCATTTACTATATGTGTAAATCAATTCACTGTTATCCTTATCATGATAATTATTGATTTTTGCGTAACATTCTGACTCAGCACAAATATAAACGTAGTAAAATATCATGACTGTTAATAACAGTAGTTATATAATTTTTTGAAGGTTAAGTACACATTATCATTATAGTAAGTTGACAGGACATAAAGATTTTCTTTCATGGTAAAACTTAACTTCGTCAATTCATAAATAAAGAATTATTAGGTATATCTGAACAGCTACGTGAGCTATTCTCTGAACATTTAACCACACGCATGGTAACTATGCCACAAGTGGAGTGCGTATCTTTTGTTTTTTCCCACGCGTCTTTTACAAACACTAGCACACGACTCTCAAAAGTGGTTATATACAATGTTTCAGCGTGGAATTTACCTTTATATAATTTATCACCTACCTAGATCTTTCTGCATTTACGTTATTAAAATATTCCTCATCTAGTTGACTAATGTATTGCGCGACGCTCTAATATTAGTGCGCAAATAAGACGGAAGTTCTGCTAGGTAGGTAGCATTATATAATGCATAATCATGTGACATCATGCGGTAAATATATCTTGTTAAGTGATGGCTGTAATACCACTGCCAATATCTGCATATTGCAGCAGTTAGAAGTAAACTAGATCATTTTATTTTTTATTGGTTGATAGTAAACCTCAGTAGCAATGTAATTAAATCTGAAGTTAGTGGTACAGTACTTATTTTAAGACAAATGATAAATGAAATACTTATTTCAAAACGCAGTTATGGAGCCTAATGTGTTAGAGGATGATTCTTGTATGCATTTGCTTCATGCCTGAATTTACGTGAAACATTGGTTACAAGCTAAGAATTTTCTCAACATAAAACAACAAACATCTACATACCTGGCAAACTTTGCAACGATCCTTAGGGTCGATAATTTCTCCCTGTCCACGGCACTCTTGGCAAGCACCTTGAACCTGGTGGATCATGCCAGGAGCCAGCTGCTGCATCTGAATCTGGAAACCTGTTCCACGGCAAGTGGGACAAGTCTGTACTGCACCCTGAAATAGAAATCATTAAAGATTTAGGACCTGCTGTAGATTAATAGATGAATAGAAATCATTAAGAGGTTTTGAAATCCTGCTGTAGATTGATAGATGTTTAATTGTTTACCTCTTTGGAAAGAAATCATGATGTTTTGAGGTAATATTTTCGGTGAGGGTAAGGTAACCTACCTTTTTACCACCACGGCCTTCACATTTCTCACAGATAACATTCTTCTGCAGTGCCAGTTTCCTAACTCCACCGCGGTAGAGCTCTTCAAGGGTGACCGACAGCTGATGAATAACGTCCTTGCCCTTCCGTTCGCGTCCACGCCGGCGGCCGCCGCTGAAGCCCCCGCCAAAGAACATGTCGAAGAGATCCATGGGTGAGGAGAAGCCGCTGGCGCCGACACCTCCCTCCTTCAGTGATTGTTCACCGCCTGAAGTTTACAATTGGTGAATATTGTTTACAAAAAAGTTTTCATGTATAATAGTAGTAGAAGTCAGATAGAATATAGTAGAACAATGACTTAGCATGTTTAAGTACAACCAAGTGATGCAATATTTATGTAGTACATTATAGCAAATGATCAAATAAATGATTGATTAAGATAAAATAAGGGTTGAATGCAGTCAAATGATAACAAAAGATGATTGATTCTTTAAGCTTGTAAACATAACAGTGTATTCATCAGACAAAAAGTAATGAGGGGTAAACAAATTTAAAACCAATTGATTTATTGATTAAGGTACTTCATATTTTCTATCCAGCTGTGGGTTAGAAGTGTTTTTAAAGGGTTAAAATGATGTTGAGACACCTTATCTCATCTGTAAGGTATCTATTTGGATCTGTTGTGCATTTTGATACAGTTTGCATATAAGGGTAAGGGTGTATTACAAAAAAAAAAATATTTAGGATAAAACATACCTTGGTCATAAATCCGCCTTTTGTCAGGGTTTGATAAGACTTCATAGGCTTGTGAAATTTGCTTGAACTTCTCTCCTTCATTTGGGTTTTTGTCTGGGTGATATTTCAGAGCTAGCTTCCTATATGCTTTTTTGAGTTCATCACTTGTGCAGGTGGGTTTGACGCCCAAAATATCGTAAAACGTAGTTTCTTTCACCATTTTGTATACCTAGTAAAGAAACAAAGCATTTATTAGGCGCACTGCTACTAGCGTCGAACGCTATAGAATTTTCTAGTATCTATATAGGATTCCAGATTCGTCTATTTTCTACACATGGAAATGTTTATTTAATACGTAAAGAATCGTAAGGTTCATCGTCATATTACATTGACGTAACCATCAACACACTAATAATGCGTGTCTTTCGACACCGAAGCCCTATAATTACAATATAACCTATTTTCCTTATAAAAAAAAAATCTATACTTAAATCAAATCTAAGAGCAAATGCTGACAGGAGCTAAATCAATGAATGAAAATTTTGCTTTCGTCACAGGTTTTTGATCCGAATTCAGAACACAAATGAAAATGGATCATAAAAATATATGCGCGTTTATTCTTTTTCTTTCATTAGAATGTAGGTAATTGAAGTAGAAAATGAAACTGAACTAACCTTATATACTTTTTAGTTTATCGATTCAAAATCACAGTTCGGCAAGCTTCCAGAATCACTTATTCACAATATTCACGAGTAATCACGAGCACTTTTAGAGCGAGTTCAGCAGGAAACACGCTGTACGAGCGAGCACTTCTGCAGGCGATATTCTTTCAAATGACGTTTCAAGTCAACGAGATCGAACACGGAAGGTTTTCGAGAGTCGATGGAAACCACATTCGAGAAACTTCTGTGTCAGTAGCAAATTCGCTATAATTATGTATATGTAGTAATAGGGAAGGAAAAGGAGACGCCCTATTCTGGCTACCACGGAACAGAAAAAAACAAGTTTTCAAGAACCTGTTTTTTCTGTTCCGTGCTGGCTACAGACTACTATGTTTCTTATTTACAAAAAATCTATTAGATCGACAATCACATAAATCTCTAATCCATCGCTTGTAAATTTATTAATTATTATTTCTTGTTATTAATGTTGTTTGCTGAAAATGTTGGCGTGCTTTCGTACATTATTAAATTTATTATTTTTAGTACATTGAACAAACAACAGTTATACATAACGTCACAAAATTTGACAGCCAGTTCTGCAAATAGAACTTCTACACTAATTGAAAAATTCTATGCCTAAGTATTTCTAAAATAACACAATTAGTAATGATTTTTGAGACACAAATTTAAACCACACTTCACTACAGTTGCGTTTTTATTAAGTATAACACATAAAAAGTTTTTTATTTTTTGTTAACTGAATATCGATATTGATGAATATTTCTATAACTCTAAGAACTGGAATAATTTTAAAAGCGACCATTTTATGGGCCCGCGGTCCCATCGTAGAACATGGAAGAACTGTACGTATGGCTGGTCCATAACATTATTTGTTCTTCTACCAAGATGGTCGCCAAATCGCCAATGTCGCCATTCTGCTACATTTAGACCATCGACAATTTAAACCCCTATAATAAAATGTTTAATTTTGTTGTCTATGAAAGATAAAAGAAACCAACGCCGTAAGTTTCAACTTTTTAAGTAAATTTAATATTATACCAGAATTTACAAGTTTTAGATTATTCTGAAGTAATTTGACCATAAAATCTCATAATCATTTTGTCAGGTAGTAAATAATAATAATCCATAATAGTACACTTTGACTTAAAACGAACATGAAATAACTAAATGTCTAAAACTGTTATTGTTAAAAATGGTTTGTTAAATTATATTTATACAACGTTGGATTTTACTCCTTCTCAAAATATATATTTTTTAACAACAAAACGCAAATAGAAATAAAAAAATATTTTTTGTTGTAGTAATTCAAGCGAGTACTGTCTTTTTTTCTCACTATTAATAAATTTTGAACCGTAAGGTTTCGGCCTTAAGTGTTATTTTAATATGGCTATTCAATGACAGTGACCTGAACAACTGCGGTGATACCTTCGGGGTTGTTGGAGCTGAAGTGATAACGAATAGATTTTGATAAGTTGATAACGTCATACGCCGTGTGTAGCAAGCAAGCAATACTGTTTGCCTTCTCTCCGGCTCAGTCTCGTTGCGATTTAGTAGCGAGTTTAATTGTATCTCGAGCAGTCGGCTACTAAATAAGTTTACAAATTCACAATTTTAAATTAAATATAAAAAATGGCAGAGAAAGTATTAAAAAACAGAGTTTGTATTATCGGTTCTGGTAACTGGTGAGGCTCATTATTATTTTTACCATTATTTTAATAATGTATTTTGTATCGTAATGTGTAACTCGATCACTTTTATACTACCGGACTTATAGTGTTATTGACTGTGTGATGACCTTTAGCTAAAATGATGACATAACAATATTAAACGATATTATTGCGTTAAATATGTATTGTAACATCATTATTAGTGAATAATTTTAATAGTATGATACCATGGCTGTGTTAATGTATTAAAATTATTAATTCAGGGGATCTGCAATTGCGAAAATTGTCGGTCGCAATGCAGCTCGACTACCGAATTTCGAAGACAAAGTTACTATGTGGGTTTACGAAGAGATGATTGAGGGGAAAAAGTTGACAGAGATCATTAATGAAACCCACGAAAATGTGAAATATCTGCCAGGCCACAAACTGCCCCCAAATGTGGTAAGTAGCAGTGTTTATTTAAAAATGTCATATTCATATTTCTCTACAAAATACTATTTGCAAAGCTATATAGAAGTATAAGTTTGTGTTAAGAATGTCTTATAAGAATGCAGCTGTGCAACCTAATATTGTGTATAAGACAGTTGCATTAATTCATACTGTTCATGACTGAAGCATGTGGCCTACACATGTTATGTCTATTTTTATGACGGTGCTGTTATACAAGCAATGTCAATGTTACCTTATTTTTTGCCTTCACCTTTTAAACATACATACAATTTTGTAAAATGTCTTTTTATTGAAAGGATACTGTACTAGACAAGTTATAATTATATTCATTCCCTTATGCTGGATTCATTTATTACATGTTACATTTTCTTGAAATTAAATGACTGCAAAACTTTGCAATTTAGCTACAATGTAATTCTTTAAAACACACAACAACCAAAATATGATATAATATTGTAACAACTTAAATTTTCCTCTAAATGATAAAGTTTTAGGTAATTAGAAATGTTTACTCACTAATGGATTAACACTACATTAGATAAAATCTTGGTTTTGTTACCGTCTGAGTCTAAATTGTTTTATTGATTATCAAAATCAAAATGATGAATTTTAATTTGAGCTAACAAAAAAAACAGTCAAAATTATTTGTTTATCAATCTGTTTTTCAAAAATAATGTTTTGTTTTTCTAATATTTTATACCTATACCTATCATATGAGAAGTAATTTTCAACATATAAAAACTAAAAACTTATCCTAAGACAAAATTAAATTGCATTTAAAATGTAAATTTTCTTATAAGATTGCTGTAAGATTTCTGTTTTATATTTAGGCATTATTTAATAACCAAGGTTTATGTATTGTTGCCCTTTATGCATTGCTGCATGCCAGTTGCCAATGATTTTTGTAAGGTTACCTGTAGTCTTCCATTACAATGAATCTATAAATAAAAACTCATTGCTCAGCCAAATTAAATATGGGCAGTATGTATTTGGTCATGTTTTTAACCAACTTCAAAATTGGAAGTTTTCAATCTGACTATTTTTTTTTATAAATACACACCACAGTAATCGTTTCTTGAAATTCTATTAAAATATTCATCATTAAGGGAAACATAAAAAAATCTTAATTACACGACATTGTAGTAGGTATATTTTTTTGTAATCAAGATAATTTTATACTGTTTCTAATTTAAAATCTTGCAATCAAAATGAACAAGCCAGATGTCTTGTGTTGCAATTGCAATTGATTACAACCTAATTTAGATGGCAAACATGGTAGATCGAGATCTAGCAGTATTTCTTGACCTTGGAATTAATTAGCCATTTACTATGGAGCTAGCTTATGTAATAGGTACTGCAGATATAGTGTAATATCTTCTGTATGAACATTTGTGAAGTACCCATTGGTTATGAATTAAGGTTTTAGGGATGTACACATAACTATACGATCGATATAAGATCGAAATATTTTTACGTGTTTGGTACCCAAATTAAAATCCATACACACTTTTATATCCGAAGACTAGTGACTACTGGACATATTTAATTCCCTAAAGAAAGCAATAAAAAGTTTATCAGTATTTCGCAGTACTTTCCCGGTGGTAGGTACCTACTTCCTACTAATATTATAAATGTGAAAGTTTGTGAGAATGGATGTGTGGATGTTTGTTACTCTTTCACGCAAAAACTACTGAATGGATTTTAATGAAACTTTACACTTATGTAGCTTTAACCTCGGAATAACACATAGGCTATAATTTATAAAGGTAGTGTATCAATTGTCAATCACGCAGGTGAAACCGCGGGGCACAACTAGTATATAATGATTTGAAACTGTCGTAACCATTTTGAAATTACAAAGGACAAAAAAGTTAAAGCCATACAAAAGTTTCCAACTCAAAATCCAACAAGTCACGTGTCCGACCCCGAGATTAAAACTCGATTCAAAAATTTACAAAAAATAAACAATCTTTGATTAAACAGCAATTTTGTTGCCAAGGATCGCGGTAGATGGCAATTAAGTTGCCATTTTTCCCCATTTCAAGTATTTAAGAAGTTTAGTTGTGGAGTTTACCGATATAGTCCGAAATACCCTGCCGCCTTCTGACGAAGAATGTTCATAATGACTTCCCCTTAAAATAAGTTTGATATCTTCCTGTACCGATTAGCCTTAATGAACAAAAAAACACATGCTACCTATTGATTACACGAGCCTCTATTTAATAAACTACACTCACGTGGAAGGATAACTCGTGATAATAATAGCACTATACAGTTATCACACCTCCATATTACATATTACTCATTTCGCATGACCTTTGAAAAAAGGTAAACATCGAAATTGTTTACATTATGATATTTATGTATAGGTAGATTGGTACGATATTATAAGCTAGACTTTATACTTCGTAGTTTATACTTAGGTTCCTATGGGTAAATTATAGTTTTTCTTATTATACGAGTCTAAGAGGTCAAAGATCTTAGTAAATTTGTAAGGTATAATACCGTTCTAAACTATGGGAAAATATCTTAAAAGGTGCAAAAAATGAGGACAGAAGTTTTATTTACTCTTTATCCAATTAAAAGGGAGCATCCCTTTCTCAATTTTACTCTTAAGTTTTTTTACGCCATTTCTGCTTTTTTTTATTAGCTTTAAACTCCTCTTTGTCGATCGATAGAGTAGCATATACCTCAGGAGTAGTCCCATTTAAATTTTACCGACGTCTCTTTATTTTTACATTTATGTATGTCCTACAGAAAACAAACGAACAGACCTCGTAATTTACATAACGTATGTCAACTGCACCTTTGCAGGCACCAATATACTTCTGGTACTCAAAAGTCCTATTTTCCAGGTCGCCATCCCCGACGTAGTGGACGCAGCGAAGGACGCGGACCTCCTAATCTTCGTCGTACCCCACCAGTTCGTCAGAACCATTTGCTCCACGCTCTTAGGAAAGATAAAGCCGACGGCAGCTGCGCTCTCCTTGATAAAGGTACACGTGATCGCAATTATTATGCTCGTAACTATCTGTATGTACCTAGAATTGTTACGTGTGCTGTGGAATCTGTTGTTTTCATACACAGTTATTAAGAACATTATGTCTTATGTATGTAAGTAGGTATCTTGTTTCTCTACGTGTTAAAATCGTCTAATAATGTTAATTTTAGCGTACAATGTCTATTTCTGACTGTATTTTGAAATGTTTCGAGGATAGTTAGCGTAAAGTCCTTGACTTTTTGCAATGTCTATATTCTAAAAGACCACGTTAGATAGCTTTTCGATTTGAATAAATTATCTAATGATTGTATTCTAATTTATCATTAGTACCTTTTTCATACGTGAAGTAGGCATCATAAAACACTAAAACACATTACCAAAATCGATCAAATACATGATATCTATGTAAAATAGACACATACACCTATCTTTGTGCCAATCAGTTCGACAAATATGTATTTTATACTTTTGCCCTCGGCTCATACTTTATGTTTGCTTGCTGCTATCAGAGAAAGAATTTTGGTTATCAGACCAGGAGTTCCAAAAAACACCCAAAAAATGTTATTCTTTAAAATTTACTATCATTTTACAGATACCTAACATGTTCAGTACGTTAACTTTCATGGGCAAATTAATAAAAATTTATACACAAGAATATTTTTAAATTCTATTTCAAGTTTCTGTCTTTATGCGCAAACCATAGTCAAGGATAAACTATCTGCAACGAAGCGTGTCTCACATTAGCGTAACTTTTCAAATCAGGTTTTTAATTATAGGTAATATTGTTTTTTATTTGTACAGGGCTTCGACATTGCCGAGGGTGGTGGTATTGACTTAATATCACACATCATTACTAGGTGTCTGAAAATCCCTTGCGCCGTGTTGATGGGCGCGAACATTGCGTCTGAGGTAAGAAACAAATATTTTTTGTATACTGCAGTAATTGTTTTTTACTTCTTTTGTTATCTAATATTTGGGATCTGAAATCGCTAATCCGCAGTGAGCAAGCAATGGTCGTGCCTTCTCTATATGGGAAGAGGCCAGTTCCCGGCAGTGGGGCGTTTATAGGCTGGATTATTAGTATTTCTCCAGCTCAAATAATAAATCTCTTTTATTGTAGGCCTGCTCTTTTTTAAAGTATGTTTGTTTACGATCCTGAAATCCTGTTTCGAACATTAAATTTATTCGACTAAGACAGTTAATATTCCGTGTACACTATACACTGTTATTGTAGTCGAACGATCATAAAAGTTTAATCGTTGATTAAGCAGTCGATAAACGATAAACTTTACTAAGAGCGAAAAGAACACGTTTAACGATTATCGTAAGTTGTAAATTAGGTTTTGCTATTTTATCACCGATTAAGCAGTCGTACTCTGTACTTGTTTGTTATGTAACAAATGTGTTATATCCGGTATAACTTTATTTAGACGGGCCTGTTGGTCTAGTGGTTAGTAACGCTGACTGCTATGCCGGAGGTCGTGGGTTCGATTCCCACCCACAGTTTGTTCTGTGTCTGGGTGTAATTTATCTATAAGAGGTATGTATTTAGAAATATAAAAGTATGTTTATCAGTTGTCTGGTCACCATAGTCCAATCTCTGCTTAGTTTGAGATCAGATGGCCGTGTGTGAGTTATCCCAGGTTATAATTATTATTATTTGTAACAGGGATCAAATAAACCGACTTTAATGTAAAAACCTTTAGTACCAACCCTTTAACATTAACAGGCCACTTGAAATGCATTAACATAGCAATTCTATTTTCATTCCGGTAAATGGATTCATATTTCTCGGAAAAGTAGCAATAAATGGTTTGGTTTAATTAATTAACTTACTAATGGATGTCCGGTGTCCATGGCCAGATGAAAATGACTTTAAATTTTCAGAAAATAAAGAATTGTAGAAGTTCTTGCTATTAATTATTGTTAGCGAATAGGTCCCTTAGTGGCTGATATTTTTGTCGCAATGTCAAGAGCGTTTAAGCTCGCTTCTCGACTCCCTGTAAACCGTCTTGTCTAAATAACATTGCAATAATTTAATCAACAAGGGTAATAGAAGAGGTAAATCGTGCAATCATTATCACCCGATAATCACGTTTTAATGATAGTTTTACACAAGAATCAGCTTATTACTTTTCGGTTGACTATCATATGCAGCGAAAGCGGTTTCATCTCCCGTTTTTCTCCTATTGTTTGTTAATGACGACGTTAAATACCAAGCTTTCCTAAGAATTAGGATTTCAACTACAAAAAGATTGATTCAAATCCTAGTGGTTCAAAAACTCGAGTGTATAAACTGTATAGATTCCGACCTTACATAAACCAGTGTTAATTTTCTTAGGTGGCCGACGAGAAATTCTGTGAGACAACAATCGGATGTCGGGATGTTATGCTGGCGCCGACAATGCGCGACATTATCCAGACGGAGTACTTCAGAGTGGTCGTGGTTGACGACGAAGATGCTGTCGAGATCTGCGGTGCTCTTAAAGTAAGTGGAAATATAACTTGGTCCTCTTTTGGTTATTTTTAGGAGAATCTGTAAACTGGTAGCTCTTGTTCATGAACAAGAGCTACCTACCAGTATGGTTGAGTCCTGAAGATTCAAATGTTGATGGTTTGTAAATATATGAGGTACTTGGTTCGTTTTATATGAGCAATAGACAAACAAGCATGAATTAAATAACTGCATATATAATGAAATGAGTTCTACTTTTGAGTTCTCCAATCAATTCCGTAATAATGTTTAATGGCGACATAATCAAAATCTTAAACTAAAATAGTTTTATATTTCTCCCCATATCACTAACCTGCATTCTAATCAGGACAGGTCACCAAATCTCTCAACATTAACAAACGAATGTCCTAATCAAAGAAAGTTCAAGGCCAGATTTACGCTAGCCAAAAATCTTGCGACAACCAATAAACTTCAATATTAATATCTCAGAACATAGTTGCGGTCGGAGCCGGTTTCGTCGACGGCCTTGGTTTTGGCGACAACACCAAGGCGGCTGTCATCCGACTTGGACTCATGGAGATGATCAAGTTCGTTGATGTGTTCTACCCTGGGAGCAAGTTGAGCACTTTCTTCGAGTCCTGTGGAGTCGCTGACCTTATTACTACCTGTTATGGTGAGTTTAATATTTCCTTGTAATTAAGTATTTATTTTGTGATTTCCTTTTTGATATTTTTAAGGTCCTTTTTGCGGACTTAACGTAATGGCATTCTTTTTGACTACATTCCTTTTCTTTATTTTGTTTGGATGTAATTAATAACTATGTACGCTGTCTGTTTTGTTGTTTTTGTTTTTATGTACTTAATCTGTTATAACGACATTTTTCGTATACCAACACGAAATCCAGTAAATTTAAGTTTTTTTTTATTATTTTATAATATATTATATTATTTATAATAATATAATATAATTTTATTTTAGAAAAATATTAATGTATCTATCAGGCGATAAACTATACTAATGAAAAACGGAAGGAATAGATTCTAGAAAAAAAAAACTTGAACAACAGTCCTACGATTTTATTCAAATACCTCTTGTTACAGTAATAAGATGCGTTTATCCACTTGCAGTTCATCCATTTAGCATTGAACGAGGATTATGTCCGTGTTCGCTATTTCCCACAATAGCTAGGTCTTACGTAACGGAACCTAGGTGTAAGGTTGAACAATGTTTTGTGAAGCAAATGGTGCTAGCTACATTTTTTCTAAGAACGACTTTCTGTAACATAAACATTGACTGCCAATATTGACGACTTCTCCTTTCGCGGGTCTGCTGGCAGAATTTTCTTGAAGAAATAAGCAGCACCTTTGTACATAATTTTTAAATACGAAATATTCCTTGTGTGTACGTCATAAATGATTAAATAAAAAAAAAAGAATAAAGTTTAAAGACAAGGCATTCCTATGCAGAGCTACTTACACGTTTAAATTAGTTTTTTTTTTTGCCAGTAGCTGCTGTTTATCTTATAAAGCTTTTAGCTAGGATTGTGAGACTGGTAGGTACTTATCTAAAGTACAGTAAGTCGGAGTGCAAAGTAAAAGTGTTCGTGTATTAAATCAAGGCCTCTCAGGCTGATACAATTATTGCGAGATACCGCCATTCGTTTCGAAATTCTGTAGCGAAGTGATACCTGAGAAAATATAATAGAATATTCTTTTTTTGTGTTAACTAAAGCTTTGACTAAAATAAGTTAACTGCATGTATTTTTTTAAATTTAGCTTTTTAATCTAATTTCCATTACTTCCGAAGAAACGTTTATACGATAAAACATCGTAAAAACGTAGCAAACAACAACAAAGCAAATTATTTTAGTATTTCCAATTGATTTACGTACTTATAGGTTTATTAACATTCATAAGTTGTAATTAACTATGAATCACGAACAAAAAAAATATATGCAGAATAAACCTTTACACTTTATTCCGTTTTACTCAGAAGACAATTATTACGAAGTACTTATCTAACGGGGACAAAGGTCGTGAACGCTAACCCATTAGCGATATTACTCTTTGGAACAAATAACTTTACTATTTCGCTGCGACAGGAATTTTCTATGAAAGCAATAAATACCTACTTATTTTTTGTCATCATGTAAATAATTCTCCTATATATCTCCATTTTATAGGACGTAAAGTTAACCAGTAATGTAGCAGTTTCATGTAGTTTTATACTGGCTTTAGTATTTTAATACTGAGAAAAAAACAATTACAAGTTGAGCTATCTCTGAATAGATTTTAAATTGAATTCAATATAATAATAATAATAATATTCCTGGACAATCCACACACGGTAATCTGATCCCAAGCTAAGCTCTAAGAGAGCTTGTGTTATGGTAACCAGACAACTGATAAACATACTTATATAGTTCTAAATACATACATATTATAGATAAATAACACCCAGACACAGAACAAATGATCGTGCTCATCACACGACATTTGTCCAGAGTGGGAATCGAACCCACGACCTCCGGTATAGCAGTCAGGGTCACTAACCGCTAGACCAACAGGCCCGTCAAATATAGAAAACTAGCTTATATATCGGCTTGTATATCAGTTAACGCAATAAAAGTAGCTTTTACACTTCTAAGGATTCCATCTTCCCGATACAAAATTCGATCAAAATACGATGATTGGTTTAGCCATCGAAGCGTAATTGAGTTATTTACTCCTGCATTCGTATAACTAGGCCCGTCCTGGCTTTGCGCGGTATTCGGAATGTCTCGGCTTTTCTGTACCATATGTAGTTTACATATAAACCTTGATCACTCTTTTGCAGCAAACTGCATTTAAATCTGTTGAATATTTTAAAATATATATAAGAATAGATTATGGACAACAATAGCCCAGGACCAAGAGAATCGAAAGAAGGAAAGGTAAGCCTTTGCCCTGCAGTAGGACGATAATGGCTAAAAATAAAATAAATAAAGAGAATAGGCAGAATCATCAACATCAGCCGGAAGACGTCCACTGCTGAACAAAGGCCTCCCCCCTTAAGTAGTATGTACGCAGAGTAAACTACTTCATTTTATACTGTATTAAGATACTAGCATTGATATATATTAAACCTATTACTCCCAGCTTCGCACAACTAGAGTTTCGTAACAGCTATCGAAAGCATATTATCGTTTTGTCACGGTGTTGCTATACTTAGGCGTTCGGCCGTCAGTATGTATAGCGTACGATCATAACTGCCAAAGGTGCGTAAATCGCACGTCATTATAACATTGCTCTACGTTAATGCATCATAAATTTATAGACAAGGGGAAATGAGTTCACTGATTACCAATTACGTAATACTTGCTTCAATAGGGTACAATAATCGTTGACTTCAATTCAACGCTTATAATGGCTTAGTGGGTCATAGTACGTTCGTGTACCATAACTTCAATGCGGCTGAGCTAAACAAAAAAATTGTTAAGATTTTTTCTATGTTGTCTTTACGAGAGAAAAGGTATGGAATAAGAAAGGTGTGTTAACAAAAAGGAACACAAAACATCCTGTAAAAATCAAACTTAGGCTTACTCAATTTCAATAGAGAGTAACATTATTTGTATAACTATAATATTATCAGTCTACATATTTAGTACGCGTGTTCTTATCATGCAATTGTCTACCGCTAAACACCAGCCTGTTACATAATAATTATGTTATTGTTACAAGCTCGTGACACATTGCAACCGGCTTTTCAGGAAATCAATATTATGCGGAAATTCAATGCGGTTTTGTAGCAATGCGAAAGCGAGCTTTTATAAATAGTTTTACAACAAGTTGTATCTCAACAATCTACTCCGATATTCAACTTGTATTCAGACATTTATAATTTGAATCATATCTGTTCAATTTCTTTTTTCTGCACAATCGTATCTATCGCGTTGAACAAATCCGCTTCATTTAATGAGATGATAAGATTTCTGATAACATACTCACAAACAATGCAATGCAAATGCAAAATTGAATGATGTCTCAGAACTGTCTCTCCACAAGTTTGTCACTATATTTTTTAACCATATGAAATGTCATTCTTTGAAAGTCAAACACCACTGTAATATGATAGGTGGTCTAAGAGAGTATTAAAATGGTCTGGGCCACTAAGCACTACAAGCAAAGGTAGACCGAGGGCTAGATCGGCAGATAACATAAAAGATACGGCGGGTAGAAACTTGCGAACTATAGCCAAAAATAAAGAATTGTCGTATTCCATCAAGGAGGCTTGTACCCAAAGGGGGTCCTCAAAAGTTGCTTCTCAATATTTAAAACTTTGTTATTAGCGCTTTTTATTGTAACTGATACTGAATTGCCTAACATTTTTTTTTATCTTATCTTTTATTATGTTACTGTTATTCAAGACGTGTTCCTTATTATAGGTGGCAGGAACAGGCGAGTGGCGGAAGCCTTCGTGAAGACCGGAAGGTCCATCAAGGAGCTTGAAGATGAGATGCTTAACGGACAGAAACTCCAGGGACCCATCACTGCCGAGGAAGTCAACCATATGCTGGCCAACAAAAATATGGAGAACAAGTAAGTGCTGCGGTTGTTTTTCTTAATTACGACTAAGAAACAACTTTCGTTGTGTCAATGTTTTCGAAAATGGACTTTATTGCTTTGAAATAGGTAGTGAAATTTAAGCACTGGTTATGTAACTTTATGGTTCCATTTACCTTTTCAAGTACTAGATATATGTTTCTTTTTTTAGTTTTTAGGGATGTTACAATAAACAAATGAACAATTTACCAGCGCTAAAGGCAAGTCATGACCGATCGGTTCTCAATTTTCTTAAAAGAAAGTTTTGAAAAATATCCTTATTTCCAGCCTGTAATAATCTACCAAACTTTATATTTTGTTCATTTAATCAACAAACTTTTACTCAAATTCACATGATTGTTAATTACAATTATCTATAGTCTCGTGTTACATTTCACGTGTAAACTCATTAAGTGGCTTTAATTACACGCAAATAAGGTTCAAAATCAAACAAATAAATAAACTATTACTAACGTGATATGAACTCGTGTTTGAGTGTTTACTTTATACGACAATGGACTATTAATTTCTTTATCGGTCATTGTCTAGTTGTTACCTTTGGACTGTCCTAATTATTTATTAATGTATTCGTTTTAATGAAAGAAAAAACTTTCTTTTAACGACTGATTAAGTAGACGCATATAAAATAATTAGAAGACTTGAATACGATCCAATCATACCTAGGAGTCTAGGCGGAAGACTTAGGTTAGAATTTTTACAACTGGTATAATAAATTAGATTTTTTATTGGAATATAAATGTATGCTGACTCATATTTGATGGATGCATGGCATATTAAAAATATCCGCTTATAAAATCTTCCGCCTTTATAGAGCAATTTAATTGCAGTACAACGGAAGCTTTTCATTAACAGATCGTACTCACATCAAGATACGAGTAACATCTTGGATAATTATTGTGTGATGTAATTAGATGGAACCGAAATAGTATAAAACGACTTGGCGGGAATCCACTTGCAGAGGTCACTGAATACATTACATGGGTAATGAGTGTTGATGCATCAATCCGGCGTTTTGTTGCACCTATCAAGAAATCCCTGTACAATTAAAACCTCAATGCTGTTACATATATTGTACAATCAACCGCACATTACTAGCATTGACGTTCATTGTCTTAGTCTTTATTGTGTAATACTAAGGTCGATTTTCGATTTTCATTTGACGGCATTGCCGTTTATTCTGTAGGTTGTACCTATAGTATTATGTATTCGAATTACTCACCTTCTATCTATTAATATATTGTTGCTCGGCGTTCAAGTCTAACTGTCAATGTCAAAGTCAGTGTTAATTTTAAAGCACTTGAAATATAAACATTGACAAGTAGCCAACAATCTCAAAGATTGGTACTTTGGCTACCCTTGTCACCTGGTTGTGTATGTACCAGAAATAACCTTAAAGTATTTCAATCAGTTCCTTAAATGTAATTTTCGGTTCATCGATTATTTTTGGGTTATCGATTATTTTCGGGTAATCGATTATTGTTGGGTTATCGATTATAGCACTATACTTTTTCACGTTAACTTTAAAAAGAGATGTATAGTTGTAGTAAAACTATTTTCTTTCTATGTGCACTGATGGAGCAAAGTTATTTATACATTTATAATCAGCAAGGCTATCAAGTTGACCTCTAGCATCGTAAAGATCTACCTGCGAATATCAGAAAGGTCTTAAATACACTAAAATACGATTTTAACAACACTTCTGTGTTAAACCAGTAGTAGGTCCAAGGATCGGGGTGCTTTTACATGACATTCTCCCACCGGTCGTGCTGAACTGCTGGTTAAAAGCTTTCGGAAGTCACAAGCTTTTTACCCCACCTTTTAGCCAACTAGTAGTAAAAATAATCGTTACCTACATTTTACAGTTAAAGATATCCCACGCCTATTTACCAAGACTGACGTGTATCCAGGAAAAACCAGAAAAATCCAGTTCTAATTAAACGTCTTCAAATGATTACGTAACACATTTCCAGGTTCCCCCTCTTCACCGCCGTGTTCCGTATCTGCCGAGGCGAGCTAAAGCCCAACGACTTCATCAACTGCATCCGCAGTCACCCCGAGCACATGTAAGACTTGCATCCGCTTCCCTCTAGCTTCAACTAGATAACTAGAGCATTACATCATGTACGTAGACTAGAGCTGATTAACTTATTGTACATAACATGTATGTATGTTTATTTTACAGGGTGCTAGTACTTAAATTAATTAAAATTATACGTAAAGCTATAACGATGTTTTGTGGGGCTGCACTGGTTTTTTTTTTTTTGTAATTAATGTATTGTTTGCATTGATTGCGGTTTTAATGAAAAATCTTGTGGTAATAAGATTGAATTTTTAAGTGAAAATTAAATTAGTACAAGTGTAAATTATTTTTGAGCTGATGCAATATTTCTTGCACATAAAAGGTAATCACGGTTATCGGATCGACTTGAACGATAAAGATATATTTTATTTTCACATTTATGGCACACTTAGCTTCCGATTTGTGTTAAACAGTGCAGCCGTGCAGTTCATTGATTGTATGTAACAAACAAAGCATGTAGTACTTATTGGTGTGTAAAACTGACACTTGTTATTTCAATAATATTACATGTTGATAATAACTAGTCAGCGTCATTATTGTTATCTTTGCTGATGTATTATCTGTCAAATAAGCTAACATGTATCGTTGGCGCGGATCTGTTATCGCGTTTAGGTTAGTAGCTGCGAAATAAATGGACATATTCGAGTGCCTCGTTAGATAGCATTTATTGATGTTGTTCAGTCTTGCAGGCGCTGACTAATATATATTTATATATGAATCGAATATCGTTATTTCATGTACGGAAAATGTAATATATCATGTAGTTATCTTTTCTATTAACCTTGCAGGGTGTAATGGGAATGTGTGATCATATTTGAAAAATGCTTCTTTACATAAAAAATGATAAATTTTTTCAAGGATAACTATATTAACATCCAACAAAAAAATTGGCCTTATGATACAAAATTATCATTAGCTTATTAAAACTTGTATGAGAGGTCCAATTTTTTTTTTCGGATTTAACTATAACTGTCTTGGAGAAAGTTGTTCAATTTAATGGAAAGAAACAGCATTCAAAATATGAGCACGCATTTCCGTTATATACCTTATGATCTATATATTTATATGGCACGTTAGTTTTAGTGTTAACTAATAGTTTATTTGTATTTAATTAATTGAAATCGTAAATTGTTGAATAAAATATAGTATTTAGAACTGCTAATACTTTCATTATCCTTTCTTGTGTCTTGTCTTTGTTTCTTATTTACATCGTGTTTGGGATTGATCAACGTCTTACCTACTTGCGTACTCTTCTACTTATGTACGTATGTAATTAATCACACTAATTGAATGTTTCAGATTTGCTCCAAAGAATATTAGTATTTACTAAAGCAATCTTGGGAATAAAGCATTTTACTAACGGCTTGGCTTACAGTCTTCATTTTATATGCATGTGGTGTTAACATCAAATCATTGTTTAATATTGTTATTTGTATGCGCATGTTATTTTTTTATTGATTTTTCGTTGTTGGGAACGGCTGTTTTTATACTGAAGTTATTGCTATTAAAACATTAATTTATAAATAATGCTAGTCTGTTAATTTATTTAGTTATCAGTCATGTCATTCGTTTTCTATTAATTTGGTGGGTTTGGTCGCCGTTTCACACTTCCCGTTAACCGAGTAATCGGCAAAGTTATGGTAACACGAACCGCGGCGTTATTACGTATATTACTTTTGCAAACCGACGGCAATAGACGGCAAAATTTGTACAATAATTGCTCTCAAATTGCTAATTTGTTTTACGTTATCGCAATACGTAATGCAATTAGCAATTCTAAAGCACCATTGCTGCGGTTTTTATCTGTTGTCGGGACGTGTGAAAACGGTTATTATAACAAAATTTTGGTGTTTTTAAAATAACGTTTTTATACTAATATTCTAGGACACAACCGGCGCCCAAATGCTCTCTGTGATTGAAGTGAGGTGCCTTCAGTCTATCATCAATCAAACCTTGCATTTCGACCGACACGCCAGCTTTGACTGTCACAAAACACATCATAACAGTTTTTCCAATTAGAAATACGAGTTTTTGGATAAAGTATCAAGATCTATCGTGTGAACTACACAAATCAGTAATCTATATCTTTTGAGTGAAATGAACAAATCTTATCAATCGATATTAAAAAATGCAATTAATTATTATGTAAAGTAGAAAAGTGACGTAATTTTCCACGTTTCATGTACTTGCCTATTTTATTAACGGAATATTTACCGTGGTGTATCTAATTGGAAAAATGCGATTTAACATCATTACTGCATGAATATCATTTGTTTTATGCGGATCGAATGTGTTACACTTTTTGTTTAGTACTTAGTTCTTGTGATGACGTCACGGATACGTCTGCATTGTGTAATGTTAGGAATGCCAGAATTTATTTAGGTTTTTTTTTAAATTTTGTTTTGATTTTTCATTTGATTGGTTTACAAGTTTGTTTTGTACCAGTCTTTATATATTCCACTGCTGCAAAGTTTCTCATAGAGAATTTTTTTTAATCCAATAAATTTGGACAAAAAAACAAGTAGTGCTTTAAAAAAAAAAAACAAACGTGACAGGAGTTAAAAGCAGCGTGAATGGGTATTTAAGTGATAAAAAAAAATGGGTAATCAAAAAGGTAGACTGTTCTGTGGCATTTAATAGATTGCGAATGTTTAAAAGGGAAATAATTCACGAAAATTCGGAGCCATTGCATCTAGTCTTAACTCACATTTTTAATATTTTTATATGCTTTGTATTTTGCAACAAAAGTTACATATTGCAATGTGTCGATCATCTTTTTAATACTATTTTAAGAGTCAAGAGTACATTGTACATATCTACGTAACATGGAACGTTATAGGTTGTAGTTTTAAAACAAGCCATCAAAATATCGTCATTGTTCGAGTGACAGGTTCATTAGAACTATTCAGAAAAACAGAAGCCTCTTTACACAGGGTTTACTATTAAAAAAATAAGAAAGCTAAGACACGCTCAGTGACATTGCTCCAAAATCTTTACTTAATTTACCTATTATAAATACCATAGTTTACTTTAGTAAAGGGCTCCCACACAAAACTGCGATGTGATGCCGCCGACGCCGCATCATAGGAACTTCTAGTTCATATTGGTTTCTTAGGTTTATGCGAATGTTAGACATTGAAATAAAACTACTTGCTACGGATTTTGTCGCGGTTTATTTTAGATTTTTAGGACTTATCTAAAATAAACCGCGAAAATATCTTTAAAATTAGTTTTATTTCAATTTCTAATTCAATAAATTTAATAATGGAGCGCGAGCTCAAAATAATATGTGTGGCAGCCCAAAACTAAGTAGCTTTCAAAAGTTTATTTATTAAATGTTTTTTTTTTTTATATTAGGCCTGTCTTTCCTTTCGTCTCGTTTCTGACCCTGTATGTTGTGATCTGGTTTCTAGGCAAACAAATCATTGTATGTTTTCAGGATACGAATAGTTAGAAAAACCCAAAAATCCCATTGCTGTATATCCTAATAATCTAAGAAGGTAAGACATAGGCTTCTGTTTTTATGATGTATGTAGTATCATCTGTATGTACATAACTAAATATATAAATGTTATTAAAATACTTTGCATTTTCAGAATCTGTCTATTATTTTTAGAAAACATTACCAAGCTATGTTCCGAACTAACTAGTTGTCATAGTAAAGTTGGATTCAAAGTTAATGGCGGCTGTGAAGTTAGCGACACGCTGCGCAGTACCTCGCCCCGCACCCCCGCTGGCGCATAAGTTTGTTACTGCGCAGCGACTCGCCTCGTGTTCAGCCGCCATTAAGTTTGCACCGTACTGTACCTATTGCTTGTTCATTTAGAACCATTCAGTATGTGTTTGCACTGTTCATACACTTATCGTCTTAGGGGGTAAGTACAAATGTTTCCTTTTTTCAATTTGAAGTGACTTTTGGGCTACGGTTCCACTGAGGCGGATTGGAGCAGAGCGGAGACGAGCTTTGCCGCGATTCACCAATCACATTGAAGTGAAGTGTAAGAGATGTTGATTTCAAGCCATGTGATTGGTGGAACGCGGCACAGCTTGTCTCTGTTCTGCTCCGCTCCGCCTCAGTGGAACCGCAGCCTAAAGATGTATTTTATCTTAAGTCATTATGATCTCCGATTCGATTTATTGTTTCAATCTTGTTCACTTTGATAAAGAGTTATCGATCGTATGTAATTGGGGCCGTAATCTTATCTGTTGTGATTATGAATGTGCTTTTCTACAACTTGCTCTCATTGTAGTGGCAGATTGTCTCATACACATTTGAACCGAACACCGAACGGTTTGGGTGTAGCTAGAAATGTTATCTCTTATTTTTTGAATAATCTGTTATTTTGAGCTATCTCAAGCCTCATATAAAAAATCGTAAGGTAGGTAAGTATATATGACCTCAGTAATCATCGACATTCCTGCGGTTTGTATTTATATTAAGAAGTGATTTATGTATAAGATGGCTGATGGTCCGTTTCAGGGAAGGAAAAGTACCCCACTGGTAAAGAGTGATTAATTTTTCCTGCCATATGCCTTGATGGGCGCATGACCCGTACGAGATTAATACGCAGTTTTTTTTATTAATTTCCTAAGAAAATATTAGTAATTGTCGTCTACGGCCTAGCATAAATCATACCTAAGCTGGTTGGGGCCCGCCTGTCTGGCTGTCGGAGGAAGACCATAAAAAAAACTCGATCAAAATGAAAACTATGGTAGTGTAACATGAGTTAAATAGCAACAGAAAAAATATGTTACTTCAAGACAAATCAAATGTTATTACCTACATGCTAATGATTTGAAGAGGCTGATACCCACTGACAATTGGCAACACTAAATAATAAAAATCAAATAATCCTATGGAAGCCCTCTTTTTCCCTACAAATACCTGGTCTACCTACAAATATTTACATTACATCTTTTTTCTTTCAGGGTAAGAGTCTGATGAAGTAATCACCATTGTTGTCAACTAGCCAATGAATTAGGATTAATTAGATCAATAATGTAGTTACCGAGATAGGCTGAAATTATGTTTGGTTATATATACAGGGAATTCTGTTACTAACCAATTACCTTGAATTAGCAAAACATACCTATTATAATTATTTAATAACTTAAATAAAGTTCCCCCAAAAGACCAGACTAACACATATTTATTTTAATTATATATGTATATTGTGTATTGTATTTTTATATAAAATGTATTGAGCACTACATTCTCGAAGTGTGAATTATGATCTAATATAAGTACATACAGTTTATGAAGTCTAATATACGTTTTAACAACTAATAAGTATTTATTATTTTTATTTACCGTCTGCAAGAAGTTATTATAATTTCTCATCTACTTTTCTTGACCGTCACTATTAATTTACTGATGCATGCCGAAGTAATAGCACCTATTACTATTCTGACCTATGTAATACTCTACCTAGAAAACGGTATATAAGGCGGAATGACTACTTACCTAGACAAGATAATGAGAAGACTTACCTTAACATGGTCTTAAAATGCTTGCATAGATAAACAAATATTACTATAGTAGACTGTCAAAATGCTCCTCATGTAGTCAAGAAGGTATTCTTCTTCCTAGTCGGGGTCACTCTATACAGAGTGGTAGAAGAACAAGTGGTACAAGAAGGTATTATCAATAACAAAATACTTTAATTTGATTATTTATTGATTCCTAGAAACTGTACACTCTCTTTTTGTGACTAGAACATTTTTTATATACCCATTATAAAAATCTAAAGCAGATATTTTTCTCTTGCCTACTATTCTAAGTGATCTAAAATGTACGTATCTTCTGTCCTTACATAATATTCGGATGGCTTTTGTTTCTTCGCAATATTCGGGGATTCCAATTTGCTTGTCAGAATGTTGCTCACAATTATGTATGAATGCGTCAAAGAGTTTCATTTGTTTGTTATTGTATGTCGTTGTAAGTGGATAGAGTCCATATATCGCCCGATAAAGGTTGTATACTTGGATTGCTGTCATTTCCGACCACCGGACTTCGCTTATATTTTTTGTTATCTTTTTGGCTGAAATGGAAGAATACACATTGTAAGTAAACTTGAAATCACGGCGAGATCAAGAAAGTAACCGAGACAGAGCTAAGTAAGTATTCTAAAGAGGAAATTAAGTATCATAACATTTAAAATAATTAAAATCTTTTTATAGCTAGGATTTGTTGAATATGGAATCCAAAATTGCTGTGTTTAATCGCTAATAGGAATAAATCTGAACGAAAGTAATTGAAACAAATTCCTAATTCGAAATGCTAGCTTTCTGATTATTCAAAGTAGCCATGACGGCACATTTTGCATGGTGGTAAGTAGGTATTTAGGTATACTAGCTGAAGGTTTTAGAATAAGTGTAATCAGCTATGGATCATTTTTAAATCGTAAATAAGTAACACTAGAAAAAAAATTGCCGCGCACGATGCAATCTGCAGAAGTGCATACAATGCCGCAACTGTATGTATAATATCATCACTTGAAAGTTTCTAATGTAAGCCACTAGACGTCAGCGCTGTTCTTGACTACAATTCAGTTCTGTATAAACATCGATAGATGGCGCTCTTTAGGTGGGTTTCTCTGGATTATGTAAATTCTACATCCTGTTACCGATTTTTTGGCTCTGGCTCTACTACATTGTTTCGAAAAGATTTAATATTGAAACACTACATACCATAGGTAACACCTTCTGTGCTTTGAGGTCGTGTATTTTGTAAACTCCTTGGTAAAGTTTTTATGCAGTCCACCAACATTTCGGCGCCAAAATCTGATAACTGTTCAGTTAACTCCGGTAACCTTATATCATCACATATAGGTACTTTAATTTGACTTATTATTTCACCTGGAACAAAGTGAAATATGTATTTTATAATGACTATAATTTTTTTATTTGGTCAATGATGACTATGAGTTTTTTTAGGTATAGCGGTATAGCATTGTTTTTTTTGTACTGTAGTTAATAAAATAATATTTCATTAGCCAGTTCTTTTTATTTTGTCAATGTTTATAATGACCTTTACTGAAGTAAACTTACTTAAAAATAGCCAAACATTTGTAAAACAAATGCAAAAAATAATTGTATGAGAAACACACAAGTATCTTTGAGTTAAATATTCAAAATTAAGTGCATATAATATATGCGGTGCATACAAGAAATAATTGCTTACCCACATCAAAAATATCAGCTTTTATTTTCATAAGAGTGACACCAGTGACTTTATCTCCATTCAGAAGTGTGTGTATGATTGGGGCAGCACCTCTCCACCTTGGCAATAAACTAGGATGAACATTTACCATACCCCTGGAATAAATATAAGTATGTAGGATGAAATATTTTTATGGCCTTTGACCTTATCCATAGTAGAGTGATGTACTGTGTACACACTGCTTTAGCAATGAATTGCCAATGCTGAGGTTCTGGGTTCATTCCTTGGACAGGTTGATGCAGAAAGGCTTTAATACATTGTTTTAGTTCAGGGTGTTTGAGGTAACACTATTGTCCCTGACTCTAGTACAAAAGTGATTTTGCAGTTCAGACATGATGATTGACACTTTTCGCAAATGATGTGAAAAATACTATTACTCAAAAAAAAAAATATTTGTGTTACATCCAACATTTAGACAAGCAAACTTTAAAATAATCTAACCATCTATTAAGACCGTCTTGTCCCACTTGGCAAGGGCCTTCCTTCTCCCTCTTCCACTCATTTCTGTACACTTGTAATATAAAGGTATGAATGGTCGTAATGTACACTTAATAAATGTAAAAGACATATAAGTTGGTTAACTTACATGGGAAACTTATTTAGCAAATCCTCTTTTATCAAATGACCAAAAGCCACAATAAGACCTAAGTCATAGTCTGCAGTGTTTAGATGGTCTAGTGGCCATCTTATTGTCTGTATATTTTCTTCTTCAGCATACTTCATTATGTCCGATTTATTTTTACAGTTTGTGGTAACTAAATCCAGACGACTTATCACATGGTTCTCCTTTTTTCTGAAATAAATGATCAAAAATAAATTGAAACACATGAATTTTTTAATCTTCATATTAAGTAGAAACGTAATTAGAAATATACGAATATATAATGTATTTAAATCAAAATTAAATGTCTTGATGCTCAAAAACCAAACAGATATTAGAAAAGTCATATGACTAGTTGCACGGAGTCTTGTTGTTGTGGTATAGGCAATTGTATTAGTTTTTTAGTTGTTTCAAATATTAATGTATAGATACATACCTGTATTCATTTATTTTTCGTAGGCTACTGAGAGCAATGCCGTCGGATCCAAAGAAGAGTAGTTTGTATGACTTTCCAGTGGAATATTGCTTTACACAGTTGACACGTATTTGTTTTCTTACAAAAGGTATTTTAATAAGATAGGACGATAGTTTATAAACCATAGCGGTCATAACTAATTTTGCTCGTTGTAATTTTAATAGTCTTTCATAAGGCCTTTGAGGTTGACCTGCCGTGTGAAGTTACTTGATTTGACGTTGTCAAATTGACACTTGACGTTATTGACATTTAAGAAGTGGTGCCAACTTAGAGAATAGAAAAGAATGTACACAAGATGTACACAGTGCGCAGTAAGGGTATGATCCGTGACTAATAGTAAGAACTAGTTTGGTTGTGAAAACAGTATCAAATATTAATGAAACTATCTCGAAAACTTAAAATACCCTAATAATATCGGAATAATCGATATTTTTTAATAAACTTCTGTCAAAATGAAAATAACTTTAATTAGTGTAAATGAATGTATTTTAATGGAACGAAACTTGATGGTCTTTGGGATAAGCTTTAAATAAAATGATTAGCAAATTTCTCCTCTCAGCTACTTTTGCTGTGCCCAACAGGGTCCTTATGAGCTGTTAACTCACTGTATTGACCACCTATGTAACATTATGGTATGCAATAAATAATTGAATTGGGGAGATAGGTAGAAACCACGGTAGAAACTTTAATTCTATTACAGTACAAGCAAATAAAACGTAAATCTGTTATCTATTGCACGATCAATAAGTACATAAGCAATTTTGTAATAAACAGCAACCTAATCACAGAGTACTTTTTTATGAACCTAATC
Source organism: Autographa gamma (assembly GCA_905146925.1). NCBI lineage: Eukaryota > Metazoa > Arthropoda > Insecta > Lepidoptera > Noctuidae > Autographa > Autographa gamma. The sequence goes on from LR989857.1 coordinate 10,609,713, forward strand.
CTCCTTCTTCGGCTAAACTGCACTCCTACAAACTTCATGAAAAATTGAATCTTTCGTTTTCATTGCACTTGTTTATTTAGTTTTTGTTATTCTGCTTGTTTAACTCTTCGTAATCGTATTGTAGTGTCTTTTATTGTAGCTTATCTAGTCTTAACCGTACCATGTTTGCGAGCGTAAACTTCGGTTAAAAACGCGCACAACAACACAGTGTACAAGAACTTTATGATCCGACTGACGATTTTAGTTTAAAACGTAGTTTCTGTATGTTTGCATGTTTTGTAGCAAGCTATTAGGACCATAAAAGTTGTGAACAAGTGTTTATTCGGTAGACTTGTTGTAGCACAATGTTATCTTAGCCAATACATGTGCTCGCTCTCAGATCACTTCACTTGAGTGGCGGCGATTTACCACGTCCTAATGTTTTTTTTGTTTATACGACAAACTGACAAGCTAGTTTTCTTTGTCCAATTCTTGCATAGGCCTGTAGGCTGTTTGTGTACCATGAGATACATGTGTATCATAGAATTCAGAAACAACGAAGGTACCACAAACACCCAGGACAATGTAGAAAAGTTGGTTTCTACATTGACCCGTCCGGGGATCGAACTTGGGACCTCAGAGCTAGCGACACCTTGAAACCGGTGCGTACGTTACTCGACCACGGAGATCGTCAGATGTTATGCATCTACTCATTTATTCCCGTGAATTATATTACAGTCAATACGAAGACACTGCTGTTAATCAAATCTAATAACTACAAGCTTATAGAAGAGATTATTGTTAATGCTAATTTCACGATTGAAAATAAGACTAAATATAGATTGTTGACCGTTGACCGTTTTTATACCTAAAATCGCACCCCCATCGCCTTCCTTTATTCCTTGTGTTGTGTATTATTTTTTTGATTACAATATTTTTTACCCGGCCCTATGATCCGTGAGTTCAAGTTGACTATAATTCACTTATTTACCTAGAAAAGTAATTGTTTTCGCTATAACTCCTTTTGATTGTAGTAGTATCGTGTAAAATCATCACATCACCATCACGGTTGTTTTCTTAAACAGTATCATAAGACTATCGTAATTATAATTTAAACATTTAGTTAAAGTGCATTTTTTTTAACATGATTTATTAATGAAAAAATAATCCAACTTTGGTGCTAAGGGAGACCACATAAAAATCTTTAAAAATATAATTTTATTTTAAATTTTCATTTTCATTCTATTTATATTTTACTAAGTGTTTTTAATTAAATACTATTCTTCCACACATGCAGTGACTGTCTTCGCCTGTTTGAACACAATTACAGCCTAAAGTTTTCCCTAAAAGTGGACAGTCGCTTCGTGTACGGCAAGACTGGTCTGAAAAAATAAAAATAGTATTAAATTGAAACTGTACTCAATAAATTGGGCTTAGTATTAGTTTAGTTTTCGAGAGGACCTAAAATATTATTATTTCATTAAATCAGATTATACTGAAATTACGATTGAAAAAACATAATGATAAAAAAACGATTCGAGTCAAATCATACACCGTAACGATCATCTGATCCCAAATTAGGCAGAGCCTGTATACTGACAACTGATAAACATACTTTTTTCTAAAAACATACATATCATAGTTGAATGACAAGCAGAAGAAGCACAAATGATAATACTCTTCACACAAAGATTAAGTGGCAATTGAACAATCGACCTCTGGCCACTAGACAAACAGACCCGTTCTTAATATATACTAAGACCGCTCCGCATCCTGGGAAGCATGTTAAGGTATTGTGACCTAGATTAAGTATACAGCGTGGCGCTACAATGGTGACATTAATTTAACACACATATAGGTTTTCACATTTTTGTTTCATGAAGAAATTATGTTCCTATTAAACGTTGTTATTTGCGGATTTATTTAAAGTTTTATAAAATAGCATTTTGGAGCAACCTGTACTTAACCTGTCGCGCAGCGATCATTTGCCGAGGTCACGGATCATAACATCGCATCAAAAAAATTAAAATGAATGAGCAATACTTTAAAGGAAAGAGTTATCCCTTTGGCGGCGCTCCGAGTTAACGTAAGCCAGCTAGGTAAGTAATTTCATGAATTATGATAATTGTTGACAGAAAAAAAAAAACATTATAATCGTTGACAGTCGATGTTATTATTTTTGTAAGCCACTAGTATCCCAGTATCCTAATACAGGGTTAAGGCGTCCCGCGTTTCTTCCATCTGGTTTTTACGCAAAGATATCTACTTCGTCCCGTGAGGTCCCTTTTCATTCTTTTTAACCCACTGTGTGGTTAGCCTATGCCTATAGATCCTACACAGCCTCCAGTACATTACAGTGTTGACCACGTCAGGAAAGCATTCCCTCGGCTGCTGAATTATAATTCTATTGGGTAGCTAATGGGAAATGGATTTTAATGAATAAAATTAGATACTTACGCAGGGTAACGGTTGGGTCAATGTTCAGGGGGACACCGCCTTTGGCCAGAGGCACTATAAACGCGAACAACAAAACTGTTTGCAAGAACTTCATGATCTCCGATTTGCAGTTTTTAGTTTAATACGATACTTAACTTGCATCATGTTTTATATGCATAGTAATTTACCTATTATGAGTGTGTTAATTGATTATTACTGCTTATTTAGTAGCGTTATTATTACAAAATGTTATTAAATATAATTAATTAAACACCTTTGTCCTGTGTTTCATTAGCTAAAGTGCTTAGTAGAGGCCACATTTTCTTCAGCGATGGCTTGCCTTGACAAACTGCTTTTTTTACTAGCTTTACTGTTGCTCCCTAACAATAAAGTCCTAAAGTCCTAAAAAAGTCCCTAACAATATACAAAGCTTTTCAAATAATCTTATCGAGCAATATCGATAACAGTAATTGTAGGTCCATCACTTTCCGATTCTCAGCCTTACTATTATTATGAATGTAAAATATAAAAATATTTGTTTCTACTGAACAATCAAAACGAATAGAATTATATTATATAAATACCTAAATGCATGCATAACAAAGTAATTGTTTTCTTAATTATGCAAAATCGAGTTACAACACGTACACACACAGCTACTTTCATGATTACATTTTATTGATTAAAAGTTTTGCTTTAATTTGCAAAAGTATTTATTTTTACATCCAATTGTGATACAATTTTGTATACATACTCTTATTAATATAATCTCGGTGACAACATAGTGTTACGTACTTTCGAGCTGGGGCCCAAGTCTGACGTTTTGACGTTTTGACGTTTAGTAGAATACCAATTTTCCGAAAATGGCTCTGCTGGCACGCCACTATGAAGACATTGAACCGAGTGTAAATAGCAGACTTGGGCCCCTGGTCTGACGATACAGCAAGAAATTGTCCAGAGGAACTTTATAACGAAAAGCTTAATTGATTTGTCTTTACTAGTAATTTTAACCTATCTGATTTAGACGTTCGTGCCTACAAATATATTTTTAAAAGAAAAAATAACTATTATACTCGTAATTGGACCTGTCATCAGACCTGAATCAGACGCATACAATGTTCATGTAATTTTTTATTTATTTATCAAACTTAAGATTCTATAGAAAAAAAAAATTGCCATCAAAATGATCTGAGGATGTCAAAATCCGACAGTTAAAAAAACTCTTCAATAAAAGTCAATTCTAAGTCACATTGTTATTTATTATTACACATATTAGATAATACACTAAGTTAGATATGAATCACAAAATACAGCTTTTTTATGGAACGGATGAGTCATCTAAAAATTTCACAAAAATGGAATAGAGAAAAATATTCTGTGCAGTAAAATAATATACTACAGTGAACTATGTCCGGACTTATCCGTAATAGCGAAATGTTACAGAAAACTATTCTTTTCCGATAAAATTCTTTTTTAAACGGCTTGTTGTTTTATTTTCTTCTTTTTTCATTTCTTCTAGTTTTGATTTGTTATGTTAACGGCTATCCATCCTGTGGAATAAGTAGTCCAGCGCACTCGCAATACCCAGCAGGACCTTCGCCACCTCTTATACAGAAACACGGCGCTCTGGGGCCTTTACCAGGACAATCGCTACTTTGATAACAAATAATTGAGACTGAAAAAAAGAGGTGAAATTATGTAGCAAAGTGAAATAAGTAGAGAAATTTCGTTAATTTTGTGTTTATATTTTTAGTTCTTTGTATCTTGAAACTTTGTTAATGAAATAGCTAGGTCACTGACACGTCTCAAAAAGCACGCCTAGCTTTTTCTTTAAATCAGTACTAAGGACACTTTCACCATATATGGGTTGAAGTGGTTAGGTAATATTTTACGATAGTGACATTGTACATTGCTCAAACCAGGTAATGCAAACACCTAGCTCCAAGACAAAGTGGAACTTGTTTACCACATTACCGTTCAGGGGCTCGAACCCGGGACCCGGAGGCCATTACTATTGAAATAGTATATTCATATTTCAAAAAGACTGTCATTTGGCTCTAAATTAAAATGACATTACAATTTAATTTGATTAATAGCAGCCAATAAATCTCTTGTAATTATGTTAACTTTACGGTTTATTTTGATAGAGATTCAAATGGGTATACAGGATGACTTTGTGTCAATGTTGCATTGGGCTTCACTATTTTGATCTCTATACGGTCAGAAAAGGTGGCGTTTCCTTCCATACCACAACATACATGGCTGCTTTCATACTTTTAAGTTTTTTTTAAGTTTATTCATGGGACCTAAACATATCAGCGAACTGCCTGAACCTCTGCCTAACTCTTCGGGGATACAGGCGTGATTATATGTTATATTATATTTATTTAGTTTAATTGTGTATTTATATTTATTTATTGAAATAAAACTACTTTTTACGGATTTTTTCGCGGTTTGTATTTAGATTTTAGGTCCCGACGTTTCGACACCTTTGCAGGTATCATGGTCACGGGCAGACTGAGATGGCGTTCGTCTTGACAGTGGATGTTGCTCGTTCTACCTTCATATTTTAACTAATTATTTGAGTTCCGACCTACGCAATATGAGCTCACTGTGTCTTGATGTCTTGCAGCGCTGCTCTTGGGTTTGGCCTTGAGTTTATGTATTATTGGGTCCCAAGTAGGTGATATTTTCCAGCCATCTTCTCTATTGAAATTAGGGTGTTTTTTAATCTCAATAGCCTCGCGAAACATCCTAGGTAGGAATTTGGGTTCTTTAGCGAGTATCTGTGGTTGGTCAAATCTAATATAATGGCTGGAGCCTTCAGCATGTTCGGCGACTGCAGACTTCGTTGAGCGGCGGTGTTTCACGTCAGCTATGTGTTCTTTAACGCGGGTCCCTATGCTTCGTTTTGTTTGACCGATGTAAGAGAGGCCGCAGTCACAATCTAGTTTATAAACTCCTGCATCTTGTAGAGGTATGTGACACTTGACGGGTGGTAAGGACTGACTAATCTTCTTGGGCGGCTTGAAGTATGTTTTTATTGAAGCTCGTTTTAGGATGTAGCCAATCTTGTCTGTGACACCTCTGACGTATGGTAGTACAGCAGGTAAACGATCAACTGTGGCTGGCTTCACTCGGTTTCTGTGACGGGGCCGTGGAATTTGGAGCTTGTTGTCTCGCAGCACTTGCTTGACATGTTGAAGCTCAGCGGCAAGGTGTCTGTCATCACAGAGTCCGTGTGCTCTCTGAAACAAAGATTTTCCCACGGTAGCTAACTGTTTAGGGTGGTGGTGAGATTCACCGTTTAGGTACCTATCTGTATGGGTCTTTTTTCGATACACAGTGTGACTTATTGTCTGATCAGGATTACGTTTGACTAATATGTCCAAGAAGGCAAGAGATTTATTATCCTCCAACTCCATAGTGAATTGAATTTTGTTATTGATGGAGTTGAGATGTTTTAAGAATGCATTTACTTGATTAGATGGTAGAATTGTGAAAGTGTCATCTACGTACCGTTTATAAAACCTGGGAGTGAAAGGAGCTGTTTTTAAGGCTGTCTCCTCGAAGTCTTCCATGAATATATCTGCAACTACAGGGGATACAGGCGAGCCCATCGCTACACCATCTATTTGTACATAGAAATGATTGTTCCAGAGCAGGTAGCCAGATGTGAGGCAGTGTTCAAGGAGTTCTGCATATTCTACAGGTAAGTTATTCTCTGCTAGCTTCTTGGAAACAATTTCAGTACAATCCTTAACTGGTAGGCATGTAAACAAGGATTGTACATCGAAACTAACCATTACTTCGTTGTCATGTAGACGTAGATGTTTTATCTCATTGACAAAGTGGTAGGAATCCTTCACAAACCAAACAGCCTTAAAAACAGCTCCTTTCACTCCCAGGTTTTATAAACGGTACGTAGATGACACTTTCACAATTCTACCATCTAATCAAGTAAATGCATTCTTAAAACATCTCAACTCCATCAATAACAAAATTCAATTCACTATGGAGTTGGAGGATAATAAATCTCTTGCCTTCTTGGACATATTAGTCAAACGTAATCCTGATCAGACAATAAGTCACACTGTGTATCGAAAAAAGACCCATACAGATAGGTACCTAAACGGTGAATCTCACCACCACCCTAAACAGTTAGCTACCGTGGGAAAATCTTTGTTTCAGAGAGCACACGGACTCTGTGATGACAGACACCTTGCCGCTGAGCTTCAACATGTCAAGCAAGTGCTGCGAGACAACAAGCTCCAAATTCCACGGCCCCGTCACAGAAACCGAGTGAAGCCAGCCACAGTTGATCGTTTACCTGCTGTACTACCATACGTCAGAGGTGTCACAGACAAGATTGGCTACATCCTAAAACGAGCTTCAATAAAAACATACTTCAAGCCGCCCAAGAAGATTAGTCAGTCCTTACCACCCGTCAAGTGTCACATACCTCTACAAGATGCAGGAGTTTATAAACTAGATTGTGACTGCGGCCTCTCTTACATCGGTCAAGCAAAACGAAGCATAGGGACCCGCGTTGAAGAACACATAGCTGACGTGAAACACCGCCGCTCAACGAAGTCTGCAGTCGCCGAACATGCTGAAGGCTCCAGCCATTATATTAGATTTGACCAACCACAGATACTCGCTAAAGAACCCAAATTCCTACCTAGGATGTTTCGCGAGGCTATTGAGATTAAAAAACACCCTAATTTCAATAGAGAAGATGGCTGGAAAATATCACCTACTTGGGACCCAATAATACATAAACTCAAGGCCAAACCCAAGAGCAGCGCTGCAAGACATCAAGACACAGTGAGCTCATATTGCGTAGGTCGGAACTCAAATAATTAGTTAAAATATGAAGGTAGAACGAGCAACATCCACTGTCAAGACGAACGCCATCTCAGTCTGCCCGTGACCATGATACCTGCAAAGGTGTCGAAACGTCGGGACCTAAAATCTAAATACAAACCGCGAAAAAATCCGTAAAAAGTAGTTTTATTTCAATGTCTAACATTCGCGTAAACCTAAGAAACCAATATATATTTATTTAGTTATTTATTTAAAAGATTTACACGGCTTGACGCCAATTACATAAATCACATTAAAAAAATACATGTTATTCTAAGAAAAACAATTCTTACATATAAAAATAAATTGGAAATATCTACTACATACTATTATTTTCATTTTCACTGAATTGCAAACAACTAAGCATTAATTTGGGAAAGGCATCAGTAAACAAATCACAGTCCGGGTTGGACTCTACAAGTTTGTTCAGAGCGGACAATACACGTATACACGGTATGGGCGATGCAGCACGAGCTGCTGTTAGTATTTTATATTGTTATTTTTGTATAGTATTATTGTATTTTAATATGGCCCTTAATTCCTGAATTAAATAAATAAATGAAATTATTATAAATAGGTACTTACGCGCATGTTGAATGTTGATCACCAAAAATGCGAACAACAGCAGGGTTTTCAAGAACTTCATGGTTCAGTTCGTCGTTCTTTACAAAGTAACGTAATGTAAGCTTTAGCATCCTTATTTATAGTAAGTAGAACATAAAAATTGATTGTTATGCTTATTTAGTTGCGTTGTTATTGCAAGATGTTATTAAATACAATACAAGTTGTAGCCCTCGGATTTGTTAGAGTATTTAGTACAGTAGTCTTCCCTGTAGTCAATTATTTTGTAAGTTTTTTTTACTGTAGTCAATTGTATATCTTGAAAGGTAAATATAATTTGATACATTTATCTGCTACCTTCGGGCCGCAGAGTGTATATTCTCAAAAAATCTCACTAACAAATACAGAGTACCTTCTTGAATACTTTCTCTTGGGTAGATAGGTGCCTCCAAAATAGGAGGCTCTGAAATTACATATCTTACAGTTTTAGAACCTGGATTATACGACCGTGAGTTTAATATGCATATATATTTTCATTTTGTTTTTACATCTTGACATGTTTTGTGCTTATTGCATATAATGTTTTTACATAAATTTGACATGCCAATTCAATAACGGTTATGTTTTAATTTTCTTCATGCTCTTAGGCGGCCCCTAGACCTACAATAACACTGAACAATATGTTAACTTGTACAATAAGATTGAATTGCGTTTTGAATCCAAACGTACAATATATATATCAGTATATATTATACATACAATAATAAGAACCAACTTCGCAAATTGTGCAATGTTTTCGTGTTCAGTCGGAGAATAGTTTAAACCAAGCAAAATGTGCGCACAAGATTTAGCTGCAGCTGTAGTGATATTGCTTGTGGCTAAGCGATACATTCGACGATAAACACTCTTTCCATAACTTTCATACCTTTTTCTGCCATTTTTGGGAAGCGACCACGCGCGTGTTCTCCTCGCCGACGAAACACAGACTAAAAAATATTGCGCAATACTGACCCTACACGATGTAATGGAAAAATATGGTGTAATAAAAATTAAACTCGCTCAAACTTTCGTTCAATCATTGCGCATTCTTCAATATTAGTCCTAGACGATTATTTATATTGTGCATTCACAATATTTCGCAATATAATTGATCGTCTAGGGATCGCCTTAGTGTATCATGTATTTATTGTAAGTGTAAATATTATGCAGGTAAGTATATTCATTAATTATCTTGTTTTATCTATTCTATTGTATTTTAGGCTGGCATTTTAGGTGGTATTTTTATGGTGCCACTGGCGGTATTGTTGTGTACCGGGTTGTGCAGCTCCCTCAAAAATGGTTGAGCTGCAGGAGCTATTCGGGGCATGCTTGCCGTCTGCTGGCACAGGCTTGCTCAGATCGATTTGGTTCTTTCCTCTACAGACCAGTCCAGTAAATACCTACTCTGCATTTGTTTACACAAATTTACTATTGTGTTATCAGGACTAAAAGAGACTTTGACCCCCGAGTTTGTTTCGACATTTCTTCAGGGTACTCAAACTCAAAACTTTTATTTGCTTTCCACAATGGTATTAGTAGGTGGTAAGTAAAAAAAAATATATAGTACATCGTGGACCCTGTTGGGCACGCAAAATTTAGGAGAGAGGAAGAACAATGGTAAGTAGGTACTTATATAATTGGTAAGTAATATTTATATATTATTTAACTATCTAAGTAGAATTTATGCCAGTAAATATACATGGATAAATGATATTATTATATTTGTAGTGATTGGGTATTCTTATTTAATTTAATGTAAGTATTGTATATTTATATATAATTTTGTATTATATATTATTGTGTATATATATATATAAATAAATTCAAAAACAATACTTACATAAACAATACGCACCGGTTACAAGGTGTCGCTAGCTCTGAGGTCCGGGTTCGATCCCCGGACGGGTCAATGTAGAAATTCACTTTTCTACATTGTCCCGGGTCTGGGTGTTTGTGGTACCTTCGTTGTTTCTGAATTCCATAACACAAGTGCTTAATAGCTACCTACTTACTTTGGGTTCAGAGCAATGTATGTGATGTTGTCCGCATTTATTATTTATTTATTTATTTATATATGTAAGTATATACATGTGGATATCTATAATTTACATATACATGATATAAATTTTTAACCTATAATTATAATGTAGAATATTCATATAGGTACCTAGTCAGATAGGAAATGTCGACCTCATCTAGATTTAGAAGACGTGTGAAAGTGATTGTATGTAGTCCTATTTGCAAAATAAAGAATTTGAATTTGATATAAAACAATTATTCTGCAATTGTAAAAATATTGCACAAAAGATGAAGCAAAAAGTTGGATCCATAGAACGCACAAATACAGTAGTATGAGATAAGTATCTATTAAATTAAAAGCAGAACCTAGGGATGATAGCATTATATTATTTATACAAAAAAGATATGATTAGAAATCATATCTTCATCATACAGACAGTCATACCATTTTTTTTATTGATGTTTGCTATATACTTATCTACAATACGCTGGGTACTAAACATGCATTACAAAGTAATAAGACGCATACAATGTTCATTTAATTTTTTATTTATTTATAATACTTAAGAGTTTTATAGAAAAAAAAAATCTGAGGATGTCAAAATCCAACAGTTAAAAAAACTCTTCAATAAAAGTCAATTCTAAGTCACATTGTTATTTATTATTACACATATTAGCTTTTTTATGGAACAGATGAGTCATCAAAAAATTTGTCAAAAAATGGAATAGAGAAAAAAATATTCTGTGCAGTAAAATAATATACTACAGTGAACTATGGCGGACTTATCCGTAATAGCAAAATGTTACAGAAAACTATTCTTTTCTGATAAAATTCTTTTTTAAACGGTTTGTTGTTTTATTTTCTTCTTATTCATTTCTTCTAGTTTTTATTTGTTATGTTAACGGCTATCCATACTGTGGAATAAGTAGTCCAGTGCACTCGCATAGCCCAGCAGGACCTTTGCCACCTCTTATACAGAAACACGGCGATCTGGGGCTTTTATCAGGACAATCGCTATTTCGATAACAAATTGAGACTGAAAAAAAGAGGTGAAATTATGTAGCAAAGTGAAATAAGTAGAGAAATTTCGTTAATTTTGTGTTTATATTTTTAGTTCTTTGTATCTTGAAACTTTGCTAATGAAATAGCTAGGTCACTGACACGTCTCAAAAAGCACGCCTAGCTCTTTCTTTAAATCAGTACTAAGGACACTTTCACCATATATGGGTTGAAGTGGTGAGGTAATATTTTACGATAGTGACATTGTACATTGCTCAAACCAGGTAATGCAAACACCTAGCTCCAAGACAAAGTGGAACTTGTTTACCACATTACCGTTCAGGGGCTCGAACCCGGGACCCGGAGGCCATTACTATTGAAATAGTATATCCATAGTTCTTGTCTTTAAGCTCTAAATTAAAATTATATTACAATTTAATTTGATTAATAGCAGCCAATAAATCTCTTGTAATGATGTTAACTTTTCGACTTTGTGTCAATGTTGCATTGGGCTTCACTATTTTGATCTCTATACGGTCAGAAAAGGTGGCGTTTCCTTCCATACCACAATATACATGGCTCTGTTTAAATACTTTTAAGTTTTTTTTTTTCAAGTTTTTTACATGGGACCTAAACATATCAGCGACCTGTGGGTGTACAATGGTACACCTCTGCCTAACTCTTCGGGGATACAGGCGTGATGATATGTTATATTATGTTTATTTAGTTTAATTGTGTATGTATATTTATTTAAGATTTACACGGCTTGACACCAATTACATAAATCACATTAAAAAAATACATATTATTCCAACAAAAACAAAAACAATTCTTACATATAAAAATAAATTGGAAATATCTACTACATACTATTATTTTCATTTTCATTGAATTGCAAACAACTAAGCATTAATTTGGGAAAGGCATCAGTAAACAAATCGCAGTCCGGGTTGGACTCTACAAGTTTGTTCAGAGAGGACAATACACGTATACACGGTATGGGCGACGCAGCACGAGCTGCTGTTAGTATTTTATATTGTTATTTTTGTTTAGTATTATTGTATTTTAATATGGCCCTTTTTTATGAATTAAATAATTAAATGAAATTATTATAAATAGGTACTTACGCGCATGTTGAATGTTGATCACCAAAAATGCGAACAACAGCAGGGTTTTCAAGAACTTCATGGTTCAGTTCGTCGTTCTTTACAAAGTAACGTAATGTAAGCTTTAGCATCCTTATTTATAGTAAGTAGAACATAAAAATTGATTGTTATGCTTATTTAGTTGCGTTGTTATTGCAAGATGTTATTAAATACAATACAAGTTGTAGCCCTCGGATTTGTTAGAGTATTTAGTACAGTAATCTTCCCTGTAGTCAAATCTTTTGTATGTTTTTTTTTACTGTACTAAATTTTATGTTAAGGGTATATCTTGAAAGGTAAATATAATTTGATACATTTATCTGCTACCTTCGGGCCGCAGAGTGTATATTCTCAAAAAATCTCACTAACAAGTACATAGTGCCTTCTTGAATACTTTCTCTTGCGTAGATAGGTATGCCTACAAAATAGGAGGCTCTAAATTAACATATCTTACAGTTATAAAACCTGGATTATACGACCGTGAGTTTAATATGCATATATGTTTTCATTTTGTTTTTACATCTTGACATGTTTTGTGCTTATTGCATATAATGTTTTTACATAAATTTTATGTTTTGATTTTCTTCATGCTCTTAGGCGGCCCCTAGGCCTACAATAACACTGAACAATATGTTAACTTGTACAATAAGATTGAATTGCGTTTTGAATCCAAACGTACAATATATATATCAGTATAATTATATTGCACAATAATAAGAACCAACTTCGCGAATTGCTGTGTCGGAGGATAGTTTAAACCAAGCAAAATGTGTGCACAAGATTTAGCTGCAGCTGTAGTGTTATTGCTTGTGGCTAAGCGATACATTCGACGGTAAACTCTCTTTCCTTAACTTTCATACCTTTTTCTGCCATTTTTGGGAAGCGATCACGCGCGTGTTCTCTTCGCCGACGAAACACAGACTAAAACATTTTTGCGCAAAACTGACCCTATACGATGTAATGGAAAAAAATGGTGCAATAAAAATTAAACTCGCTCAAACTTTCGTTCAATCATTGTGCATTCACAATATTTCGCAATATAATTGATCGTCTAGGGATCGCCTTAGTGTATCATGTATTTTTTGTAAGTGTAAACATTATGCAGGTATATTCATTAATCATATTGTTTTATCTATTCTATTGTATTTTAGGCTGTGCGATCTGAGTGAGTTGTTGCCCCACATATTTTTATGGTGCCACGGCGGTATTGTTGTGTACCGGGTTGTGCAGCTCCCTCAAAAATGGTTGAGCTGCATGATCTATTCTGGGCACGCTTGCCGTCTGCTGGAACAGGCTTGGTCAGATCGATCTGGTTCTTTCCTCTAAAGACCAGTCCAGTAAATACTCTGCATTTGTTTACACAATTTTAAAAGAGACTTTGACCCCCGAGTTTGTTTCGACATTTCTTCAGGGTACTTAGTCAGTTAGAAATGTCGACCTCATCTAGATTTAGAAGACGTGTGAAAGTGATTGTATGTAGTCCTATTTGCAAAATAAATAATTTGAATTTGATATAAAACAATTATTCTGCAATTATAAAAATATTGCACAAAAGATGAAGCAAAAAGTTGGCTCCATAGAACGCACAAATACAGTAGTATGAGATAAGTATCTATTAAATTAAAAGCAGAACCTAGGGAATGTTCATACATACATACATACATATAATCACGCCTCTTTCCCTTGTAGGGGTAGGCAGAGACCACTTCTTTCCACTTGCTACGATCCTTACACATTTGTTTCGCTTTGTCCACTTTCATTATTCCCTGCATACATGCTGTTCGGTTTATGGTATGCTCTTGATGTGGCCTTTTCTCATTCACACTCGCCTTATACACTTTTTCGTCAATCGTTCTTTTATTCATTCTCTCGACATAGCCAAACCATCTCAGCATGCCATTCTTTATTTTCGTCTCGACATCCATCATCTGACACACTTCATCCACCTTACCATCCATTCCTCCTCTTGCATTCAACGCAGCGAGGCGGCTCTCATATATCTATCAGGAATGTTCATGATAGCATTATGTTATTTATACAAAAAAGATATGATTTCTAACAAACAGTCATACCAATTTTTTTTTTCATTGATGTTAGCTATATACTTATCTACAATACGCTGGGTACTAAACATGCATTACAAAGTAATAAGATAAATTATGTTTACATTTGCTACTCATTAGTTTTGTTAAACTTCTTATTTATTTATTGAACACAGGTAAACACACAATGTAACATAAAATAATTATTTATTTCCAATTCAATATTTCAATCTTATATGGCAACAAACTTAAATTAAAACTTTGTAAAATGATTGAAAAGGATAATAAATAACAAAATTTATTATTTTCAGTACTTTTAAATGATGTAACTTGGCAAGTTTTAATAGAAAATTATGTACTTGACACATTCTGCGACTACATATTATTATGTACTAGCTGTGCCCCGCGGTTTCACCCGCGTGAATGACAATACATACACTATCTTTATAAATTATAGCTTATGTGTTATTCCGATGTATCAGCTACATTACTGTAATGTTTCATTAAAATACATTCAGTAGTTGTTGCGTGAAAGAGTAACAAACATCCACACATCCATTTTCACAAACTGTCACATTTATAATATTAGTAGGATTGTATGTAAAATTGATTTCCTTTATTTTATATGCAATTTTATTTTTATTTTTTGTTGTGAATGCGTCTACAGCGCGGTTTTTATTATTCATTATAATTTTATTTAATTTTATTATTCATTAGGATTGATTGCTTTAAATTTTTTTTTCTTTATTTCATTAACGTAGTTTTATTGCTGTGTTGACGCATATATTTAACCAATAATGTAAAAATAATTGTAATAATTTCGTTTTTAAAAGAGTAACCTATGGAGTTTCTTGCCGGCTCTTCTCCATAGGAAAGACACTTTGGAAGCGAGCAACTAGAGTCAGTAGATTTTACGAAACGTTTCTTGAAATAATATGAATAAATGTGAAAGGCTGTCAAGTTCAATACTATGGGAATGCTTCGCCCATATAAGAAGTGAGATCTGAATAAGTACCAAGTTCCATAAAAATACCTCAAATCATAAATAGTTATAGGAATGCACACTTGATTTCCAGCAGTTTTTGGTACATTTTGAATAAGTTTCACGTTACATAGAAATACCTAAAATTATAATAGTCTACAAACGCACACCGGTTTTTTTAGCAGTTTCCTGATAACATTTATTATTTTCAGTACTTTTCAATTATGTTACTTGGCAAGTTTTCACACACCACACACCTTTTCAATACAATGAATCGACACCTTTGGACTGCAATCAAAATCAAAATGTTTTTATTTTTTATAAACCAAAAAAAAAGGCGCTCAAGAAACGTTACGTTAAATCAACGCAACATCTCAATGAAAAAAAGTCCAGAAGTGGTGTTCCATTGTTTACGGGGTAAAAATATCAGAGCATGTCATGTCAACGATGAAAAAATAGTTTTAATGACATTTAATGTATGGAACTGGCATTTCCTTTAGATAAGTCACTTGACTCAGGCTTGTCACTTCCAAACATGTAAGGATGTGTGTTTTTGTTGACCATCTTGCTTGCAAAACTGTTTGTACTGCATACTGTTGTACCTATTTTACATACTTATGATTGTAATTTATATCTGTTTGTTTCCCAAATAAAGTAAAATTAAATAAATAAAAATATTCGTGTTTCTTATAAATAAACGATATTTATGTATACATTTGAGTAATTCGATCAGCTTCAGCTGTAGTGGTGTCACTTGACTAAATGGGCTGCAATAGGATAATCCCACTTACAGGCACTTGGACAGATAACTCAGTGAGAAGGTACTACTGGTGAGAAAACTGTAGTCTGAAGCCACTATAGCTCTCAGATCGCAGTCGGCAGAGCCACACGGCCAGGCCAGAGACCACAAACACCACTCTTTCGTCTTTAAGAAGTCGATTGCCCAAAAAACCCAAACTCATCAATTTTACCGAAGAAATGCCTCATGCTTGTTTGTCGACCAAATTACAAAATATTTTTTTAGGAACCTATTATTATAAGAATTATAAGTGACAACGTGTGCGGGAACTGTATATTTTCTGTCGTTTAAGCTTACATAATCAATTGAAACGGTCACTTTCAGTATAAAATCTGAATGCTGCAAATGAGACATCATTACTAAGTGATCATGAAGTGCTTGCAAACGACTTTTCTGCTGGTCTTATTTGTGGTTCTGGCTAACGCAGCCGGTAACAATGGTAACAACCGAAGGTATCTAGTGCCTCGTAAGTACCTTATTTAAAAATATAAATCTATTCATTAAATATAAGGACTTGAGCAGACAAGCTGGGAGCATCACCGATCGGAGATTTTGCGACTCTATCATTGTGCATCGCATTTTGGAAACTCTGCGTTTTAGTTTAGCAGCGATTGAACCCTACTTTCAGTCGGTGCATTTAGCTCTTAAATTTACCAATTTTCTGATAACCTCAGTTGTGTACAATTGCTTTGCATGCATTCAATTTCGAGTCAAATAAATTAACATTCATCAATTCAAGATACATCTGTACCGCGTATCTATCAATCTTCATGGGGTCTGTTTAAATTAGATTTAACCCTTCTATTTATAAATAAGTATAGTTTTCCTATGAACGTAATAAAGCTTCAAGCTAATATTGTGAATGCATTATATTATTTTTTGTTACTTAATTAACTTCACCATTGACAATGTGATCTGTTTTCAGCGGTGAAAATGTGCAAAGATTCGCGCGACTGTCCTGCCTTGGGGCCCAACGTGCCTTGTGACTGCGTTCCATCATCATTGGGATTTAATGAGTGCAGGTGCGTTGGAATCACTGATGGGAAATATGGGTAAACTGCAATAGTTACATTGTGCCTGCACAATATTCATGCCCGGAACTCAAGAAAATAATCTTCATTGTTTTCTGTAATTGAAAATAGTTAGTAATAAAAAAACATGTAATGCATTACATTGGTTTTATTTTTGATACTTAAAAGCTAAAGAAAGATAGAAAGAATATATTTATTTGTCAAAAACACGTGTAGATAACAATCAGTTGGAGTCATTCCACAAAAAAGAAAGAAAAAAGTTTCAAGATGTTTTGCCTAGGAAGGCGTACAAATACAATATATAATACCCACCTACCAGTAGGTATTATAATTGGTGGCCTATTTTGTAACCCTAGAAGTGCACCATCCCATCTCATCCCGTGGCGTATTGGAGGGTCAGAGGGGCAGTAATATATATAATTCCATCTTAGAGTATACCTATATGATTTCCATGTTCTTGAATCTGCGATTTTATTAGTTGTAAAATAAGAAATTATTTGGACTATGCGAAAAAAATAAATAGTCTTATGATTTTTGTTTGACTGTTTTAGCGCACCTAGTGACTTGCTTTGCACTTCGTAAATCGTGGTTTCGGTTCCCGCAACAGACACACAGAGTGGTGAACAATTTAATTGTTCTTGTCTTTTAGACAAACATGTATTGTCTTAAATTGGTATGTATGTATATTTAAATGAGTCTTATCTCAGTACAACAAAATTACACATTCGTTGTTTTCGAAACTGACTCACACTTGGCCGTTTTCAGATTTTTCCCTATACTTTGACCTTAAGACTCCATGCCAAATTTCAAGTCAGTACGACCATTGGAAGTCTAGGTTTATAATGAGTCAGTGAGTGTATAGTGAAAATAGCGATTTTTTGACTTCAATATCTCCAGAACTGCTATAGGTAGAATAATGAGATTTTAATTCTAGACAATAAAGGGGATGTCAACAGACATTCGAAATTTCATATGCGTAGATAAAATATGGTTTGAGTTATAGGGTTTTCGTAATTGGCCCGAAATGGTTCATGTAATATAACCCACGGCCGGTGTGTCGCTTTTTTTTGCTCGAACTTGGCGGACACACTGCCGTGTGTCTAGATCTAGAAACAGATATTTATGACTAGCTGTGCCCTCGGTTTCTTGCACCTTTTTTTTTCCCAAGGCAAGTAATTTAATGCTGAACATTATAAAACCTGCTTTAAAAAATAAGCTGGACAGTGCTACAAAACATATATTTTTTTGCATTTATTATCTTTGTGTTGTTTTATGTTCATGCGAAAGAAATCTTCTTTCAATGCCAACATTATGACAATTAAAAAAATATACAAAGTACACAGCCCACATTAGAAAATTCTAGTTCAGCTGGGATCCATTTCGTACCAGTAGCTTATAAAGAACATATGATAAAACAGGTTGCTATTAAAAAACGTAGTCCATAGACAAAATTATACCTATTGATTCTTCTTGTTTTGGATTTGTTGAGCCAGCAGACAATTTTATTATTCAAAATCAAGTTATCAATAAGTTGTTAAAAAAGTAGGTTTAGTTTTATTTATTAAGGAATAATTTTAGCTTTTAAGTATCAAAAATAAAACCAATGTAATGCATTACATGTTTTTTATTAAGTACTAACTATTTTCAATTACAGAAAACAATGAAGATTATTTTCTTGAGTTCCGGGCATGAATATTGTGCAGGCACAATGTGACTATTGCAGTTTACCCATATTTCCCATCAGTGATTCCAACGCACTTGCACTCATTAAATCCCAATGATGATGGAACGCAGTCACAAGGCACGTTGGGCCCCAAGGCAGGACAGTCGCGCGA
Organism: Autographa gamma; assembly: GCA_905146925.1. NCBI lineage: Eukaryota > Metazoa > Arthropoda > Insecta > Lepidoptera > Noctuidae > Autographa > Autographa gamma. Next base: position 10,628,447 of record LR989857.1, read on the forward strand.
ATCTTTGCACATTTTCACCGCTGAAAATAGATCACATTGTCAATGGTGAAGTTAATTAAGTAACAAAAAATAATATAATGCATTCACAATATTAGCTTGAAGCTTTATTACGTTGATAGGAAAACTATACTTATTTATAAATAGATGGGTTAAAACTAATTTAAACAGACCCCATTTAGATTGATAGATACGCGGTACAGATGTATCTTGAATTGATGAATGTTAATTTATTTGACTAGAAATTGAATGCATGCAAATCAATTTTACCCCACTTAATGCACCGACTGAAAGTAGGGTTCAGTCGCTGCTAAACTAAAACGCAGAGTTTCCAAAATGCGATGCACAATGATAGAGTCGCAAAATCTCCGATCGCAGATGCTCCTAGCATGTCTGCTCAAGTCCTTATATTTAATGAATAGATTTATATTTTTAAATAAGGTACTTACGAGGCACTAGATACCTTCGGTTGTTACCATTGTTACCGGCTGCGTTAGCCAGAACCACAAATAAGACCAGCAGAAAAGTCGTTTGCAAGCACTTCATGATCACTTAGTAATGATGTCTCATTTGCAGCATTCAGATTTTATACTGTAAGTGACCGTCTCAATTGATTATGTAAGCTTAAACGACAGGAAATATACAGGTTCTCGCACACGTTGTCACTTATAATTCTTATAATAATAGGTTCCTAGAAAAAATATTTTGTAATATGGTCGACAAACAAGCATGAGGCATTGTTGTGATGAACAATTGATGTGTTTGAGTTTTTTGGGCAATCGACTTTTAAAGACCAAAGAGTGGTGTTTGTGGTCTCTGCCCTGGCCGTGTGGCTCTGCCGACTGCGATCTGAGAGCTATAGTGGCTTCAGACTACAGCTTTCTCACCAGTAGTACCTTCTCACTGAGTTATCTGTCCAAGTGCCTGTAAGTGGGATTATCCTATTGCAGCCCATTTAGTCAAGTGACACCACTACAGCTGAAGCTGATCGAATTACTCAAATGTATACATAAATATCGTTTATTTATAAGAAACACGAATATTTTTATTTATTTAATTTTACTTTATTTGGGAAACAAACATATATAATTACAATCATAAGTATGGGAAATAGGTACAACAGTATGCAGTACAAACAGTTTTGCAAGCAAGACGGTCAACAAAAACACACATCCTAACACGTTTGGAAGTGACAAGCCTGAGTCAAGTGATTTATCTAAAGGAAATGCCATTTCCATACATTCAATGTCATTAAAACGATTCTTTCATCGTTGACATGACATGCTCTGATATTTTTTTTTACCCCGTAAACAACGGAACATCACTTCCGTTTTTCATTGAGATGTTGCGTTGATTTATTTTTATATATATTTCTAGATTGCTAACAGACAGACACAACATTCAATTGTTATTAATTTTCTTATCTACCTATATGCATGTTACTATTAAGCACTAAATTTAATTGCTATCAAATAATTACGGTACTTTACATTACTATTCATTAATTTTGAATAATTGAGATAAAAACAACATCCTATTCAAAGTTCTATGTTTATTTTAAAATGTTTTTTTTGAGTGTTGATGTTTTTACTCTTTTGCGTCATTATACAAAATTGTTCTCGACTCGCCATTGTCAACCACGAAACAGAGCAGTCATCGTCGCTTGAACTACTAACTGATGCACTATTGCGAATTTGCCTTTTATTATTTTTTCATATTCATTTTTGTATTCAGGTGAAACTCACTCATTTGCCAGCCTTTCATTCCCATAGGGGGTGGGGATACAAGAGTCCAGGCTTCCAGAGCCTTGAAAAAAGCTGTGAATTTGCCTTTTTTTTCTCAGATGAAACTCATTTATTAGCCAGCCTTGCATCCCCAGGGGGTTGAAGATGCAAGAGTCCGGGCTTCCAGAGCCTTGAGAGAGGCTCTGACTACTCCGGCAAAACATCTGGTGCCATCCTTCGCCTTAGTGGCGGCGTTACGGGGCCCGACATGACCTCAGCCCTATGTAGGAGGGAGGACAGCGGGGGCACTACACCACCTCCACCGAGCAAGGGAGGAGACGCGTGCAATGCAGGCTGAGGGATCCCCGCCCTCTGCGTCCCCCTCTGGGCGGATCTGGCTACGGAGGTTCTCGTCCGCGCCCTACCCGCCCGCCGTCGGCGGAGCAATGGAGCGGAAGGGTCAGCCTCCCGCTCGCGCTCCGAGGTCTCTTTCTGCGAAATGACGATCTCGCGGAAATGAGATACTGCTCGCCAGACGCGATCGTCCGTGAGCATGGCATTAACCACACCTGCGAACGAAAAATCCGGACCAATAACCCCACGCAGGGCACGGCGCTCCACCTCGAACGCCGTGCAGACCTCAAGGATGTGCTGCGTCGTGTACTCCACAGCGCCACAAAAAAATTGCTGATGATATCAGTTACCTAGTAGTTCTTTACCTGTATTTAGATAAATATCTTATCTTCCCGTCCTTCAAATATCTCCTTTTTTTCCTAGCTGTGGTAAACCGGGTGACAATGATTCAAGTTCAGAAGTGGTTTATGTATATCAAAAGTGGCTAGACTCGTTTTCTTTTATTAAAAGTTAGGTATAAAAAATAAAACCCATGTATTGCATATATTTTTATTAGTTACCAGTATATCAATGAAGAATAATAAAGGTAATTGCTAGCAAAAATATAATGAACGTATAAACAAGATAGACAGACCATAACATAGAAAAGTAAAACTGATACTGTAACACTTATAAAGTTCGCTAGAAGCCCAAAATCAGAATTGCTTCTTTTTATGAATTTATTATTTCTTCCATGTTTTTCCATTTAGTCTACCTCGTTTACTTTCCCTGATGAAAGAGAATAGTTTATCCAATTGTAGGACCCGGAATTCCAGTGCACTTGCATTCTTTACCCAACATTGTTATAGCACAGTAACAAGGCACATTAGGGCTCAAGTTAGGGCAGTCGCGATCATCACTGCAGAGGTGCGCTGAAAAAAGTATTTACTGTTAATTGTGAGGTAGAATACTGTTACTTTGCATACACAAGGTTGCAGGTTCGAACCCAGACGATTATGAATGTAGCTTTTTCAAAGTTATATGTACTTTCTTAATTATTCTAAGACACTTCTGACAAACGGTGAAGGAAAACATCGTGAGGAAACCTAGATTCCAAAATTGGGACCTGAAATCGCCAATTTGCAGGGAGCAAGCGTGGTGATTAATGCTCGTGCCTTCTCTATATGGGTAGAGGCACAGCAGTGGGACGTATATAGGCTGGATAATTATACTGCTACTTTGTACTGGCTTTATATTTAAATATGGATAACATCATATACATTGCTTTGAACCCAAAGTAATTAGATAAAGCACATGAGTTATGAAATTCAGATACAACGAAGGTACCACAAACACCCAGCACCAGAACAATGTAGAAAAGTGATTTTCTACATTGTCCCGTCCCGATCCCGTCCGGGGATCGAACCCGGGACATCAGAGCTAGCGACACCTTCAAAACCGGTGTGTATAGTACGGTCAATAAAACTTGGCACGTATAAAAAGAGATAAAAAATTGTTTTAGCGAGATGCAATATACATGCACTGGGTGTAAGACAGGGACAGTGATAAATTGTAGCCCTTTCCAGGGATGCCAAGTTACGTCGCCGTATCGTACGTCGTAATATATATTTAATGAATGGCTTTTAGTGTTTTAAAATCGGTACTTACGTAAAAACCTTCGGTTGTAAGGGCTGTTACCGGCCACGTCAGCCAACACTACAGAAAAGACGATGAGGAAAACCGCTTGCAGGAACTTCATTATCAATTGTTTCTCGCTATTTAGTTAGTAATATTGTTTAATGTTCAGCATTCAGATTTTATAGTCTACGTTACCATAAACGTGTAAATCGATTATAAAAGCTTAATTAACTAATATGTTTTTGATAATTATTTAATGAGCAGTTAAAACATATACAGGCTTTTGTGGTCACTTAGCTACTTAGAAATTATTTTTAATATATGGCCAATAAGTCTAGTCGTTTTCATTGGTCGTTAGGACCCATGTTCGAGGTGCGGGGGTTTTAGTTAAAGCAACAACCATTGATCATGCAGATATGTCACTTGACCGACTGATATGTTTTTTTTTTTATATATTGCCGACGTCAGACTGCTGGGCAATTGCCTCCCTCTCCGTCCTCCAAACCTGTCTGTCTTTTGCGATATCAGGGGCCCCTGGCCACGTGCGTCCCTTATTACTGATTATATTATCAGTATTTTGATTACTTCTTAAAAAAACATACATCACAGTCTTATATTTCCTGGGGACTGATTTTCAATTAGATTTTATATCTCTATTTAGTTATGTTTTTATTGTTAAAAGTCAGTCGTAATATTAAATTATGCATTGTTTGTATTTCCAATTTACCTAACTGCATGTTACTAATTATGCTGTTCGAAAATTTATTGCCATCCGATAATTAAGGTATTTACATTATTTTTCATTAGTTGTGTGTGTTAGTTAGTGTAGTTTTTATTAATTTTGATTTTTTAAAGTACTTGTTTTCCCTTATAAAAGTTCCTTGGTGATGGTGATATTTGTATCTCTTCCGCGCTCTTTCTTCTTTCGTGGCCTAGCGGGTCAAAGAACGAAATTCTATGCACAAGGTTGCAGGTTCGAACCCAGGTAAGTATGAATGTAGCTTTTTCAAAGTGATATGTACTTTCTTAATTATTCTAAGACACTCTTGACAAACGGCGAAGGAAAACGTGAGGAAATCTGGATTCCAAAATTAAATTCTGAAATATCAAATCCGCAGGGAGCAAGTGTGGTGATCAATGCAAGTGCCTTCTCTAAATGGGAAGAGCCCAGCAGTGCAACGTTTATAGGCTGGATCATAATCTCCACCGAGAAGGTTGCTACCTTTTATGTTGATTACATAAGTTGCCAACAATTTCAGTAGAAATACATCTTTTATATCCCACAATCGTTCATTTTCATTAAAAAACTCGGTCAATTACGAGTATGTTAAAGGTAGAGTAAAACCTTCAACAATACTCTATTTTCTAAATTTTCATTTTTTAACTATTATTAGTTATATCTAAAGCATTCGACGGCACGCATCATCGCACGCTTAAACACAAACTTATAGCAAATACGACGTTGTTCATAGACAAGCGAGACGGGAAGAGTGCCGGTGCCGGCCGCTGCGCCCGCGGCGAATCCTCGAGCGTGTAGCGAAGCACGCGGCAGATATCGCGGCGGTGCACGCTCGCCTCGATCAAATCGACTATAATACAAGTCGGATTGACAGAAGATTCCGCCTCGGACAGAGCTTCATCGAGAATTGTCGCTGCGTGCGCCGCCGCGATAAACGCCGCGTGGGACGCGTCGTTGCTATCCACAGATTCGGCCGCAAAAAACGCCCCATTTCAAACAAACGCTTCTAAAATCGCTTCTCCGTAAACGGACTCATACAACGCCATATATTTGAATTCAGTGCAGACCGCGCCGCGCATCGCAACGCGCAACGCCCCGCGTCTCCGTAAATGAGGCCTTAATCCTAATCAGCTTAGCGTTGTAGCTTAGTGTTTATAAAGTAGTATATTATAATCGTCCACAATTATTATTTCTATTGTGTCATAGATTACCCCTTATATTGTGTATTATGTTATGTAGGATTGCCGCTGACTGTTAATTGTAGGCTTATTGAGGTCCAGGTCGAAACTGAACAACGAAACTCTTATCTATTGTAGTTTTTATTAGATATCAAACACAAAAATAAATACATTTTTGGAAATTTGTAGAACGTGGTGGACATAGAGCATTAGTTATTAAAGGCTGACGGTATCCACTGCAGCACCAACTGTTAGATTGGTTCTTAGCTCAAAGGGACAGACTAGCTACAGTTGTAGGAGACAAAAGTTACACATCATTGTCCTAAAAATAATAGAAACATCCCAATTGAGATCCTGTTCCTTTTTTTAGAAAAGTAGCATTTACTCAAAACTATATAGTGTATAGTATTTCCCGTCGACTCAGAAACTCAAAATTTTGCATGTTTCTACATCTAACGAAACACGAAAAAGTTTTTGACTTTAGTACTTGCAGTTGAAGCATGAGATATTTTTTTTAATCTGCAAGTAAGTTGTTTGGATAATAAATGTGCTAATTATTAACATTCTTGTGATTCAATTGGCACTTGCAATATTTTAAGAGCGTGGACTGCCATGTTTACTTGGTCTGTGATAAACATAACATATTATCACGCCTGTATCCCCGAAAGGTTAGGCAGAGGTGCACCAATGTACACACACATTTTTCTAAAATTTAAGATCTACATCAATATTTAGACATGTAATCTATAATGTTGTGTTCACCCACAGTTCGCCGATATGTTTAAGTCTCATATAATATGGGCGAGCCTATTGCCACTAAATGTGATGTGAATTTCATAGAAAATCCCAATAACACCTTGGCCGACTTGGGAATCAAACCCAAGACCTCTAGCGTAGCAGGCGCGCTTAGCACCACTAGGCCAACGAGGTAGTCTGTGATGCACTAATAATTTCATTACGGGTTAGGGAGGGGGTATCCAATCGTCGTCCAGAATGCGGCATACGCATTCGCTGCCACTTGCCACCACCCAGTCACAGACACAACGTTCACCAACAGCTTGAAGAGCATAACATGTTCTATCTTGAACACAAGGAATTATTATTTCTGAAAAACAAAAACTGTTAATTATTACAAAGAAATTAATAAACACTTTACAAATTTCTTGCCTTTTGAGAAGTGCAAGAAAAACTAGCAGTGATATTACTAAAATTGCGACAGCTAAGCGATATTTTTCTGAATCGAATCAGAAGTATGAAAAAACTATTTACTGATGATGATTTTGTTTGACTCGAATTCCAGCCGGTTCGTTGAATTCAGAAAAAAAGTGCTTAAAAATTACACAAAACATGATACGATGCCTCTAATACGAAACGCCTGACATTTATAACATAGCAATTTGTATAACTGCGTGCAATGTCTTTATAAGTTATAATTGCCTTAAAATTTCTCGTTTTTTCTCTTTCGCAAATGAGAAATTGCAATGGGAAGCCCTCTTAGATTTTAAGTTTTCAATGATTTTAGTATTTGATGTGATAGCGGCGTGTGTGGGAATTTCAGCCGTCTAACTTTTAACGTTTGGTCTGTAGAGGCCTGCTGTAGACAGACAGACAGACATGTTAGGCTTAGTAATAGAGTACCGTTGGTACCCTTTTGGTACGGAACCCTAAATATGGTCTGCACCTGGTTCACCTGGGACTTGAGGTTGGTATACATACTCACCCGTTACATTTCGTTCACCGTAAGCAGAAACTTCGGCCAGAAGCGTCACAAAAGCCAACAACATAGCCATGTGAAAAACTTCATGATCACGTATTTGCGTCTGTTTAGTTAGTAATGTAGCTAATTTCTTCACTTCTGTATAAGTATTTGTATGTTGTAAGTCATTTTATACGCATAAATTGAATTACGTTTTCATTTACTGCATCGTTGTAGCGTAATGTTTTACAAATTAGTACACAAGTTTTGCCCAACACTCGACACAAACGGGCCATCACCACTAAGTAGTTTTCACACCGGTAAGTAAAGGTCGATGACAGAAGAGATCTCCAACAACTCGTTTACACTAAGTGTGACACTTTATATTTACGACAATATTTTGGTCACATTCTCCACTGGATGGTGACTGTGCTTCGCAATAAATGTCATACACTCGGACACCTACCTTGATGTTGAAACACAGCTTTTTCATGCATTTATTTTTGAGTTGTCCTTGATTTGCCAATAATAATATTTATAAAGGTGGGTATCCACTATGTTCGCGCTCCAGCAGCGCTCCTCGCTCCTGCAAATGCTCCCGGTAGTGGGTACGTGCGCGATCACAGAGCGTGCAACGTACCACGGTCCGCGGCAGGGGCCCGACTCGTGTCGGTTTTAAGCGCGAACACAAAGGGGAGCGCAGTGTGTCTGTGGACACGAGCACGAGGCTACGTATTGTGTGTACCCTGCAACGCGCGTTACGCGGTGTGGAGTGGTCTGATTTGAGATCCAGAATCAATGTATTATCACGTCATTTCTTGTAAAAAATTGACTCCCAACATCGAGACTGGTTTTTATAGTCTTCAACTGAACAGTGTATCAGTATATATGCTGCGCTATCACTATATCATGTTCGCTCAAAAGCCCGCGCAAACTGAAGGAGCGCACAAGGAGCAGACGTGATGCATGTAGAAGGGCGCGCTTCGTATTCATTGGAGCAGTAGCAGGAGCACGAGCGCTACTGGAGCGCGAACATAGTGGATACCCGCCTTAAGATATTTATGTAAGAGCCATCTGGTAACTGATAGTGAGTCAAAACTTTTCAGTCGAGATTCGGTTGTCGTAGTCGAGTGGTGGAGTCGGTAGCGTACGCACCGGTTTTCAATGTGTCGCTAGCTCTGCGGTCCCGGGTTCGATCTCCGGACAGGTCAATGTAGAAAATCACTTTTCTACGTTGTCTCGGGTCTGGGTGTTTGAGGTACCTTCGTTGTTTCTGAATTCCATAACACAAGTGCTTTACAGTTACTTAATTTGGGTTCAGAGCAAATGTATGTGATGTTGTCCGCACTTATTTATTATTAATATTATTAGAATGGGGTTTTTACCGAGTTTAATAGGTGTTACGGTTGTACTGACCTCTTCAATTTAAATAATTGAAAGCTGAAACTTCGGCCAGAAGCGTCACAAAAGCCTACAACAGAGCCGTGCGCAAGAACTTCGTGATCACATACCAGGATTGCTGTTTTGGTAGTAGTTTAGTTACTTTCCGCACTTATTAAAAGTATATATACTGTAACTTGTAAGAAAAAAATTATAAGCCACAGTATTGTTGCCATATGATGTACAAGTTTTTTCCTACGGCTTACTTTGCTGTTGAGCACATTACAGAACCACATCGCCGCCATTTTGGTAAATTAAATAATTTTTATGATTATTCATTGGGTTCCAGCGGGATCAAAAAAGTAGTTTTCGGAGTAAATGGCGATGTTATTGGATATCTCCAACATTGAGGTTACGTTAAGGCACATACTCCACGCAGTTTTTTGTAACGAAATGCTCTGGAGACACAGGTTTTTCAGGACAAGTTTCTAGACTAAAGAGGCGCGTTTCCAAAATAATATTCCTATATAGAAGTACCGAAATGAAACTACATAGGTTACTTTACTAGAAAAGGTAATACATCAATGCTTCATATTATAATACTATTTAAGAAGATGCGACATAACCGAAATGTTTTCGAGAAGAGAACTCTTGTGTCGTCGTCGAAATCGAACCTAACAGAATGGGCTATGAACCTATTATGAAGATGGCATCTGCTAACTTTATGTGCTAATACATATTTTTTTTAAATACCCACCTGATTGTTCATTACGCCATAGACGGTAATTAAACACAGCAGTGCTGTCCCACGATAGTTCTGTTACAGCCATAGTACACAAATAAAAACAAAAATACCACTATACTTTTCATATTTTTATTAGATTTCAATCACAAAATCATAGCTACAATAGATGTTCAGTATGTAAAGGTGGCAGACACAAATCATTAATGAATGCAGACGAGCATAATCAATAAGTACCACGGGCTAGAAGAATTTTACTCAGCCAGATTAGATATGTATTCTTTCCTTTTTTTTATAACACCTACATATTTCAGGTCTGAATAGGATGTATAAAATTTGGATTTGAGGTTACTTTTCAAATTAATGCATGTCTTGAGGTTTTGTTTACTTAAAAAAGGAAACAAAACGTATCTTTAATTTAATTTTTTTTTTGAGGCAATGCTCCGCCGCAAACGCATCTTCTGGGCGTGGCGACCAGTAAACACATACACTGGATTTTAAAGGCTGGATTATAACAATCGCTGTGAGTATTGCATAACCAAGCTGAAAAAAAAATTGGGGCCGATTTAATAATAGAGAAAAAAATAATACATTTTTAAAAATAATTTAATATTTTTTTCATATTAAAAACAAATAAGGTTTTTTTTTTACGAAATTTAATTTATGATATTCTTGCCACTTTGTATGCGGGTGATATAAGTCGACTAGAATAATTCAAAAAGTCGCGTTTGTTCACTTGGGTGATACAATTCCAAGGTGAACAAATTACACAGAAAAAGTCAACTCATTTCACCCAGGTGATATCACCCAGGTGATGTCACCTGGGTGATATGATTCCAAGGTGAAATGAGGAGACACAAAAGTTTACTTTGTTCACCTGAAAAAGTCAACTCATTTCACCCAGGTGATATCACCCAGGTGAACAAAGTGGAATATACCAAAAAAAATATTTATAGCAAAAACTGAAACAATATCAATTAAAAAAACATTAATTTTCCACGAATTTGAGCATTTGGTCTATTTTAAAAACGCCATTTATTTCTCGTTGGTATTATTGGCGGCAGATTGTTGAATCTGTTTGCGTCACCTATGACCGACTCACTCTGTCCCTCGTGTTGATAAATATTATACAACTAGCTATGCCCGCGACTTCGTTCGCGAATGACTTTTATGTGTAAAGTGCTATTCGAGTATAAAGTTGTTTATCGTTCGCTCTCTCATCAGGCCTTTGAATTCGGGGTTCCCCAAATAATATCAATGAAAATTCAAAATAAAAAGCCAATTAAGGCTCTTTGTTTTTTTGTTCTTGAAGCTCTACTTGCGGCGATAAAGGTGTATTGAGCTAAACGTTAAGCCGCTTAGACGAAAGCTAGGTCATTATACCATATTTTTCAATTGCACCCGCCGTTATTTTGTCACAATTGGTGACATTAGTTTGTTACATTATACCTACATTTGAACGGTAAGTTTTTATTTGTATAAGGATGTACTTACGATCGTCTCTTGGTGTGTAAGGAACATTGTAGGAGGCAACATCGGACATAAGCGTCACAAAAGCCAACAACAAAGCCGTGTGCAAGAACTTCATGATCACGTATTGTGGTTATTTAGCACAGATTGCAGTTAACTTTCATCACTCACAATAATTTATAGATTGTTACGCTTAAATTGATTCTTAGCACTTTATTAGCGACAATGTTGCAGAATAATTCCTTGTAAATAGGTATACAAGTTCTCAACTATGGCTCTATCTGCAATTAATTACCTTTTAGTGGAGTTGCTGGCAGAAGGGCGAGCTATTTTCCTACTGGTAATGGATCATCATTCAGCCAATCATAGTCCACTGCTGGACATAGGCCTCTCCCAATTTGCGCCACAACACCCGGTCCTCCGCCCTCCGCATCCAGTCCCCTCCAGCGACCTTTTTCAGGTCATCAGTCCACCTGGCGGGCGGGCGTCCTACCTTACGGTTGCCGAGCCGTAAGGTATCCGTACCTACTGGTAATGGATATATCCTAGATTTCCACGATTATATTAGGACACATTCTTTATCTACATTTAATAACATTTTATTTCGTTAAGTGACTGCGCAACGCAATAAATGTTCTCGTTTTCCAGTGTTTAATTTTTCGTGAAGGACGATGAAACGAGTGTGGTCTTCGATCTAATATACAGTACGCGTCAAATAACTATGCCGCTCTGAAGCTAGGCTTTCCTAACAACGGCGCAGGTACTATCGCGTAAAAAGTGTTCACTGACGTGACTAACATCTTTAAATTGTTTTATTTTATGATGTGTAATTTTTTACTCACCTGTTTTTTTATACATTTAAAGAAAAGGAGAAATTTGTGACGGCGAAGTGATTTGTGGCCAACTTCATAGCGAAAGTTTGTCGAACAGTACCACAGTAGTACCTGTGCTTTGGAATTCTACCATAAAACGTAAAAAAAAAAATAATCTTACAAGTAATTTCGTCTTGAAAAAGTAATAGACCGACAGGCAGACAAAGTTATTCTCAGCTATAATGTAATTATGATGTTTCTTATCTTCCTATTTACATGATACTAATCATGCAAACACGAAAATTATGAATAGCAATCAAAAACTTCTGTTTTTAATTTCTTATCATTCAATGTTGAAACTATGAAGTTGGGATAAAAATCATGATATACATGTTTGTATAATGATAATGATGATGATGATGACCGCAAGGACTTTTTGTCGTTAAACTCTAATTGAATTCTATCCTTTTCTTACCTTAGACATATAACCTTTGTATACGTCCTGTTCGTTTTTAACAAATAACTTCTTTGTTTTCAAGAAATACATAGGTAAAAAAATGGTCAAGATATCTATCGATCTATACAGGGTGTTACAAAACCCCTGTCCGATCCGTTAAGGGGTTGTTAGGTATCGATATCTCATTACAAAAAAAAGTAAAAAAAAAAAAAGTATAACCTAAAATATATTTTTTTTCTCCAAATTGCTGGTGAGAGTGACGGCATCGTCTCAGGTTCTGCCAAATATCCCGGGACATCTCACACACGGGACAAAATGATGGTGTAGGTTTTGATTTATCTTCAAATTTTGGGATTTTGGAGGCTATTTCAAAGTTCATTATTATTGTTATTATTATGAATTTTCCAAATTTAATATTTTATTTGGGCATGTAATTGTGAACACTATATCACCCTTTCGGGTCAGACAGGGGTTTTGTAACACCCTGTATAATGTACATACCCCTTTGCTACCCGGGCCACTATTATGAATAGATTGACACCTCATTGATTAAAATCGGTACAGTCGTTTAGGCGCAGCGGTGGAACATAAACATTTATGGACTGCCAATATAATAAGCTCCCTTTTGTTTCGCTGTTGGCGATTAAAAAGGGAAACAGAAATAATATTTAAGAAATACGTAGCTTACGAACCAAGTAGGTAAGTATGAAATTCATGTCTTTCAAGACACCAGATATTTAAAATTAAATGTTATGAAAAATATTTAGCTTTAATTCCGCTACAAAAATCCAAGCTCGGCAGCAGGATGCAGTCCATGTTTGCATATGCATGAGGGCGGGAGGGTGGGCTTTCCTGCATGTGCATATTTGCATGAGGGTGAGTGGGTGGGACTGCTTCCTGCTGCCAAGCTTGGATTTTTGTAGCGGAATTAAAGCTAAATATTTTACATAACATTTAATTTTAATGTCATGGATTTCCGCAAAGTAACGCCTGATTCTATAACTTATCACCAGATATTTTTTAAAAATGGTTGACGGAGAAAACAAAACATTGCTATGACGTAACTGAATCTTGATTCCTTGCCTATTTTTTCCTTGTTTATTTGGTTTGTTATATAAGAATAACATTTTATCCATTGGGTGGGTAATCCAAGACAGTTGCTCTTTGAGACCCGAGCTTATAAATACAGATAATAATATATAATCAGGTTAGTCGGAGGATTTTATTCGTTTTCTGTAGTTCGTAATCCTACGCTGAAAATAGAAACTGCTTAGTAGTGGGCAGATAAATAAAATAGAAAAGATTATGTACTGGGTACGAACCTCCGTGGTCGAGTGGCGGTTTACCGGTTTCAAGGTGTCGTTAGCTATGAGGTCCTGGGTTAGATGCCTGGACGGGTCAATGTAGATGTAATGTAGCCAATTTTTCTACATATCCTCGGATCTGGGTGTTTGTGGTACCTTCGTTGTTTCTGGATTCCATAATACAAGTGCTTTAGCTGCTTACTTTGGGTTCAGAGCAATGTATGTGATGTTGCACTCATATATTTATTTATTGATAAATAAAATAGGTGTTAATAAGTCTTAAGAATATTAAATTTTAACGCAAACTGAACCTTAACAGTTTGATTGACTTTATCCATATAGTTGACGTTTATGCAATTGTGAAAAAAAATGTTTCTTAATTCCAATTTCATCTATTCCGTCATTTATGATTTTATAAATGACGGTGTAAATAAATTTTGCCTTAACCTGACTTTCTATTATTTTATAATAAGACTTATTATCCAAATCGATGCCGGTGAGACTTCAGGGCAGTTATTTAAAAAATGATGGAAATAAGAAGGGGGCATCAAATTGCATTTAACAAACTGTAATCGTGTATAATTTATTTAATGCTTACTAATAAGCAGTAATAATCAATTGTGACTGTAATTATAACACTTTGCTGTAGTACTAGTAATACATAATATATTTCTATTTATATTAATAGGGATGATGACTAGGGTTATTGGTAGTAGTTATATAAATATATTTTTTTTTATATATTGTGTGTTAAGAGAGTTTAGTCAGTGAATAATTTCAATAAGCACTTCTGCATACTGATTCCCATTTATATCTCTCTCTTATCATACGTATCAGAGAGAATACGGCTATTATTAATTTGACAGAGTTTGTTATGTAGATAAGGGACAAAAATAAAGTGGGCCTTAACACTCTGCCCTGTAGGACACCACAGGTCACGTTTGCCGACTCACTTCCACAGTTACTTTTATGGACTTTTTGTTTACGATTCTGGAGAAAGTCTGTTAATTAAATCTAGGAGAACGCCCTTTACGCCTATTTCTTCAAGACTAAACACAATAATGGAGACAGAAAGGGTATCAATAGCTTTTTTAGGATCAAGGTCACCATCAAATTTTGGCCCGCATTTACTAAATGGTCTATGTGATTGGTCAGAGCTGATACCGCATGATCAATATTTCAATACATCATCAATCACTACATAGTATAAAACAAAGTCGCTATCCGCTGTCTGTCCCTATGTATGCTTAGATCTTTAAAACTACGCAACGGATTTTGATGCGGTTTTTTTTAATAGATAGAGTGATTCAAGAGGAAGGTTTATATGTATAATACATGCATAATATAGTAGAGGAACACGGATAATCTTAGAGATTTCTAATGTAAGGACGTAAATGAACAATTTTTTTGCGCTTTCATTGCAAACGCTGGCTGAACCCTACGAGATAGATCAAAATAATGTACTACAGTTTTGTGCACCTTAAAAAGATCTACAAAAAAGTCCGCGAGGGCATATGTCTATCTCTTGAGGATAACCCACAATAACCATTTTTATCGTTTATTTATTACTTATTTACGAAAAAGCGATTTTAAGCAATACAGTATTAATCCTTATCCAAAGAAGTACCTTTAATAAATTGTGCATGTAATATAGATCAATATTGCCCTTTACAGCAAGTAATTTAAATGAATATTTTCGAAGATATTACAAATTTAAAACGCATTGACATAGCGGTTGCGGCGGTACAGGCCAGGGGGGCGCGTGCCTATACCAAATAGTGCGCCCAAGGCTGTGCTTCGCCCAACAGAACTTTATGATTGTGTAGTTATATTTGGTATCAGCGTTGCACCCGAGCAAAGCCGGGGCGGGCCGCTAGTACTAAGTATAAAATTCAGTTAGACTTAGCAATGTGACAAGCTGGTCACCTGTCATTTTTCATTATTTTTGTGCGTAGGTTCTGATAATTTAACTGTTTGTCTGCGTATCAAAAATTCTTGAACTTGATTTGAAAAGCAGAAAATTTTAAACTGTAGAACGCTTTACCATCATCAGGATTTGAATAAACTCTGGTCTTATCCTGAAGTCGTATAGGTATTTTTAACCGACGAAAACAGAGGAGGTTCTCAATTCGACGCGTATATTTTTTTTTTTTATGTATGATCACGCATATCTTTTTACTGAGTAGTCCGATTTTGATAATTCTTTTTTTATTGGAAAGAGTATACTCCAAAGTTGGTCCCATATGAATTTGGAAAAAGAATTCCCACCCTAAGGGTGGAAAAACAGGGGTTAATTGATTGTTCACGCACTGATCGTAATGTATTACCACGCGTAACTTTTTACAGAATAGTTCTATTTTGATAATTCTTTTTTTATTGCGTAGGCCATACCTAAAAGTTGGTCCCATATAAATTTTAAAAAAATATTCCAATCCTAAGGGTAGAAAAACAGGGATATATTGATTGTTCACTAACTGATTTTAATATATGACCACTCGTAACTTATTACAGAACAGTCTGATTTTGATAAATCTTTTTTTATTAGATAGGGGGTTGTACCTTGAAGCTGGTCCCATATAATTTTACTCTAAGGTTGGGAAAATAGGGGTGATTTATTGTTCACTAACAGATTTGAATACAAAAATAAGGTAGTTAGCTATTTTAATAAAATAAATAATACAGCATGTAGCAATTAGTATATAATAGCCACAAAAAAATATAAAATAAACACTTTTTAACAAAAAAATTCAACCGCCGAAAACACTGAAAAGGAAAAAATAAGAAACCTTTTTTTATTTAATCTTAATAACTAAGTTCTTAAACGAATGTGAGTATACCTAAGTAATTTTGAGGCGGCGCCAAACTATCAATTAACAAAGATCACAAAATTACCCTAAAAATAAAGAAACAACCAAATCAAAAATGCTGTATACTATAATTATATTCTTTACTTACCACCTACTAATTCCATTGTGGAAAGCAAATAAAAGTTTTGGGTTCGAGTTTGAATCAACTTAACAATGCAATGAAATCTCCAGCGATAAACATTAAAATTTCTAAAAAAAATAAGTACCTATATATCGTAATTAATTAATTTTCCTGTTTGGCGCCGACTCGAAATTACTTAGGTATACTCACATTCGTTTAAGAACTTAGTTATTAAGATTAAATAAAAAAAGGTTTCTTATTTTTTCCTTTTCAGTGTTTTCGGCGGTTGAATTTTTTTGTTAAAAAGTTTTTATTGAGCTGCATGTGTGACATGAACCCATGCAGCAGAGGTGAGCCACGCATCCGTGCACAGACTGCGCAGCTGTGGGTTTCCGGCTTTATGCATGATAAAAGCTAACACTTTCGTAACTTGCTCTTCAATAGAAAACATTCTCATTTTCCATTAATTCTAGGAATTATGTATAAGTCCTAAGTTTCACACATTTAACATTTATAATATGTATATTCTAATAAACAAGCGTTTATAATCAATTGCCATGACTAATATGTAGGTAGCTTTTGGTGTTACATAGCATGGGTGCTGATGTTGAAACTGCTTGAGAAACGAACTAGCATCAAACAAGTGACCATGAAGTTCTTGCAAACTGTTCTTTTGCTTGCGTTGGTAATGTTGGTGGCGGTTGCAGGGCTACCAAGCCTAAGTAAGTATTTATATGTGGTCAAATTGATTTCAAGTGTGTTTGTCCGTCTGTACATCAACAAATTTATCCAAATTGTCCTGTTTCACATTGAGAGTCAGACTTAGACGGACCAAACGTGTAAATTGAGGCACATAGCCATCACCCTATGTTCCTGGCCAGCCCATCGAAGACCAGCGTCTCCATGCCGTGCCACGCTTCCAGGTAGTCGTGATCGGAATATTGGACAACGGATGTACTGTACGGATGCTATTTTTGGTATGGGGTCGGGGCCTTATAACAAGATACAAATCACTGAATTGTATCAAGGGAGCTTGGAACTGTTAGATAAAATATGAACCATTTAATTGTGACTTTAATTCAGTCTTGTTTGACATTATTATAAAAATTCTGAAAATATACCGATATAGATCATTATACTTTGTAATTTAAAAACATTATGATTATGTTGCACAGTACCTACACGGTACTCACTAATACAATATGCTTAGAAAACCCTGTCCGATCTGTAAAGCTATTATTAAATGTCGGTATCTAATTATATTAATGTAAAAAAACAATGCCCACTACAAAATAAACATTATTTCTTAAAAGGAGAAAGAGAAAGTCGGCGAAGTCAAAGACAATAAAATGGGGCTAATAATCCAAACGAAAATTGTGTCTTTATATTTAAAAATCACACAAAATTAATTAATTGTTATTGTTAATATTATACTACGAATATCACAAGTTTCATACTTTATTTTTCCATGTGATTGTGTAACCTTTATCACCCTTTGGTTTGCCCTTTGGGGTCGGACGGGGTTTCCTAGATGTAGATATTGTGGCCATTTCACTAACGTCCTTTTTATTTTCAGAATTAGTTTGCACGTCAGCAGATGACTGCCCTGGTTCTGGTTCATATGATTGTGTACCCTCCGGAAAATTCGGTTTCTCCTATTGTGAAAAAATATAGTTACTCTGATAAACTTCAATGAAAAGTAGCTCTTTATTAGCAAACAACTTCTGAAATTAAATTATTAAAATCGATTTGTGTTTGATTTGTGTTCATAGTGACAACATGGTTTTGAAGTGGTAATAGGATTTTAACAAGCTAAACACAGTTTGAGCCGTAAACAATCGCCAAACTATTTTTTTTTTTTGTTTAATATACTAATTTTGTTTACTACTGATTTTATTTATTCTAATTATTTACTGACGCGATGCGATGGCACTAAGTAACATTCCTATTTAAGAAAATATATAAATTAAGGTAAAAAAAATACTTGCCTTTAATTATTTTTTCATAAAATTAAATGTAAAAAGTAGGTTTTTATTTGGACTTTAGAATTTAACATACATAACATATCATCACGCCTGTATCCCCGAAGGGGTAGGCAGAGGTGTACCAATGTACACCCACAGTTCGCCGATATGTTTTAGTCCCATGTAATAGGGGGCGAGCCTATTGCCACTACCTGGCACGAATCCAAACTCCGACCTGCTACTGAGAATTTCATAGAAAAACCCAATAACACCTTGGTCGACTCGGGAATCGAACCCAAGACCTCCAGCGTAGCAGTCGCGCTTAGCGCCACTAGGCCAACGAGGCAGATTAGAATTTACCAACACTAATCACAATAGTTTGGTAACTATCATTCTTATCAAGGTACGTCACACAGGCTATGCTCAAAGAGCTAAAATAATTATGTTCAGATAATTTTAGCACCTTAATGTTAAGTACTTTTGTGACATTAACCTCATTTTGTACTCTACTATACTAAGATTTAAGTCCGTTTCAAAGTGCAGGTATTTTTTAAATTAGTGTGTGTTTAAAGCCGTCTTCCCGATTGAAATTTGGATGTTTCACGATTTCAATCGCTTCTTGAACTGCTCTCGAATGAAACTTGTGTTCGACGGGGAGGACTTGCGGACCCTAGGAGCATTTGTAACTTGTACAGCAACGTTTTGTCTGATAAATTCCAACCCCTTCAGTTAGTTTTGTCTCAAAAGGGGGTTGTGAAGCTGCCGTACACGCGCTGTCCACATTTTTGGCCCACAGGAAAAGTGAGATTATTCTGAAAGTTGACATAAGAAACGCGTTCAACTCAGTTAACAGAAACCTTGTTGGCAGAAGTCAAAAGTGAAACCCCCAAAATTTACAGTTTCCTTTGGTAATGCTACCAAAACCCATCAAAATTGGTTTATAAAGACAATGTTTTAAATTCGACTGTTGGTTGCCAACAAGGAGATCCTCTCGGGCCGGTCATATTTAGTTTAGCCATCCATCCCTACTCCTCTCTTCGCCTTCTAGGGTCCCCAATTTTAGAATAATCATATGAAAATTTAATAGATGATAAATGAATGTATGAATAAACGATTGTGACTTTAATTCAGTTTATTGCTATTCATTTATTTTTCTTTTTGTAATCATTAACTTTGTTTAAATTTTCAATGATAGAGTGCGTTTCAAACCTCGATTGCCCTGATCCTGAGTTGTATATTTGTGTACGCTTTCCAAATGATATCCCCTACTGTCGAAAAGACTCATTCTTTAACAATGTATAAAGGATAAACTTCAAAGGAACCTACTGCATGTCATGTGGCCATAGCCTCTCCTTAATTAAAACAACTTTTGAAAATAAATAATATTAATTATATTAGTATTTTTTGTGTTTGATTTGTGTTATGGATTATATGGACATACGTTCTAAAATATGTAAGTAAGGCTTGATATAGTTCAAATACGGGCGTTCCTTTTTTTAGTTTGAAACAATTTTTAAATCATAGTTTTACTGGTAACTTAAGTATTTTCATAAGTCATCAAGTTCTTCATAAAGAAGCGTTTATTCATTATTAAGCAGTATAACATAACAATATACAAACTGAACTACACTCATCAAAAAAGTCTTAGCAACACGCATAATCTAAATGTTTTACTCATTGATACTTTATGTTTTTCATTAACAAGTAGATATACAAGCTTCATTGTCTTAGGAACATTACAGACATGTTTTAAAAATGGTGTGGTCATTGTGTTTTGGTTTATTAAAATAAAAGTTACCTGATGGTTTTATCCCAATTTCATGAGCTATTGTTGCTTGATTTTGGTAATTATTTCACTTTTATAATTTTTAGATTCCTAGTTTTTTTAATTTAGTGCTGAAACATTTTTACGTCATAAAACGACACTATTTCATGCAAATGCTGCTGGGGAAATATAGAGAGCTGTAGCTACAAGTCGGATAAAATCTGTTCCAGGTATTACGGCATGATTAGAACATGAAATTAAAAGTGGAGTATAACTTAACAATTGAAGTCTAGTTTGGTTTATGTACACAAGTTTTCACAGATCGATTTCCGAGTATGCCCAATGGCCTTTTAAACGAATTAAAATTGAAATAAAACTACTTTTTACGGATTTTTTCGCGGTTTGTGGCAGACCATGTCAGTCTGCCCGTGACCATGATACCTGCAAAGGTGTCGAAACGTCGGGACCTAAAATCTAAATACAAACCGCGAAAAAATCCGTAAAAAGTAGTTTTATTTCAATTTTAATTCGTTTAAAAGGCCATTGGGCATACTCGGAAATCGATCTGTGAAAAAATCCGTAAAAAGTAGTTTTATTTCAATGTCTAACATTCGCGTAAACCTAAGAAACCAATACGAATTAAAATGTTATTTCATATACTGAATACCTATACCATGTCCTCATATTTGCTGGCTTACCAGATTAGCTCGAAAATATAATTATATTCAATTAAGCTATAGCAAAATCGACCATAGTAATATGTTAATAGGAAATTTAGTGACGAATTGATTACCTCATTTTTTATAATTAAAAAGGTATTATTAATTTGAATTGAAAACGTAAAAAAGAAAAATACAAGAAAAAGGGATTTAACGATTTATTTATTTTTCTTATAAATGTGTGATATTTCCAATGGTACCGTTATCCTACCACAGCGTCAGCAAAGTGCTTGCAAATACAATGCGAGCTGCCAAATATGCAGAAACAAGGTATGTCTGCAGGACAATCGCTGTCCACTTTACATCTTATATCTGTAATTAAAAATAAATCGTTTATAATATAATATAATAATATTCTGGGACATCTCACACACGGTTGTCTGATCCCAAGCTAAGCAGAGCTTGTGTTCTGGTAACCAGACAACTGATAAACATACTTATATATTTCTAAATACATACATATTTTAGATAAATTACACCCAGACACCGAACAAATGATCCTGCTCATCACACAAACATTTGTACCGGGTGGGAATCGAACCCACGACCTCCGGTATAGCAGTCAGGGTCTCTAACCACTAGACCAACAGGCACGTCAAGAAGTTTGTAAAGAAAAATCGATCTGACTGTAACTAAAATCTTTGAACATCAATTCGTCAATGGTTTTGTTTTTATTTTTTATAACATTTGTATTTATTTAAAAAAAATAATAAACTTGTTGCCTCTTCTAAAATTATTGGGAGGAAGATTTACACTAAGCCATAGGATTTATATAAACATAAAGACTTTTAGCATATTGTTATAATTTTACTGAAGTATTATTTTAACCTTGCAATCTGCCTCCGTAGACAAATATAAAACATTTAATCGATTAGTCGAATTATTTACAAACTAACATTACTCTGCCGTGATATTATTATATATCTTAAAATTGAGGATCCATTTGAAAAATCCATTTTCTTTTCTAAGTCTTTCTGTTAGTTCCAAGGTTACAAGCGAACAACAATGTAACTCTAAATTTAATTAAATACATTAGTATACTCCTTGGAAAGGGGACGACGCGAAATAAGTCTGTGAGGATCGTAGCTATTGAAAAGAAGTGGTCTCTGCCTACCCATACAAGAAAAAGCGGCGTGAATATATGTATGTGTAAAACTACTTACTTGCTGGTTTAAGGCCAAAAGGAAAATCCGCAGAAGCCTTAATCATCAGAGCGGCAAATGTGAGCAACAGCGACAAATGTAAGAACCACATGACTAGCAAAAAATAAACTTTTGTGATCAAAACAGAGAAAATCCAATCACTATTTATATAGGTAAAAATATCCGAGTTAATTGATTAATTACATTTAATTGAAGTACTAATTTCTAACACTACAAATTAATTAGTTTTGTGTAGTAAATTAAATTGTATAATTATGAAATAATTAAATTGGATAAGCTATTAATTTGGCAGTGTGGGGATCGTTTTACGTATTTTTTATTCAGACCCAGATCGCCACCAGATGGCTTCGTTTTATGTAACATTTCGTTTGGTGATTAAAAGATGAAGATTTTTTTTTTGTTCCTGGATTTTCTTTGCTATAAACCTCACAGAGCCCGAGACCTTTCCAACGAATGCAAAACCGTGGAAATCGGTTCGTGCGTTCTGGAGTTATAGCGTCAGGTAGGAAAACCCAACTTATTTTTATACAGGGTGTCCGGTAAATAGTCCGACAAACTGTAGTGGCTGATACCTTAGGTCAGGTCCTATCAAATGAACACAACTTATGTTCCCCAAAAAGTTACAGGTTCCTAGTTACAATCGATTTTCGAACATTTTTGAATTTTCTACCTTGCATCAGACTTTTCCATTTTTTTAGCTGATTAATAGTATTCGTAATACTTTTTGTGCATCAAACTAATCTTGAATAGTTACTCTTTGCTTTAATAAGTCTCATATTTATCTAAAAGAAGAGTATATTGGCGAAAACGCCATTTGTTTAACCATTTTCACTTTCCATTTTTCTTAGTGCTCAAATTTGAACTGTAGTTATGAAAAATAAATGTATGTAGGATTTTTGTACAACAATCTTAAAAACTTGCTTGAATATTGGTGATTTTGGGAACGTACAACACTTGCGTATTTTCCTGACAAAATTTGGCAAACCAAGCTGCTGAAGTACTCACGGGCCTATTTTTTTAAATATTACTAATGTACCTAAATCTGAGAAAAAATAAGGGTAACTTAACGCGGATGGAACATAATATGACAGCAAAGTTGATCGGTTCTCGTGGAAAACTAGCGAAGATGTTTTTTATTTAAGTTATGGAGTTGATCGATATTTGGTGACGAGGCAGGATCGTCATTCGTTACGCGTGTTTGAAATTTAAGCTCGGATCATAACAGTTTGGCTCGCCAGTGGATCAGGCACGGTGGCGAGAGGTTTAGCCCTGAGCTTGTGCCTCGCCTTTCAGTCACGCGCCAAAGCGTTACATTTCTCTTTACCTAAAACTCGTGTTTGTTCCTCTATACAGGGTTATTTGTAAAAGACCGACAATATCATAAGAGGTCATCGCAAAAAAACAGCTGATCCATATATTT
The DNA here is from genome assembly GCA_905146925.1 of Autographa gamma. Lineage (NCBI taxonomy): Eukaryota > Metazoa > Arthropoda > Insecta > Lepidoptera > Noctuidae > Autographa > Autographa gamma. Next base: position 10,651,876 of record LR989857.1, read on the forward strand.
GTGTTCGTATAACTTCTCAAAGTATATAGAACAGCTGATATTCTTTTCGCGATTTCAGGTGTGGTCCCGTAGTGAAAGTTGTTCATATATTGCGTACAATGACCTCTTAAAAGGTTGTCGGTGTTTTAGAAATAACTCTGTATAGGTATTGCGAATGCCATAGACGCCTCTTCAAGCAAGTGGGAGGCAATCTGCCGTTATGCAGTCTGCAGGAACCCCAAGCAGCGTCCCCGCCTGATCCCCATAAGGGCAAGGAGAAGCTCTCCCGGAAATCTCCTTCTTTACCTAGTAGGAGACTGGTCTCTTCTTATAACCCCCGACGCAAAACGAGGAGCCCTGACGTGTTGGTCTGTCTGTCTATGGCATCGCAGCTCCCAAACGCATGTACCGATTGTGTTGCGGTGGTTGTTTGAAAGCTGATAATATATTATCAAGATGGTCCTTAGCTATGATATACAGAGCTATGCTTGTGGGCATAATCTTCCATTAAATTTAATCCTCACCAAAAAATAAACAAATGGGTAAGAAAAACTAGACAATTTTCTATTTGATCATCGTTTAATTTGCATACAGATTTCTAGCCTACATTGTTGCAATATTTAACGTTCAAAAACATAACTAACTAACTAGTAAGGATAAAAAACCGTTAATTTATTTCTTCTTCCCTGTAATTGCATCGTGTTTACAAATACACCGTTGACTGATAAAGAAGTAGCAGAAACATGGTATGTCTCCGGGGCAGTCCTTGTCAGTTTTACACCTTATTTCTGGAATAGATAAACACAATTAGTTGCATAATTAATAAAACATACTATATTACAATTAAAAATTAAACTTAAGATATTTACAATAGGTAATAAAAAAAAACTAAGCCTACACAGTACATAAGAAAAAATATAAACTAAAATAAGGCATCAAAAAATTCATCCACATCGCTGTCGACTGGGAGTGTGCCCAAAAGGCTGGCAGCATTGCCACGTTGTATGGCAATGCTTATGCGCTGACCTAGGTAGTAGCCAGCCTTTGGGTCACGCGAAGTGTCAACCAGGCGTTTGGACAAAACTTTAAAAAAACTATGGGCACTCGGACCCCACGGACCAAGGGTCTCAACCCCAAACGGCTCGAATATATAACTACCAACTAGGTTGGTATATTTCCGCCGCTTGAGGTTCTCAGCAGCCGCAGCAGCAGCGCCAGCACAGCACGACGTACTGGGAAGGTGGGATGGCGCAAGAGTATCGACGCAAGTAGCGTCCCACACTAAAGGCCTACCCACCTTCCATGGGAACAAGGACATGCCGTCCGGTCTCTTGCCGTCGTCGCGTGCCAGGCCATTGGGTTCGAGTACAGCCGGAACCCCGACGGCGACAAGAGCTCGTCGGATAATATCATTTAATTAGCATGCCGCGCCATGCGGCCCGCGCTACGGCTACATGATAGGCCGTGGTGTCCGAGGCTGTTGACAACTTCGCCACAGTGACAGCGATGCGGGGTACAAGTCAATATTTTATTAGTTGCATTATCTATCATCATATGCATGGCCTGCTCCTAATTTTGTAAAAGTTTTTGTTTAAAGTTTAATGCCTAGGTACTACTCGTTATCTCGATAATAAATGTAATTTACAAGCTTGTAATTACATAGTCAAGTCACTATCTCAGAGTTTTGTGAGCTTGTATATTTAAAATTTATTTAGGGCGAACATTTACTATGACGTACCTGAATATGACCAGAAATGCACAATCACACAATATTCAAGAATATTTCTTAAGATATATTTGATTAAGAGTATAAACAGACGTTACCATGAAATAGTTTAGCAGAAAACTAAGTACAAACAAGAGAGTAATTCTATCACGACTTGAAGTCGCCTGTTACTTTATTCTATTAAATTTGTAATCAAGAAATACTGGACTGCTTTTTCTTTTATTTAATAAACTTTAACTTTATTGAATAATCTTTATTGAGCGATTTTCAAGACAGAACGGATTTTCCACGGTATACCTTTGATGAGAAAATATAGGATTTTTATACTTACTATCAGGGTTAAAGCCAAATGGGTAGTCAGCCGCTACATATTGAACCCACAGGGCCGCGAACGACAACAGCATGAACTTCACAAACCACATGGCTCTTAACAATAACAAGTTCTCAATAAAGAGAAAATGAAACCACATCCACTGAACAATTATCGGAATTAATTGATTGTTTACTTGATTAACCTCGCTTCTAAACATCACTAATTAATTCGTAATCGTTTGCAGATTAAGAAGTTATATATGTGACTGATTAATAAATTACGCATTTCAGACGATTATTCTGAAGATTGGAATTCAAGAACTGCCTCGTTGGCCTAGTGGCGCTAAGCGCGACTGCTACGCTGGAATTTGAATCGAACTCAAAACCCAGGTCTTGGGTTCGATTCCCGAGTCGACCAAGGTGTTATTGGGGTTTTTCTATAAAATTCTCAGTAGCAGGTCGGAGTTTGGATTTGTGCCCGGTTAGTGGCAATAGGCTCGCCCCCTATTACATGGGACCTAAACATATCGGCGAGCTGAGGGTGTACATTGGTACACCTCTGCCTTCCCCCTTCGGGGATACAGGCGTGATGATATGTTATGTTATGGAATTCAAGAAGTGTTAATCTTAACCCAATCTTTTCGGTTATATGGGGAAACAAAACAAGCCATTGTAACATACCATAAAAAAGTTAAGACGAATGTAATAAAAAGAAGGCCTTAATGACGTGAAACAGTTCACATGAAGCATTTGGGGATAAATTAAGAATTTATGAAATCCGAGGCAGGTTTTGGTTTGCTTACATTTGAAATACTTAACAATTTTCCATCAAACATACAATTCATTTCAATGAAGCAAAATCGGTTCATGACTTTGGGACGTACGATGCCACAGACGCAAACACACACACAGACACACAAACACACACACAGACACACAAACACACACATCAAACTTATATCGCCCTCGTTTTAGGTACTATTTAAAAGATTCATGAACATTATTTTCCCGTCAAAATAGCCTTTATTTAGTTCAAATTTGTGTTAATTAAAGTCTTATTGGCATTCAGACTATTCTTTATACATAAGACACTTCTAGATGTAACATAAGTGATATTTAGTTACCTGGGGCCCGAGTGCTATTGACAATTGCATCAATCGTCTGAGTAGGTGGCGTCAGTAGGTCCATTTTAGGTTATTTAGCATTCTACTAAATGTCAAAACGTCATTTTAACGTCAAAATTGGCCATTAGGACGACCATTTTTGACGCTTTGACATTCAGGCCCTGTTTGATTACTTATGTTCTGTACCTACAATATAATTTTGACCCTGTGAAACGAAGGCAATGTCGAACAGGCACAGACAAACCGATAAAACGGTTTTGTGGAGCACTACATATTGTAATTGTATATTTAACAAATAAAATAAATAAAATAACTTGTGCTAAAACTATCGATAATCATTAAGTATGTAATTCATTAATGATTCGTTCGAGATTATAAACTATGGCTAATTGAATTAATCGTTAATTAAGGAGATCTTTTATTAATACACAATTAAATCTAATATAAGAACAAACTCTAACTATACTAAAATTAAAACTTACAACTTATCGTTAATTTACTTGTTTCTTAAGAAATTGGTTGGAGAAAGAATTCGTGCAATAAAAGGGGTGCTATAAACAGTAAAAACTTTAAACTGACAGAAGATTTTTATTAATAACATTCATATACATATTTAAAATATCTTTCTATAACTTATTTTCTATTTACTCTAAATATCTACAAACATATCTACAGGTATTATTAAGAGTAACCTCTTTTCATAAGTTCCGGAAACCGGGTGTCCGATACCGTTTTCCAGTGAGTAGTGTATGAAACTTTATGCATTGTTTTGCTTGCTTTTTTCTTTTGTTTTTCCATACATTTCTACTAGTCTGACGCTAGGTAACCGGAACGTGTGAAAAGAGGTTGTCGTTATTAAAATAAATGTATCTTTGGTGACTAACAAACAATTGAACATTATGAAGATATGTGCTTGGAACAAAAGGTCTTTTAAAAAGCATAGGACAGACGTGGAAAATCTTGGAGTGCTGTCTCTTTGTGTCTAGAAAGGAAACATTCAAGGTACTAGAGATTTTTCTGTAAGAGGAAATCTGCCGAGTATTGTCTTTTCTCTGGCTTGGCTAGGAAATAAAACAAAATCCTGCTGCGTAAATAGACAAGTCAGAATGTCTTCGGATTATTGCACGTGTGATTTAGATTATTCGTCCGAAAAATTGGTATGATTTAATTGAAATGAATGATAATAAAATAATAAATATTTTAGCAATGTTTTGCATGTTTTACTTCTAGTGTTAATTTTGATTCTATATTTGGATACTCGTGGCTCATAACAGAAGGGACTAGCACAAAAAATTAAGAGCTATGCCCATCAGTGGAATGAGAAAGGCTGAGAATGATGAAGAAGTATACATTTAATAGCTTTATATATATCACTGGGATGTTCCTGTATCGTTATTATATAAATAGACATTTATCCTTATGTACAAACATTCAGATTAAAAACTTTAACTATTTTATTTAATCGAAGAGGATATTCATTAAAATTTACGTTCTAGTGTCTTTCGTAACGATCATTAATTTGATTCAGTACCTATTGTGTTCTATTTAGCGAATTACGTTCCACTTAGGTTAAGTGCTCGTAGGATTTATGTCTAGAATATACAGAATTCACAGCATCTAATAGCATTGTTTAAGATTACACATGTTTATTTAATTATCATCAGTAACATACGAATCCCAGTATAACGAAACAATCCAATTTGATGAAAACAATAGGATGAATTTAACAAGTTTGTGTAACGAAATAGTTTTCTACGCGGTGGGATCTGTGTTCTGTGAAACGACACTACGTGTGGAGTGTCGGTGGAAGCTTCTCTTCTTCGCGAACTGAGGTTTGGTGTACCAAGAAGGCGGGCTTATAACAGTCTCTTCCAAACTCTGCATACTAATACTCGTCTGCGAGTCTTGACGTTCTGCTATCTTCGATGATATCGTTTTCACTTTCACCTCACTCGTCTCCGTCTGATATGGTATATCCTTCATTTCAACTATCTCAACATCAGTATCACTCAAATCCTTACTTGGTCTGTGTATCTTCGTCGTATCAGTACAATACCCTATCGTCCTAAGCGTACCACTCATCCTTCGAGACTTATCCCTGAACAACATTTTCTTGAATTCCTTTCGAAACTTTGGATGCGTTATTATGTAAATAAATGGGTTTATACACGCAGCCGTCTTGCAGAATAGCGCGGGAATCATAGAAGTTATTGGAGTTAGCAAATGCTTTTTCCCGGTGATACCTAATAGTGCGACGACAGCGTACGGCGTCCATGATATGAAGAATAAAGCAATAACGGCCATGACTAGGAAGGCTAATTTGATTTCAGCTTTACGTTTGGTCCGTTCCTTCACATGTCTGGACGAAACTCTTTGGTCTTGGTTGTTGTACGCCATGTTTCTGTTGCAGACAACGACGCGGAATATGCTTATGTAGCAGAAGGAGATAGTGCAGAAGGGAGCCAGCCAGGCCGCGCAGAAGAACACGAAGATGAAGCAGCGCGGCGAGAAGTCTTCTGTGAGGTAATCGAAGCTGCAACTGGTCAAGTACCCTTCAGGAACATATCGCCCGTACCCAATATTTAAAGCAGGTATTATGGCGAAAAGACAGGCGTATAGCCAAGCACCAATCGCCAGTAAACGCGCTCGTATTGCTGTTAGTGCTCGTAAAGGTTCTAGAGGTCGCACGACCGCCCAGTATCGGTCCAGTGCGATGGCTGAGAGTGTAGCGATGGAGGTGGTGCCGGTCAAACCGCCCACGAAGCCGTATATCACGCAACCTGGAACAATAAATTCATGTATTACTTTTTTTTAAAGAGAGATAATTATTATATTTTATTCAAAGTACGACAAGTTAAAATTACTTTGCAGTTCCTAAAATAATACATAATATTATCATAGAAAAAAGATCTAAATATTTTTATTGACTCAAAAATGTTCTGTTAATTCCAATTCGATTTAATAGCATGACTTCCTTATTAATTTGCAAATTAATCAATTGCGCGTCTCTCATAATATATTATGACTAGGATAAAAATTCGTATTTTAACAAATTTTAATGGTCTTATTTAAGGATTTCTAAAGCTATCCACACTTTCGTGCGATTAGCTATTCAAAAATATCAAAAGAAAAGGCCTTTGCCTTTTTTGCAGTGGGACAAAAAAGATGGCGCTACGACGCGCTCCCACAGTATTTACGTAAACGCGTGTAACGAAACCATTGCGCGATCTAATTCGACGCCAACGCCATCTAGTTACGTCAACGTACAACTTTCCGCGGTATGAACGCTGCCTGTATGTTACAATACCTTGAAAACTTTCTTCTAAAAAATCTAAACTACCTACTGTTTTTTTGTAAAGAACACTTTAAGTACCTATAGAAGTTTTAATAAGAGCATACTTAAATAATGCGTTCTGATATTTATGCGCATGTTAGCAAATTGAAAAAAAAATAACATATTTGGACGGATTCTATCGCGGATTAGTTTGCTTTTAGTTTCCAACGTTTTGTTGCTTAGGTGTTTTGGTCACAGTGAGAATGAGATAGGGTGCGTCTTGCCATTTAATTTAACTCATTCATATACCGATAAATCCGTTTAAAAGCATTTTTATTTCATCATAATTCAATGATAATTCTTACCAGTTTTCCCCAAAGCCGGGCCTAGATTAAACGAGTTGAATATGAAGATGGGTGTCTTGGCGAGCATCAGGAAGTCGCTGAGCGCCAGGTTGGCCACCAGGATGTTCCCAGGAGTGCGGAGAGTGCGGCATCTGGAACAATCATCATCACCTTTGATCTTTGCTACATTTAATTAATTAAAGTACGACGGGACTTACGTACTATTAGTAATTTGGTGTACTCGATCTTGTTTGTACGTTATTTATGTGTTTACTAATAAAAACATAGACTCGTTAAATAGGTACTTGATTAATATTTACAATTTTATTTATGTTTTATATTTTTTCTTTTTTATAAATTTATTAATGGGATTAACTGCTTATGTCAGTTTCTTCCTGCGGTTTAAACTCGTAAACTGACAAGTTTCATGTTTGTTAATAAATAACATGTTAAAGGTTTGTCATCTTTCAGGTACCACTCAATTTATGGACGTCAAGATCTGTGAGCAGCACTCAAATATTGACATGGCACAACCAATTTTCGTATCCACAGATTAGTTTACTAAAATATCTATATAATAAAGAAATCATATCGCACGACTGCACGAGTCATGTTTGCAATCCTCCATTACGTAACGTTCCATATTATGACTTCATTATCTTCGGCAACATAAATCTAATACACACAAATAAGACCTCAGACAAATATCCGAAGGGCAGCAAATATTTGAATACTTCCGATAAGGGTCCGGTACGTAACCCGAACTGCAAACTACTGACAACCCTGCCTGTTATGCAACCTTTCAGTGTAAGAGGAAAAAAAGAACACATTTAAAATAAAATATAGGACAACAACTGAGTGACTTTTTACTATAATAATTAATTGATGCATATACTTATTATAACTGGAGGCTTGCTATTATCAATTTTAAGTATCATTATTTTATACATTTTTGTAATTAGTCTGTAAGCTTTCTTATAACAATAAAAAGAATGAGAAAGAACCGGCTATAATTAAAATATAATAAAAAAATGAATGTATATACGGGTGTGTGCGGGTGTGGACCACCATTGAGGAATTACCACATTTATGAAAAAAAAAACATTTTTGAAAAAGATCTATAATCGTCGTAATATACATATAAAATTTTACGACCTCCGTGGTCGAGTGGCGTACGCACCGATTTCAAGGTGTCGCTAGCTCTAAGTTCCCGGGTTCGATCCCCGGAAGGGTCAATGTAGAAAATACATTTCTACATTGTCTCGGGTCTGGGTGTTTTTGGTAACTTCGTTGTCTCTGAATTCCATAACACAAGTGCTTCAGCTACTTACTTTGGGTTCAGAGGAATGTATGTGATGTTGTCCGCATTTATTTATTATTATTATAAAAGAAAAATAATTTTGAAATAGATCTACAATTGTCGTAATGTACATACAAAAGAAAACATACAGACGAATTTAGAATACATGAAATTGCTTAAAAAATAATATCGAGTTCTCATAAAGCGTAATAATACAACGGTAGTCACAGTGATGCTTGGTTTAACAAACACATATAAACACACAAACATACATACCTACACACAACATCTTGTTACATTGTTCCATAGTTACAGTCGGTTAAAAACGGTATGTTAACATTAATCTAACATATTCAGGTTATATCAACTGTTATTTATACTCGGTAATAATGTTAAAGGTTCAATCACCTTTAAAAGAAATATTTGAACAAGTGTGTTTTGGTAATAAATACTGAATTTATTTTTTATTTTCTCGAGTATCTTACAGTATCTCAAACATAACGTAACATTTATAATATACGATCTATAACAATGAAGTATTATTTATTGTTATTATTTTTAATTGTTTATTTATGTGAAGGAGTTGAGAAGAAACCTTCAAGGAATTATTGTATCGCAAGGAATCAAACTGCAAATGTAAAAACAGTAACACCGAAAATAATTAAAACGTATCAAAATATTGGGAACACTACGGTCAAAATTTCAGGTAATTATGACATAGTAAGAAAAAATATATTAATGTAATTTTTTCATTATCCTACTAATATTATAAATGTGAAAGTTTGTGAGAATGGATGTGTGTGTGTGGATGTTTGGTACTCTTTCACGCAATAACTACTGAATGGATTTTAATAAAACTTTACAATGATGTAGCTCATACATTAGAATAACCTATAGGCTATAATTTATAAACATAGTGTATGAAGTGTCATTCACGCGGGTGAAATCGCGGGGCACAGCTAGTTAAAAATAAATATCTTGAATGATCATTTCCGCACTGATAATTTCTATTTAAAGACACTTGGTTGGTTAAAGATGCCTAGACCGATTTTGTTTAGATTTCGTGCTTCCCAAAACAAGGAAATAAAGCAAAAAGCCAAGAGCAGTATATATCATTCAAGAACGATCTGTGTTTATTAAATAAAGTTAGGTGCCATGATAATTAATTTTAAATAAAACTAGACTTTCGATAGACCGACAAAAGTGGCGATAGATTGAAGAGTTGCAGGTAAACTACACGAATAAAAGAAAAATAAACACCATTACATCTTTCTCGATTTAATGTTTATCATATTATGCAGCTTTCTTAATTATTCTAAGACACTTCTGACAAACGGTGAAGGAAAATATCTTGAAGAAACCTGGATTCCAAAATTTGGGATCTGAAATCACCAATCCGCAGAGGAGCAAGCGTGGTGATCAATGCTCATGCCTTCTCTATATGGGAAGAGGCCTGTGCCAAGCAGTGGGACGTTTATAGGCTGGATTATTATTTTATGCAGCATTAATATATATATTATGCAGCATTCATCATCATGTCCCTGCCCTGTTCCCAATTATTTGAGGTCGGCGCATTGCGTATTCATCTTTCATTCATATCTACAACTCGTCATCTCAGCATTCACTTCTTTTTTTCGCATATCATCTTTCACACAATTTATTCACCCATCTATTTTTTGTTCTTCATCTGCATGTGTCTTCTTCTTTAATTTAAGAGCCTAGGTCTTGTCGGTGCAGCTCCTTCCATTTCCTCCTATCGAGTGCCAATTCCTGAACTTCCTTATACGTCAGAACCTTCACCTTCTCTTTAATTGACTGATATAACTATACCTCGGATGTCCCATTCCCCTTTCCTTTGACCTTCCCTGCCTCGATGTTTTTAATGTACTCGTCGTGACGTATAAGGCGTCCCATCATTTTCGCTCTCCTGTTCTCAATGCATGTGTACCCATCGTTATTACATTGTTTCCCATTACCGGTACTAAATAACATTTGATAGGCTAAAAGCCAAGTAACACTTGCCAGATCTACTAAGCGAAGACAATTCTGGCCAGTAACATTACTGTGTTCAGTGGCTTTACCTAGCAAGATAGCAAATAACTGACCATTTGGCACAGCAACTAAGCACTATTACCAAACAGAGAATTAATGATTTGCTTGTTTCTACTTTTTAACCGACTACAAAAGAAGGTTGTCAATTCGCCTGTATTGATCTTTCGTAATATGTTTGTTTTTTTTTCGGAATTCGCGATGCGTGTTAATGTTGATTCTGTAGTTTCGATAGGAAATACTTCGAGGGTGGTCATATAAATTTAATTCAAAATGGTCTCGTTTTAACCGACAAATTAAGGGTAATGATTTTTGCAGTCTATGTATGTTTGTATATTCCACCATAACGCGTTCCACTATAAAGAAATGAACACATTTTAATTACATGTAAGTGTGAATCAATGATTTGAACTTCATTTTGGTTTTACAGATTACTTCTCCGATTGTAACTGTAAGAAGTCATCTTTTAAATTCAAGAAGTGCCTGACAAATGACAGTCGGGCAGTGCCATTCTCGA